>BOPP01000108.1:2493305-2542225 GCA_017312745.1 Gryllus bimaculatus
AAATTTGAAAACTCGCTCCTTAAGTCGTTCCTTTTCAAAACCTGTACTCGTGCAATAAAGCTTAACATTATAAACTAATTGCATAAACTACTATTACGGCTCAATAATCTAACCCTCGTTTTTTTTTTCATACTAAGATTTTCGACTTAAGAACGTTAACCCCGTGACCACAGAATTAAATAAATAATTATATATAATTTCAAAGATATTTATGTGTATGGAAATGGAAGCCCCCTCCCGCCGCGAAACACTTGTCGGATCCGCGCGCCTCGCGGAAGGCGATCGCTGTGGGGCGCGCGCGCGTCGCTTTCTCGCCGCGCCCCTCGCGGCGCGGAGTCTTCTGCCGCGCCTTTCGCCCTGGAGCGGCGCCAGAGCTGCAGCGCAGGCTTTTGTTCTCGTTCCAGTTGGCGATGGGGCGCAGCGGCTACACCTGCGTGCGCCATGTCTTCTGCACGCTCAACGTCCTCATGTGGGTGAGTAAACACCTCGGCCGCTCGCTCGAGCTGAGCTGCACTGCGCTGTGGGCGGCAACTGTTGACGCGAGGGGGGGGGTTGGTTGGTTGGTTGATGTTTCCGGGCACGTCAACAGAGAAGGTGGTTTGTCCCGTAAATGTAGTGCATGTTTTTCCCTCCGTAGGCTGCTGTGATCTTGCCTCGCAGGATGGTGAGATCAGGCGCCGACCTACAAATCAATTAGCGCAGTTTTCCCCCACCAGGTATCTCCCATCGGCGGGGCATCGCCCCAGCCGAGACAAGCTCGAAGCTCCCGACATGTGTGGTAGTGTAGTAATGCATGTAAGTGTACGTGAGTGTCAGTAAGGGGTAAGGAAAAGACAAGGAAGAGGAAGGAAAGATCGCGCGCGCGGTTCGAGGTCCTCTTGTTGCGGTACTTCTGCGGCAGCTGGAATTCTTTTCCAGACAGCGACTGAATTCGACCTAGTTATCTAGCTAGCGTCGTAAATTTTCCCACCGTCAAACCTTACAACCTTCCAGTCAGATGGACTAGAGTTGGTGCCCTGAGCCACCTAAGCCGGTACCAGGGTTTTTAGATGTGTATGACCCTGACGTATTGGTACAAGGTGAGAGTTGGCGGCAGTGAGGAGTGTCACCAAATGATGGTTCCCTCTTGTAGGTGCGCTATGATTCTTTAATTATTTTATCACACGCCTTAGATTTTCAATGTTGTTTGCTAATTTTAATTATCGTTCAAGTTTATATATTTTACGTGCCAACCTATGTATTTCTTGTTGCTACTACTTAGAATGCCATTTGTTTTTCTTGGAATCTCAGCTAAGAAATTGATTGTATGGATTATTTTTCCATGTTCTGTTCATCAATCAATCAATAACTAACCCTTTTCATTTGCCAACTGCGGTTTAAAAGTCAATACGTAACCTCTCAGTTTGCATTGCTAAATTATTCCAAAACGTAAATGAAATATTCATATCGCTTCCCGGGTTCTGGTATTTGTCACCTCCAAATCGAATCTGCAGGTCAACGTTTTAGAGGCAGTTGGTGGTGTGGTCGTAGCGTGACTAGAACGAAGAACTTGAGGAAACGAAGATGAAGTTTTGCCTTGTTCTAATCGGTACTTTTCCGTAGTTTCTCCGATGAACACCAGGCGAATGCCGGAACAGTACGCCAGCAAACGAGCCATGGACATCGCGCGATCTGACTTTCCTCTTTCTTGTGCTATCCTCATCTTTATTTAAACACACTTACACTTGCGCTTAAATGCACTACTTGCACTACCACACATATCGGGAGACCTGTCAGGGGTTTTGAGCTTCTCCCGACTGGGGCGGTGCCCTGCGGAGGGGAGATACCTGGTTGGGGAGATCTCCGCTAGCCGACGTGTAGGTGGACGCCGGATATCGCCGTCCAGCGAGGGAAGATCACCACAACATCACGTGATATAATATGCACTATACTTACGGTTAGCAGTTGTCGAATATCCATCATTCGTCACGATGATTGAGTACTACCAATGCATATGTTCTGATGAAATTTGTACGTAAATTGTGATGTACTAAAGTGACTACAAAAGAGAAAACAAAGTTTTGCAAAATTAAAATGAAGAAAGAATTTCTTGCGATTGTAGGATTGATGCATGTAAGTGCGTATTTCTTGTTAGAAAACCTGTTCGCGTGTTCATTAAGATGCTCATATCGTACGATGTCATTTCAACCAGAGGCACAGGGGATTCCGGGAAGCGGGAATTCCTGTGAAAAAAAGTTAATTCAAATCTGCTACACATTTTACGTGCGCCGCATGCTGCGAGCATGAAAACTGCGAGTAAGGTCTTCTCAGTGAACTTGAGATTCAAAGAGAAGAGTAATATTTCATGTTCCACGTATTTGAAAAGAAAGTTGACAAGGTTACAGCTAGTACAATTCATTTGCGTCTTGTTCCTAATAAATGCAGAAAATGGTGTATCCATGATATTGTATTTGCATCACTCAACGTTTTCCACTTGATGCTAACTCAATACCTACTCTTTTTTTAAATGCATGATTTCTTTTCAATATCTAAATCTGAGAGATAAATTGTATTGGGAAGGACTTTTCTGTCTTTAGTATTGGAGGAGAAGGGCAGGTTCGAAAAATTAGTTTAAACATTATAAAAATGATACATGTTTTAATGAAAGTTATAACTACACCGTACTAAATGCACATTCATCTGTTCAAAAAAAACACGAAAAGAAAATAAACAAATTGCAGAATTTTTCAGAAAATTTTGTACCAACAGAGATTTATTCTGACGGTGTGCGAAGCGAGGCCGAAAATTAAACATCATATTGCCGAGATGATTGGGATACTTTTCCTCCTAGGAAGCAGTACATTAATAGCCGTAGTCTACCTCAAATTTGATTATATTCCTCGCTGAGCTTTCGCAATATCCTTTCACGCAGACCTGTTTTAGAAGAATTCCGAAAAAGTATCTTTCTGGGCTTCTTCTTCCGGGAAGGTCTTCGTGCTTATAGATCTCCTGCAGTAATGAGACAGTAGATCGATCAGCAGAGCCAACGCGTCAGGTTTTGCAGCGACGTCCGCTCGCATTGCGGCCCCCCGCTGCAGTTCGCAGGGGGGCAGGATGGAGGGAGGCGGGGCGTCGAGTGGCTGTGCAACGTCGCTTCCGTGATGTTACGCCGCCGCTATCGGCTTCGCAAACTTTACCTCCAACGAATGTACCTCACTCACTATCCACCGCATGTTAGCATTCCATGTGAAACATGGAGAAATTCATGGACCGTCATTGGTTAGCGACTAAAAATCGTCGGGCGCAGCAGATGTGAATTTAAAAAGCACCTAATTATATAAAATGTCTTACTTATGGACTGATGCCCGTAACACGCATAATCTTAATTTGCAGTGCTCTCCAGGACACATTTATGCAAAAAAATGTGGCGATAAGGATTCGAGCCCGCGTTCATCGAGACATAATGTTGACACGCTGTCATTTTGCCACTAATTGCAACAAATAGTATACACAGAGTGTACTAAATCTATAGCGCCTGCGATCAAGACGTCAGAAGTGTCAGATGATGGTATTGCGACCTACCAGTGACGTGCCACAATTTTTTTGAGATTCAAGAAAACGGTACTGCGATTGTGTGTCCCCGATGTCGTCACCAGGAGATACGCCAGTGCCGTTGCTGCGGCCTCTAGCGATGCTAGCATAGTTTCCAATCCTTACATCATCAAAAATGACATCTATCGCCGCCACACACCCACACCGTATCCGACACCTTTACCTAGGGAGAAATTTGGCATTTTTCTGCAAGGGAGGACGTTCAAAATTCCAAAGCGAAAAGGGGTCGGTGAATCAACAAATTTGTGCCGCGAAAACGTCTTAGCTTTCTCGGCACAATTTGAATCAATCCTATGAAAGCTCATGGGAAACTTCTTCATTTTTTTTTATTTGGAAATTTTGAAGTCTGGGAATCATAAAGTAATTTTGTTCCTGGCTGGGACAAATTAATGCTTATCCAAAGTAGGACACCAAACTATCTTGTGGATGACGATATCCCTCAACCCTCTGTTAAAACGCACTCTGCCTACATCGCGCCTACGCACCTTTCGTCGCTGCCTTCCGTCACCAGCGCTGACGCCAGCATCACCAATCACCAGCATCACCAGAAAAATGCCACCTCTACCGCTGCTGCCCTTCAACCGCCACAGGCGCACCACCCTCATCGGCACAGACTTGCTGTCACCAACAACGCTGCAAGAGTCGCAAACGTCAGTACCCAGAATGTCACTGTTCTGATTTCGTTCTCGGTTCAGTAAACGTCCTTTCCCTTGTGGTTTCTTCTATCGTTCCCATTTCCGCATCCATTTACGAGTATGTGTCCACTCCGGACCCGTCTTTATTTCCGTCACAATATATAATGGTGTTCTTACCCGCACCCATTCCATTCCCCGCCCCGCCCGCGCCTTTCCCTGTGTCTCGACACTCCTCTGCCTCAACCTTGCTTCCTGTCTGATTGCTGCCCACTTCACGACGGGGATCATCCCTGTCTACTGTCTGCGTCAGCCTTTCTCGCTGTCACTGCAACCCTCGTTGTCGTCCTTAGAGTAGTCACCGATATCATCTTAGTAGTCGTTATTTTCGACGTCTTCGTCGAAATTATCCTCGACATCGTCATTTATTGCCAGTCACCGTCGTAATCATCGTAATCGTCACCGTCGTAATCATCGTAATCGTCACTGTAGTTCATTGCCATCGTCACTGTAGTTCATTACCATTGTCACTGTAGTTCATTGCCATCGTCACTGTAGTTCATTGCCATCGTCACTGTAGTTCATTGCCATCGTCACTGTAGTTCATTGCCGTCGTCACTGTAGTTCATTGCCATCGTCACTGTAGTTCATTGCCGTCGTCACTGTAGTTCATTGCCGTCGTCACTGTAGTCTATTGCCGTCGTCACTGTAGTCTATTGCCATCGTCACTGTAGTCTATTGCCGTCGTCATTGTCATTCAATGCCGTCGTCTTTTTCATTCAATGCCATCGTCATAGTTGTCAGAGGCGCTGCAGCCGCCGGGCCTCTGCCGGTGCCGCCTCGACCGTGGCTTAACCTGTTTGCCGCTCCACTTGCAGGGTGTCCCCGCGACTTGCATCCTGCATGCCGCCCGCCTGCCCGTCCGCCCGCCCGCTCGCTGCCGCCGCGTTGGAGACTAATGGTGGCGGGTTCGGCTGCAAGGCCAGGACACGACAAGAAGACACGTTCTGCCCACGAAAAACATCTTGCACCGCTGCTTCCAGAAAAAATACGTCGGCTCAACGAATCGGTGTATTGAAACATCAATCTGACACCAGTTGGCAAAAAGACTCGGAAACCGTGCTAACGTAAAAATATGGAAAATCTGAAAATTGAAATTTACACACAAAAGTGTTAGTAACGAAACTGTAGGAAAGTCGTGAGAAAAAAAACGAAATCAATTTGATTTGGTACGACAATATCACGTGTGTCATTTTTTATATTTAATAAAGACATATGATGTTTGGCTACCCCCCCCCCCGCAAAGGTATTTCGTTAAAAGGAAAAGTTATGTAATCGTGTGAAATCGTCCTGATAACAAAAAAAGTGGATAAATCCCATTGTTAAATATAGAACAAATTCCTCCAACATGTGCCAGATGTGTAGTCAGAATTCATGTTTTCTGGGCCCTTGATACCGAAAAGTCGATTGGCGGTAAAACGTTTGTTTGCCTGTCCGTCTGTTGTCAAAGCTAGCGCTTGACCCGTTCTTCCGGTTTTCTTCAAAACTGGTATTCCACATTTGTTCTGAATGAACTCGAGGCTCTTTAGGAGTTTCAAACGGATATTTTGATTTTTGAGGGTACTTTATAAGAAGCCTTAAAACATTTTCAAAGTTTTCTTAAAAAGGTCACCAAATGTTTTTATCAAACTTTGTCGTCGGGTAGCATAAAGGACGCTTGAAAGAATAGTGCAGATCTCGTGTTCGTTGATAACCCAGATTTTTTTTAAATTTGCAAAAGGGTAGATTTTGTGGGGCATCTTCCTACAACTATAATATTGAAGATATAGATGTTTTTAAATTAATCAAATTTGTTTTTAAAAGACTGATCTTTAAATAAGATCATTTTCAATTTCCCGAAAATACGAGTAGTTTTCGTGTAATTTGGAGCGAAATGTGAGCAATATTTTAAAAAATAACATTTTTTGTTAAAAAACACTTCATATTTTCGTTGAACTCTCTAAATTTTCGAAAACTGCAAATTTAGAAATAATTTGAGAAAGTATATGCTGTGGTAGAACCCCTAGTTTTATTTGTTACTGTACTCTTAATTGCCATGTTTTCAATTACTTTAATATCTGTAGTAAATAAAAATCACTCATAGCCCTGCTTCAAGAAGCTACATTACTCGCATGACTCGACATTAACTAACTTCATGAAGCGCTACATCTTGGCATTACCCGAGGAGCCTCGACCAGTCTCCCAGCATTCCTCAATCGACATAGCGGATATTAAGCTAGTAACGAAAATGGTCTCCCGACTAAAGTTAAATACATTTTATTTCTTCTTTCCGCAAAGATCGTGTAATATTGATTAGATTAGTTTAGTTTTTATTAGTTAAAATTGATTTTAGGTGAAGTCATGTACGTGCCACAAGAAATACGTTTAGAAGAGAATTTTGTTTCGAAAAAATTAAATTATATTTTGAGGTCTGTTCAAGTTAGAGAAAACGGTCTAAGTCATGTTCCTTGCACATTCAAACGTTTGTTCATATTCTAAGAAAATGTCGCGGAAGCTTCTGGAAACACGAAGATGAAATCCAGAGTGAAATAACGTGACTATGAGAAACACGACCCACCCCTTCGAAGGATGGGACAGGACGAATCATCGCTCAAGAACATCAAATCCGGAAGCGCTGTGAATGAAAGTCCATGCGCGAGATGTGTGAGTGGACATTATGACCTCAGCATTTTTGCCATTGTCTAGTTCACAATGTTGTGTTGATTGATATAGAAGTATTTTATCATCTTTATAGCGTTCCAACACATGCAAGTTTTAACTGAAAGACATGTTTCAAAGGAACTTCAAATGCCTATTGAGGATAAATTATGGGTTCTTCATTCGTGAAGATTTTTCGTCATAAATTTTCAAGATATTATCACTGATTATCATACATCATATATTTATTCATCTGGAAATGCTGGAATTATGCTGAAATGACATTACCTCTTTCACCTTCTTGGTCACATACAGTGCGTTCGCTCACTCTTTTACAATGGGAGATTTCCTTGCTTTTTAAAATAAATATGTTTTGCAGTACTATCTAACTAAATGAATTGAATATTTTCAGGTTTAACGTAATAAACCTGTAAAACCTGCAACTCCAAAGTAACAATTTCTGACATTTCAAAAGGAGAACAATCGAAAGAAGAAGGAGTACGTCGTAGAAATTCTGTAACTTGTTCTTCTTCGTGTCTCGTTGAACGGGATTTGGGATCATAAAACGCCCAGGTACTTGCCGACCGTAGATTCTTAAACAGAGTCGCAGATGCTACAAACGAACACCACAGTAACGACTGTTCAGTTCGAAATATGTAACAATCTCAGTATTCTTGAAGTCATAAAAATAAAACACAAATTATGTTCTCCTTTAGTTACATTTACTCACACAGTTCCATTTTCGCTGATCGGTTTTCTTCGAAAATTGCAAAAAATTAACATTGCAAAGCCATTGTGCTACAGTATGTGTAGGCAATTTATAAAACCAACTATTTCATAAACGGCTTCAATCTTTTTTCTTTAAATTTTTAGTTCGGGTGGAGCAAAGTACGCTGAAAAAAGTGTCGCAGGTCTCATGTTCGACGAACTCTCGGAGATTTCGAAACTTGCAGAAGTCATGAAGTGCAAAAGTATAATGCAAGAAAGTACAAACAGTTTTATCACGAATCAGAAAAAGATCCACAGGCTCATCTTCGAACGTAAGCGAATTCGCGTTGGATAACGAGTTCTCCGCTTGGTGCGAACGCACACCGTCTTGGTCCTGCGGAGGTGACGCAGCGGCGGCGGCGGCGACGAAGGCGGCGACGGCGGCGGCGGCGGCGGTGGCGTCTTCCGTAAAAGGACGTGACCACGCGTGACCCTGCCCCTGCCATCTCGCTGCCCACGCCACCGCCGCTGCCACTGCCGCCGCCACTGCCGCCACGGACCGCACACCAACGCACACCCACCGCCAGCCGCCTCACGCGCTCACCATCCTTCGCTACCCATGTGGATCCGACCCTGCCCTGCCACTGTCATACAACCACCGCCAACATCGCCGCTTACCACCGACACCGCCGCGCCAACATCGGCTGCTACTACCCCACCCGTAAATCGCACCACCATCACCGCCACCGCCTCCGCCATCGCCATGCGCCGCCATCGCGCCCGCCAAATGGTTTCTCCTTGTCGCCGCTTGTCGATTTCGCTTCGCTAACCAATCATGCAACCCCACCTCGGCCGCGCGCCGCTGCCACCACACCCCACCCATCAGGCACCACCATACCATCACCACCACCATTACCACCATAATCACCACACCACCACATCTCGGTCTCTGCCGCGCCCGCTTTCGCCTTTGCTAACGCCTATCAGACGGCGCTACGGGTCACCGACACAGCCCTACCGCCCCACCACTACCGCTACACCACCACCGCAACGCCACCGGCCACGTACCGCACACCACCAGCTCACTAAGCACCGGGCGCCACCACTGCTACCACCGCCGCCACCTCCGTCGCCACTACCACCGCCACCGCAACTACCATCGCCGCCGCCACCACCACCACCACGGTCTCTGCAAATACCGCCACCGTCGCTTTCGCCTTCGCTAACTCCACCACCCCGACGTCACTCGGCACCTCTTTCAACGGCCGGCCACTGCGTAGAGAGCGGAGCATGAAGCGTTTTTACGACGCCTAATAAAAGTTTCGCCGGCCCTGCCGAAAAAGTAGAAGCTAGTTGACGCAGTTGTCCATATCGTTTGTTCTCGCTTTTCCCGCTAATGAAAAGTGATGAACTGGCGAGAAAAAAGTAAATGGCCGCAAAGAACGATAATGGGCAGTGAAAATGAATGATGTCTAATATCAATTTAGTGTAAGGAGGACCTAGAAGATAATACTCGTACATATGGCACCGACTTTCAAGAAATCTATGCAGTACACCCGAACGCCTTAGCCGCGTAATCCATGTAAAAGGTCTCACATGATAGTGTACTATTAAGTATAACATAATGTCCTGCTTCCCCGCAATTTTATTGTTAAGTTTGTGATTGTTTCTTAAAAAATCTAATTTGAGAAAAGATCTTGAAAAAGAAGTAAGGAAGTTGTTTCCCCTATCAAAAGAAGTTTTTTTTCTTTTTATATTTATTAAAATTAACTTAACCTTTACCATATCAAGGCCGTGTTGTTCAGGGATCCCAGACCATCTTTGAAGTCCCTGCTAATAAGTAGAAGTTCCATGATTTTTCTATGCCTTCTCAACTTAATCACAATAATATGAAATTGTTTCTTAATTGAAATCTCCAATGGGGTTCTCTCCGACTCTTCCTTGGGTATGTTTTGTGACAGTTTTCGATTATGATTTTATCATACATTCAGTAATGATTGTGCTTCGTCCAATTAACAAACACTGAAACTGAAGAACGATGTTGTAAGTTTTAATACAAATATTTCAAATGAAAATTAATAATAAATAAATCAGTAATCAATACTGGAAAATACTCGCGCGCGTTTCGTGTATGTGTTATTCTGTAACATTATTTCCTGCGACCCCGCAATTTTATCGTTAAGTCGAATAACTTGAGCAAGATAGAAACGGTTTTTTGTATCTATACTTATGATTTAAGGATATTGTTCGGATTGGATATAAGCAGTAAATAAAAAATTAAAATATCGACCTGTTTGCTATGAAGTGGGGTGCTAATTTAACAGCTGATGGTATAATTCGGTAGTTTTCGCGGCGCGCAATTCGATGTTTCGAGTGAATTTGCGTTTAAGGGACTAGTAATTGGAGTGAGTTAGGAGTTTGGGGAATTTTCAAAATACAGCAACATCAGATATGCATCCGTAAATTGATTCCGATTAGTGGCTCTCTTAATTTTGTGTGCCCGAATTAAATTTAGCTTTAAAGAAATTAATTTGTACTTTTCTGTCCATTATAATGAATTATTAATATAGAGGTTTCATTTCCTTCCCACATTTTTTACTAGTTATCCATTTAATTTTATCGTGTTTTCTCTATTTAGTTGCCTGTAGAACGGTGTAAATAATACAAATGTTAACCATGTCGGGAAACTGGCTGTTGGTTTCCGTTGTTCGTCTAGATGGTAACTGTGATAATACTGACGATTGATAGAAGAATAACGAATAGCCCATGGAGGTTGTATTGACATGATTAAACGTTTATAACCTGAAGACTGACGCAAATGGTTTTAGAAGGATTATCGAACATCACTCTCTATTATAGAGTAAAATTGGAAATGGTTTTGCAATCTTGTCTGAAACCTTCTCGTAAATGTTTCTGCACCGTAAAGTTTGAGTTTGTGGATGATTTTTATGCAAAAATCGTACAAACAGCTTTGACGAACGGGGGAGACGTACAATTAGCACACTTTTCTTGTGCTCCATGATCTCTACTCCCCACTTTGACTATACATATTTTAATTATGAATAAAAGGACCTTGTGTGATTGACAATATTTGAAAACTAGAAATTTTCGCTCCCTTATAATAGAAAACGCATTAACTTCATCTAACGAAATAGATTAGAATTTATAGTATTTCTAAAAAGTAATTTTCCCTCTCCTCCTTAATTCTACTACTCAGCACCTAGCAGAGTGCTCAGTTAAGTGTGCATTTAATGAAGTTTTATTTACGACCAGAAGTAAAACAAGACGCCATCTCAGCATTTTCTCAATGGATCAAAGGAAACTGGACGAAAAGCATTACAGCACGCCGCTAACAATTTCCAGCTAACAGTGCAACGAACTCCCAAAGACTAGCACCTAAAGGCGTGCCTGCGCGTTCCGGTATCAGAAAACCCTTAAAGCACTGAAACTTGTGAAAATCGTGTTAAAAAATTGCGCAATTTGTATTCGACTTGTATATTAGTAGGCTAAACAAAACTTATTCACTTGACTTGATAAATAGAGAAGAGAAAACCGAGTAATTTGTAAAATTTACATTGCTGTGCAGAAAGATCTATCACCAAATGCTTTCAAGAAATAGGCTCACAAGTTAAATGATTGTCAAATGATTCTGTAAGGCTCGCAACAACCTAATAAACGCCGAATCTTCCGTGCCCTCCAGTTAATACAACCTGTATTGGTTATAGCAGTATCATCCATAGTAGTAGCAGAGCGTGTATGAGCTGAGATAAAATCTTGAAAAATACTGTTCTTGAATTGATGTTTAAAGAAGCAGCAGAGCTCTTTCCGCTCTGTGAGTAAATATATAAAAATTCCATCTAAAAACGCAATAAAACGATACCAAGAAAAGTGACATCCTTCATATCCGTTTTCAGGTAATTTTGCTTGAAATTCACTCAGATATACCTTTTCTAAACGTGTCTTCCGGATCGTGAATCAGAGAAGAAGGTGGCATGTGCTTGGTACTTCCTACGTGACTACACATTTTGTCCCTCGTGAAGGATACCTACGAGGAGAATCGCGTATCTCGGGAGAGAGATTAAGGACGAGTGCTGTAGTCAAGAGTGTCTCCCCGGCTGCGGTGGTCCACGCGATGTTGGTGAAATTCTCAAAGAAAACGAAAGTACGTGATGCAGCAAAATCAACAAACTATGCACGACTCACGAAAGAGATGACGTGAAAAAATTGCTTCTACAAACGATGCTTATGCGTGGCAATTTCGCTCTTAGTAGTGAACGTTACGTGGGAGAAGTGGAGCGCAAATAAGTGGTAAAGAAGAAAAGAGTTGAAGCATCTGTGCCTAAAGTGTTAACCATTTTACAGCAATCTTTGAATAAACTTAACTTATCATCTCACTTACTGATACACAGTTACTACATACTTTCGTTCATTTTATTTGGCCGGAAATTGATGGAATCGAAATAAAAACATGTAATATTAATATGTAAATAACTTTACGATGCTTTCAGAGATACCGAAAATTATGTTATAGACATTTCTCTTCCGCAGTATCCACTATACTAATGGAGAAGAAGTACACTTCATTTTAAAATAAATTCGTCACCACGATAATGAGTAATTAATTATATTCATGAGTAATTCACGATAATAATTACTCATCGTGGTTACGAATTTATTTTAAAATGAAGTGTACTTGTTCTCCATTAGTATAGTGAATGCTGCGGAAGAGAAATATCTAAAACAATTTTCTGCATCCCCAAGAGAGGGGGGGGGGAACCACCAGTTCGAGAACCTATTACTGATTGTAAACCAAAGCTTGGAATTAAAAAAACAACTTAAATTTATTATTAAATATATTAAATTGTGTTTTGCTTTTCATCAAAATGAAGAATTAATATGCGGGTTTGATTTTGACTCATTTTTGACGGGATTCCCTAGATTCGTTGTATTATTGTTGTGTGAATCCATTATTATGGGTGTAAATAAGTCTTATTTTGTGGATGGCACTCGACAGATGTTAATACATGTTCACGTATGCTATTCTGTCTGTAATTTTCCGTAAAGAGCTATAAGCTCTGATGGAGTAGCGTAATGCTGATGAGTGCCGGGAACTTTTACCCGGGCCCCCTTTATGAAAGTGAGTAGCAGCCACAAGTAGAATCAGTACCTTAAATAATAATTTTAAAAAAACAAAAAACAACTAAAAATAGACCTCGTTTTACGTGGGCATTGCGGGCCTTGCGAACCCGAACGTTACGTATGTATGGATTTGTCTATCATTTGACTATCATTTAATGTTGTAACTGGCTCTAATGCCGTGTGATGTTCTGTTGCAGCTGTGTGGCTGCGGGATGCTGGGCGCGGGCATCTGGCTCCGGCTCAGTTATGCCGGCTACACAGTTTTCACGCCGCAGTTTAGCATGATCAGTGCCGACAGCCTGTTCATTGCAACTGGAGTCATAATGTTTGTGGTAGCCTTCTTTGGTTGCTGTGGTTCCTGGTTCCAGAGCCGATGCATGCTCATCACGGTACGTTATCATATAGTATGCTTACAGCTTGTTAATAAAAACCCTCAGAAGAATTCTTTCAGTCACAATTTTTGGAAACGTGCTGAACATATGAGTTTGGTTCAGGAAATATTTTCATTATAGTTGTTGTGTTAAATTCAACCAAGAAGTTTCATTCAATCAAGAATACTAGAGAAAGCATTATTAAAATGTTTATCAGAAAACAGGATATCATGAGGAATAACTTGGTTAATTAGTTTTACTATTTAATTTTTATAATTAATTGTTATCAGATATTCCTCAAAATTTAATTTCCTTTAAAAAACATATGATCAATGCAAAAGTTTCCACTGAAAACTAAAATAAACCAAATGTCGTGCTTTTCATCAGTATAAACTTGTTCTAAAAATATCATCTGGTACAACCATTTCAGAGCTTTAATTCCCCCCTCCTCAATATCCCGATATCAATTCGTTTAAAAGAGAAATGTGCCTTGTGTAGAACTAGAAAAAATGGAGATCTAAAAAACGTCACTTTTAAGAGACAAAAAACTTGCAAAGCTGTTGGATTTCTTTATGGTTGTTCTCCACCAAACGCCACAAATGTTTTTCTTCTGTTTTTGTTTCACATTTAAAAAAATCTTAATCATATGACAGTGGCAGGATTCTAGTAAACATGGGAGAATACAATCATATTTACCTACTTGTGCTGATAGCCTTTTTGGCTACTTTTGCCTTGGCATTCTTTTCAGCCTGCGCATACGCCGGTGCACAAGAATTTACACAGAAAACATTTTACGGGAATATACTAATTTGTTTTTCAACTATTCATTGCATTGACTTTGGTAAAAACTGTATTCTCGAACAAAACCAAAAATATTCCAAAATTTGAAAAATAATACCAAAAAGATTGAAATATGTTGCTCAACTAAAATATAATATGCATATTTTTTTAAAAAATCTTAATGGATAGGGGCCTCAAAATTTAGTTTGTCCCCTATGTAGTGGGGTTTTAAGAGTCTACACTCAAATGCTCCTGCTTGGAACTATAAAAAGAATTTTAAAAGCTCATTTCCTCCATTCAAATATGCAGAAGTAAGGCACGTACGTAGTATCTACATACATAGTCACAGTTGGGCAAAATACTTTAAATTTAGTATTTAAATACTTCACTAAAATAATTTATAAATAAGTATTTAAATACATACACAAAATACATTAGGACTTTATATACTAAATATATACATATATCAAATACCTCAAATACTCAAAATATTGTAAATATATAATAGTTTTGATTTATTTATTTTTTATTGCAACAGTGTATTGTAATTGTCCATTACAGTAAATTAGTAATTGACAGTCATACAAATTTCTGAACAATAACTATTGTAATATTTTGTAATAACTAATATAATTTCTTTTATAACAACTTATTTTTCGAACAAATCATCAAATAATAAATCCAAAGTTGGCGATTGTATAAAACCTGCAAAGGAAAAGAGTGGTGTGGATGAACATAAACTAGTGTTGTAACAAATAAATGCTCGTTTTTATTGCTGGATAATTGTCCAGTATTTTTAATGATTTAGATTTATCATTTAAAATTGAAAAGAATCAAAATTCAACAGCTGAAATGAGTTTTTATTTTTGTTTCAATGAGTTACATACATTAGCGGAATCAAAGAGAAACTACCCTCATTCTAAACTATTTTCTTCTTCTTCTTTTGTATTTAAAATATTATCAGTATTCCTTTTTTTTTCTTTTCCTACTTTATGTATCTTTAAAATACATGCCCAAAAAACTCAAAAATACAATTTTTTTAAATACAAAATGTACTTAAAATACATATTTTAAATTCAAGTATTTAAATGCTGCCTTACCTGTACATAGTAAAGAAAAAAATGACATTAGTGACTAATTTTTGTAACCATAATAAGAAGTACTCTTTTCACAAAGTCCACCCTATTAACCGATTTTAAACATGTTAAATTTAACATTATAGGATTAAAAAAAGAATTACTGTTACTACTGCTTTCATGAAACTGATGTTAGCCATATGCCATAGTATTGTTATATATACCTGTCTTGATGTAAGTTTCCAAATTAATTTTTAGATGATCAATTTTCTAAATTTCACTTTATTTCATTCATACAAATGTACAAAGGAATAAAGTAAAAGTACGAATGAAATAAAGTGGAATTTATAAAATTGATAGTCAAAAATTAATTTGGAAACTTACATCAAGAAAAGTAATATAGACAATCATCAAGTTATATATACCTTCAGTAGAAGAATTTGTCACATTTTTGATTTATTATTCCTTTCAATTCCTTGCATTTTATTTTAATCTAATTTATTTTATTTATTGCTGTATGTAATCAGCTAGTAAGGTTTAAGTTTCGTTTCCTGAAGTGTGTAACTCTTTAATATTGAGTTTATTTATTTTTTCCCCAACAGTACTTCAGCCTCGTGATCTTCATGTTCCTTGTGGAGTTCCTGTTTGCAACATTGGCCTTTGTATTCAGAGAAATCCTTGGAAATACATTAAAGCAAGAATTGTTAACAGGAATCACAAAACATTATGAGAATGACTCTTCCAACAGCTTGTACAAGACGTGGTCTCATATCCATCATGAGGTTATTATATAAAATAATTAATAATGAATACATTATGAAATAAAATATGTTGATAGCAGAATACTTGAATGTTCATTGTGTTTGATACTTTTCAGTTCCATTGTTGTGGTGTTAAGGATTATCAAGATTGGTACTATATTTCTGCTTGGCCAGAAATGAGATATGTGCCAAGTTCCTGCTGCATTCCAAACATGACAAATATTACAGGTCCTTAATTATTTTCATGAATATCCTTGGATATGTGTTTTTATGTCAAATTGTGGGGAAAAAATCATTTTGTGATCTTTTTTTTTTTTTCTTTTCTTTTTTCTTTTAGGTTGTGGAATGAATGATCCCCCAGATATAGATATCATTTACACACAAGGATGTGCTGAGCAAGTCCAGATGTGGTTTGTGGAAAGACTTCACATCATTGGAATCATTGGCCTTGTTATAGCATTTATTCAGGTACATTTCTTCTGATCTTAATGTACTTAGTTGTTTTTGTGTGTTTTTTCATTAAAAAAATCAATATTGCTCGTCTTCTTAAAACGTATTTTGTTCTGTTTTCAATGTTATTTTGCAAAATATAAATTTGCATATTCCTCTAGTTCATTGTTTTAAGAAAATGAATTACACCAACAAATAAACAAAAATATTAATTTAAAAAAATTCAAATTTTCCCTCATCAATAAATAAGGTTTCTTAATGTGAATGTAGGTTCTAAAATTCTAATCCAAGAAATATTATTTCAAGACAATAGACCAATATCTAAGATTTCAGACCTATTATCTGAAAAAACAAATCAATTTGACCTATAGAAATCGAATAATTGCACTTTAAGTACACCAGCAGTTGCCTGCAGCCAAAAATAATGCTTCTTGACAAAATCACACAAAATGGTTTTCCAAAAAGTAGCGGGAATACTGCTCAAGAACAACGAATAAAATAATTTCATATAACACTGCAATAAATTAAATATTTCAACAAAAACAGCCTTCATGAATACTCCCATAACATTATAGAGAATTCTTGGACACACAGTACAAACAGTTCTTTCTGAGCCAAGAAAATAAAAAAAAAGATGCTGTTGCATAAGTATAACAGAAATAGCAAATTTTTAGTGGCAGGCAGCCTCTTCCTGAGTGCCTTATTGTCAGATGACATCAGCCTTATTTTAATCAGTGTCTCACTGAGTACGAGATTGGGCAGAATTACACAATCAAATACATTCATTTTTCGGTCAAAATAGAAATTGTTTCATTGTTTATGGGTTTTTGCCATGGTCCTGGTATTTAATGAAATCATAAACACCTCTGGCATAGCCAAAGGCTATATAGTTTTCTTTCAATTTGTATGTGCATTAGAAATTAGTAAAATAGATCATCTGAATGTGTTAATCTTTGTTTCAGCTGTTTGGACTGATTTCATCAATGTTACTGTTCTGCACAGTCCGGCACAAGAGAAGCTCACATGCTTACAAGGCATACAACCCAAACTCATGATGCACTAGTTAAGTTACTCCAACTTGTGTGTAGGTCTCAACAATAAGTGCATCAATTCCATTTTTTGACTATTCAGAGTCTAACCAATGATAAATTGTACAAATTTATTACCTTGTGTTTTGTTACTTTTATAATGAGAGATCTATGACATTGAGTGAATAAGTGTGGAGTATTGTTATAACTGCCTCTTCTGAATTTAGGAGGTAAGGAGGTTGTTACAGGCAGTGGGACCGACACTGTCTAGTTAATTGAATTTTTATAAGATCTGGTGGAACATTCTTTTGAGATGTTCTTATTATTTCCAAGAGTAAGATGGATACAAATTTGTGATTCCTTTCTGATGCTGTGGTTTTTCATATCTCATATGTAACAATATTCATTTATGTAAAATGCTGTGTTCCTAACAGTAATTATCTCTCCATGAAGCAAGTCTGTAATCCACTGGCTTCAGTAGCCAATATTTTCCATTATATTTATGCCCATTTGTAAATAAACTATATTGATAAATAAAATGGATGCTTACATTTTAAAATACTTCTTAATGTTATTAATATTGTATTGTTAAGTTTGCTTTTTTATATATACTTTCAATTTTCCCTATTGAAAGAAAATTCATACCAGTATTTCCTTTTATTTTTGTTTTTTGTTTTTTGGCTATTCAATTAATTCAGAATGGTGCATAATCCAATTCAGTTATGTTGCAAATTGAAATTCTTCGATAATATTACTTATTGAAGCAAACTCGTTATTAACTTATATTAGATCTAGATCCTTATAAATCTAACATCCTTCAAGATCATCATCATCTTCACTATTGTTGTTATCAGTGCTCGAATCATATACATTCTCTGTCTCAGATTCTGATGACCTACAATTCTTTAAAAATGTCCTATAAAATGACTTAAATAAAAATAAAATGAAAATAAGTATGAAAAATTTGTACGAATATGTTTATTTATTTAATGAATTTTACAATGTTAAACAAAATTTATTTATATAAACTATATTTAATATAATTTTTTTTAATATAGGAAAAAATATACTCCTTAGTTTTGATTTTCCAACTGTCAGTTTTGAAAGGTAGAGGAAGTTACTGAAGATCAGTTTAATTTTGAGAGTTCAAAAAACAGAGCCCACGGCAGTAGTGAATTTTGTCATGAATAGATGATACAATAAAAACTTTGTTTTAGTATCATGTAAATTCATGTTGTAAATGTTGTAAATTAATGAAACAGTCACTAGCAAAAAACACCAAAAGGAAACAAAAAGTGTAAAAATGACAAAAAGGACATAAAGGTCAAGAAAAAGTACCTAAAAGTTGAAAAATGTCAAGAATGACTCAATTACTATACAATTCTAACACCTATAAGTCGTGATAAACATTCATATACAAGTTAGAGTGCACCAATAAAAAAATGACATGTCATCAGAATCCGAGCCCTGGTTATTATAATTAATATGTTTAAAAAAGTAGACAGAAGGAATGGGTGGGGAAGATGAAGCGTCAATTGCCAGAAGCAAGAAACGCAGCTTAGAAATGCAGCCAAGTTGACAGTTTTATCTGACCTGTGGCAAGGCCAGGTTAGGTCGCCCACACCACCCTCCCTTGGCACCCAGTTGTTAAATGACTCAGGGTCCCTAGAAAATTGCATGGAAGACATTGCACGTTTCATACTTTTCACCCAGTGTGGGGGCAGATAGGAAATCAATGAAAAAAATCATATCTTTGGAACTGTTTGAAATAAATTTATGGTAAAACAAAAGCGATATAGTCCCATGGGTATTATCTACAAGATATTTAAATTTCATGTTGATAGATTCATTTGTTTTATAGTTAAATCAGTTTTTACAGAGGAACTGACAGACAATTGATTTGAGATGTGATTTGCTTTAGTAGTTGAATAAGCAAGTTGAAAAATTTCTAAAAAACTGAAAATTTGAAAATAACAAACGTACTTCAGATTTATTTATCTGTATTGATGATGCCTAGTAAAATATGCCATATGTAAATAAAAGAACTTTATTGGAAAAGAAGGCCCGGAATTACTCTAGGGTCCTCTGTGGTTTTAGAAATGCACACATTTATGAAAATAACATTTGTACCAGTATTAATATTAACATCGGCGAAAATGCCAAAATTTTCAACAAAATATTTTTATGATTTTTTATCGTTTTAAGGTAAATTGACTGTACATTCATCACATTTAATGAATTTTGGTGAAATGGGATTTTGAGATTATTGTTTTTACATTAAAGTCATTATTTTCTTTTTAGGTAGAGCAGGGGTTAAGGAGGGAGAAATTATAACAACCACATAAGGGAGAATTTTTACCTAACCATGGAACATGTCCCCAGAACATGCTACCAGAACCTGTCTTATTCCATACAACTTTTAATTGACGACGACGACGGCTGCGGCTGCGGCGGCGGCGGCGGCGACGACGACGACGACGACGACGACGACGACGAACGACGAACGACAACGAACGACGACGGACGACGACGGACGACGACGGACGACGAGGACGACGTCGTCGTTGTCGACGACGACGATTCTGCTCATCTCTAGGTGAACCAGAGAGAGAGATTTAAGAAATTTAGTGTTATCACTACAGTACTACTATCTAGTACCAGCCTGCATGAACATTGCACTCTATGCTAATTTAATACCAACTGCCCTTAGTTTTCAGATACCCTCTAGTGTTACTTTTGTTGTTTACTTTGTATTTTACTTTGTTTATACATTTACTCTTATTTTAGTTTATACACTTACATTTACTTTAGTATATATTTAAATGTTTGTTTAGTGTATATATATATATATATATATATATATATATATATATATATATATATATATATATATATATATAAATAATGTAGTGAATAAATTATCCAATTAGCTATTTAACAGGGGCAACAATAAATGAATTGAGAAACTGGAATGGAAGTATGTCCTACATGTAAAAAAGTGAATTATGTTACCCAAACATTCAAACAATATCCATAACCAAACTGATTTAAAATATAACATAGTCTTTACTAACAACTATCAGAAATCTTTTTAACTAACCACAAGCCATAAATAATGCTCCAAAATACATGCTGAAAATAAAAATGATATTGTATAAAACAATAAAAACTAGAAAATCCTTCACAGTGAACATTTTTCTGCTTCTCAATAGAACATATCATTATATTTCTACTATGATAAATTAAAATTAGCTACCATTTAAAGCCAAGATATATGTGCAAAAAAAATGTATTATATATAAACAAATAATACAAAGATGTATGAGTAACATCATGTTTTCCGCACGGTCAGCGGCGTCCTTTGGCAGTGCGCCAAGACCTCAGGAATAAGGCCTGAACAAGCAGCGCAGCCAGGAGGGGCGGGGTGACCCCACCGTGTCTAGTCTTACCATACATGGTGGGACCGTAAGCACTCTGCACTCTGCATTCAGCGCCTACGTTCGGCAGACGTATGATTGCAATACACAATTAGTATATTATATCATTTCCACTAAAGAGATATTTGAATATTAGATACATGTAAATAATTCTCCAAGATAGTAATTCTCTAAAATGTATTTTTATAATACTTACTTTCTGACACCAAAAACAAAGAAACCAACAAACAAAAACACTTTTATTTTATATGATTAGCCACATATAAATAATGTCTAATAAGTTCAATGCTAACAAATAAAATTATAAATGTAAATTCACATCAGAACTTTTTGTGCAGTAGATCATTTGCTACAAAACAACATCACCAACAAATTTTAAAAAATATACATTTAAATTTGCTACACATATCACGTGAATGTTCCAATATCTATATCTGTAGTGGAAAGCAAATGATGGTACAAGAAGGGATAAACTTGTATAAAATTCATTTCAATTTTCTTTTTACGTAAATGAGGCAAAGAGAATTTAAATATTTTCTAAGCAGCATCTCTTCAGATATTAATATAAACTTAAAAACTTATACAGGAAGACACATTTAAAGACTTGTACAATGATTTTTCAATATTAAATAAAAAAGTGTTAACTTTACCCCTAAGAATTTTTTTACTTCTCAACACTTCATGAAATAAACAATAAGTTGAATAATAAACTGGGAGAGAAAGAAAGTTACTGAAAAATATTTTACATAATTAAAATTAAATAATCGAAGTGACTTCAAACACCTCAACAGACCCCCTCCTATCCTTAAAATTGAGAAAGACCTAAAAGTAATTAATTATGCAAATATTATTATACAAAGAAAATCTGCACAAAATAATTTTATATTATTAATTTAACTAATTACATCCTGTCCTCCAGTGTATCGACAGATACCCTTCTCCCATTTATATAAGCCAGGAATATATAGAGCATGGAATGTCATCTTTCTAAATCAGGATAAAAATAAAAAATAAACACTTTACTTAAAGAAATTAACTAAATATATACTGTGCCTCTAAAAATAACAACCGCCTGCAAACTAAAAAATAAATGTAATGGTCAGAAAGAAAATGCATTTTCCAATTACACAATTGAAATAAAAATAACAATAAGTTCTATCAATCAATCAATATAAAAAAGTTCCTATAAATTATTCTTCATATTGGAAAAAGCTAATAACAGACTATAGATACCCTCAAATATTTCAAGTCTCTCTTATATCCTGCATATTGTTAAAATCCTAAAACAAAAGACACAGTGCCAAAATGTAAGCAAGATGTAAATTATGGTACATAATATTAAACAATAAAATTAATAAATCTCTGGCTAGTCCCAAATGGTAACACCTGTCTTCTTTTGATTCAAAAAGTTTGTGAACCTGAAATTAAATTCTATCTAATAAATAATGTAGGTAGAAATTACTGTAAATAATTCTACATATTACATTTAACCTATCTCTAACTGTGCCCACATTGTTACCAACAGTCCTTCGGTATATGTGCAAAATGTTAAGAACTTGGAATTAAACATGCGAACCTCAACCTCAAAGGTTTCAACAGTTTTCCTCCTATCCTGCAAGATCCAGGATATAAACATGCAATTCTATTAATCAATCCAGATAGGAATTGCTATTTATAATTTAACATTTTGGGGTAAACGAATCACGGACTGTGCCATCATAGGTTTCAACAGTCTTTCTGATATCCTACATATTGCAAATATCCTACAACAAAAGTACGATGCCTATATTTAATCAAGATATAAATTACGGTAAATGATATTATACTATACAATCATTTATCTGCAGTGCTCTCAAAAGATATAAAATGTCTTCTCATCCATAAAAACATTATGAATCTCTAATTGATTTCACAGACCTAACCATTAATTTAGGTAGAAATTGCTGTGATTAATTGTACATACTTAAGTTAACTTACCACAGACTGTGCCCACAAAGGTACCTACAGTCTTTTTCATTTTCCACAATATATCAAGATCCTGGCCTTAAGTATGCATTAAGCTGTTGCTATGCATTAAGCTATTCTATTAATCGAGCGGAATAGAAATTAATGTAAATAATTTTACATATCTGAATAAATTAATCACAAACTCTGCATTCGAATCATCAGTCCTTATTCTATCATACAAAATATTCAGACCTTGGATTTATATACACTTCTTTTTATTCATTGACATAGAAATTATTACAAATAATTTTACGTATTTGAGGAATCTCATTACAGATTGTGCTCTCAAAGGTATCAACAGTCGTCCACCCATTCTACAATATGTTAAGATCCTGGATATAAATATGCAGTTTTATTAATCCATCCATATAGGAATTACTGTGAATAATTTTACATGTTTTAGTAAATAAATCACAGACAGTATCCTCATAGGTTTGGATTTGGATTTATTTAGTCAAAAAACAGTAAAAAATGTATGTGGCGAATGGGTGAGATCATCTGCGCATGTTTCTTGAGTTCCAGAATCCCTTCCCATCATTTTAACTATAAATAGTTGAAAGATGAGTAAAATTAAAGATAGATAAATTTTTAAAAAATTAAAAAGCCTGATATAGCAACTTTTGAAAAACTAGAGTTTTATTTCCGAGTTACAGAAAACTTATTTGCAACGGTAAATGAACTGCAGATTTGGTTTATCTGCATTGCTAACAAAATAGTAACTTGCCTTACCTCTACTCCTACCACTACAAGCAAAGGGAGAGTTCAACAAAATGTGTGCATAGTGAAGCTACATTTATGTCCAGAAGGAAAAGAAGGGACCATCTCAGCATTTGCTTAATGTATCAGGGAAACTGAACAATAACCTGATTGAGATGGGCGTCATTGACCCAGAAGCTCAGTACATTATTTGTTACAAGCATATTAATTCTTTTTAAAGGAATTATACAATACAATTATAAACTAATTCATTGTATATCACTGTTTTGTTAAAATAAATATTAGTTTTCTTTACTTCAGCCAGGATACTATATGTTATAGAAAAAAAATATTGTTAACTTGAACTTGAAATTTACAATTCAATAGAAAAGACGATAACATTTTTTGTAAATAAATAGGAAATTCAAATAATCTGAGTTTATCAAGTAAACCATCATGCCATACTTTATTAGACACCTTTTCAACATTAAAAATAACGCAAATGTAAACTATTTCTTTTGAAAACTGGTCACTATAAAATTTGTAATTCTTAACAATTGTTTTATTGCTGAATAATTAGATATAAATCCAAATTGAGAATTTGGAAGCAAATAATTATGAACAAAAGAAAGAGAAGAGCAGAGTAAGCAGCAATATGGCAACGGTAGTGAATGGCGACTGCTTGTGATGTTTTTTCACCTCTCTGCTGTACAAATAAGAATTGATAGTTTAAAATGGTTTTGTATAAAATTGCATTGGGAGTTATTATTTTTAACACTTCATCCAAGTTTAGTTTTGTTTGAGGGCTGCCAACTGTCGAGGAAGTATTGAAAAATTGGTAATCACTTCAAAAGAACTTGGAATTGTTTGAAAACATTGTACATGGCTTTGCTACAATAAAATTGCCAATTTTCACCCTGTATTTGTAGGTCTATTTAAAATTAAGTTGTAGGCTAATTAAGTTAAATAAGTTAAATTAAAAAACTTTCAAAAATTATTTGTACACTGAATATGCTTATATGTTCAATAATAAAACGTGGTTGCGCCTAAAGATGTTTCATAATCCATGACCAGTCATGTTGTGAAGTATGTTCACATTCTGTGGTTGGTCAGACAACAAAGTAAGAAACTGAACTCCTGTAACTTCAAACGACATTAAAACAACACAGAGCAGATGTTCAAAAGATACTAAGTGCAGAGTGATATTTTGTTGAATTATTCATGAATGAGAGAGTAAAAGTGTGGACTGAAGAATAGAATTTACCAGCTGCTTTAGGATTAAACTGACTTTGTTATGTGCTTAAATTTTCATTTAAATTTTGCATTCAGAATCGTAAGAAATTGCTGCATATGGAAATAAATGGATCTATCACACACACTTTTCTATCTTTTATTTTGATATATTCTTCTGTTTTATTTTATTATAATTATATTTTTTTCATTAATATAAGCTTTTAAAATTACATTTATTAATGTATTTTTAATAATATTTTTTAGTTAGAATTCTGTACACTTTTACTTTATTCTTTAATTATTTTATTTTGTATTAGGAGATGATGAATAACAATTCAGAAAATGTATTTGTGAGCAGTATTTTCAAATTGTAACTTGCAAAGTAAATACGTTTACTTTATTTCCTAAGGAATACTTGTGGTGAACTATAGGTAAAACTATGTTTGTTTATGCACATTGGGATTAAGTTTACATTGCATTTACTTGATAGGGATAGCTATGATTGAAGGCGGAGCAAGACTTCAAGCCATAGGGCCACTAGCCAATCAGCAGATAGGGGTAGTTCCTGTGTAGTAATTGAACAGAAAAAGGACTAAAAATTAATGTTGATTAAAATAAAAAATAATTATTTGTTTAACAGGATGAATTACTAAATTTAGATTTTTATATATTTTTGTCAAATATATGTATGAATTTCTATGTCACATTAGAAAACACCCTTTGTTTACTAATATATAATGATAATCATTAAAATGCGATGTTGCAAGACCAAGATCATCATTATCAAGGGGTTTCGCCCTGTCTCCTCCGCCCCCAAGTTCATGATCTGCTGTACATTCTGCAAGAACACATGCTCCTTCTCTACAGGACTTTCTCACTTGATTGTCACTTCCCAGACATAGAAATGTATGTATAAAAATAATAGAGAAGACAATTATATTTTATGTCACGCACATACATGAAACTTTCAGACAGGCTACTTACTGGTTATGAGATACTATAGTGAAGGACATTCTTCACTAGCTTTACCAACAAAATATCTAAACATTCGTAACAGAAACTTGTTCCGTGGGAACTAATGGACAGAGAATGAGAACTGGTGACTTATTAGTAAAGGGGAAAATTTAATTAAACAAAACAAACATTAAATTTCTGAAATTCACATTTCAATCACATCTAAAACACCTTCATCTTGCTGCTGTACTCACAGGATAGTTTTAGCAACTGAGAACCTTTAGTGCCAAAACAGAATCATCTGCACCTGGGCAACTGGGTCAGCATTAATAATGTAAGCCTCCAGATTGAAACAGGCGAACTTGTGGTGTTGTAGAATGGCACAGACTTTCTTCCATTTGTTCTACTTGTTTCCTTATCTTATTAGTCTGAGACGGGGGGGATCTAGCTGATCATTTTTGGAAGGGGCCCTTGTAGATTTTTGTTAAATAATAAACATTTGTTATTATATTGTATATTATTTATGTACAGAACATATGATACTATACAATATTATTGTTTAAATAATTACATAATTCAAACATAAATAAATATTTAAATCAATTTTTCCAAATACAGGAAGGTGAATGAAAACTCTTGGCCTTTTGCAGCCCCCCCCCCCTCGTATCAATCAGTGGTCTGGACTATCTTTTTGGTTTTGTCCCAACCTCTTCTCAGAAAAAAAGAAAGAAAAAAGAAGTGAGAGTGGGAAAGGGAGGGAGAGAGGGACAAAAAAAGGAAGGGAAAAAAAAACAAACATTATTTGTGGTGAAAAATCAGAAAATGCAGTATGTACCCTCCCATTGCCTAAGATTTCATCTTTGAAGTATGCTCCCATTATGTCTTAAGATGTAGAAAGATCATTTTCGACTTCAAACAAATTTTTTTTCTGAAAAAAGAATGTATTTAACACATTAAAATTTAGAAAAATTGTTAATTGCTCACTGCTACAGAAGGCATAAAAACAAAAAACCCTAGTAAACTAAAATTTGATAGTGCATGTTTTGCCTATTTTTACCCTGCATTGTGCATGTTTGACTATTCGATGGTGCACCCTGTCTCTCTTTTTTCTGCATGTTTGGCTATCTGATTCGCTCCCTGTTTCTCTTTACTTATAAACAATTAGAAGCAGTTTCTGTCTTTCCATAACCAACTTTACTTATCAATTTCACTTGCATTATATCTTCAAATCCATCCATTGTATCAATACATTTGTTTTTCATGCAGAAACTTCTGCTTTTAAATTTATATTCAAAGAAATTATTACCACTTAATTTCAAACAGCCACTTCTCTTAATTTGTAAATTTTCATTCTTGCACATTCTGTTGTTCTTGCCTTTGTCTTCTGTGCATTCTTGAATTTAATGAAATTAGTTTTAGACTTTTTTCAATACTTGTCCTGTGTGTCGACTGCACCCAAAACATCTTGAAGATATTACTACTTTCTTCTTTTAGATGATCTATCTCTTGTTATTGGTCAGTGGTTAGGGACAAATTTTACACATGTGTTGACAGATACCGAGATATGTCATGCTTGACTACCTTGCTTTTTCCTTTCCTCTCTAGCACATGACCATAACATCGCAAAATAATAATTGCAGTAGTACATCTACATAAGGTTGTACATAAACTGTTGTTCTTCAGTGAAGGAGGGTTGAAAAGGACTGATTTAAGATAGTGAATGTATAACATTGACATTTATTCCACTGATAGTAAAATACAATGTTACATTAATACATGACATGTAGAATGATTAAAATAGATTGTAGACCTACATGCCAGCAAATTGAAAACGATCTGCCATCTTTGAATAAGAATTTTGTATGTAAATAATAATAATAGTGAACATAAAAAGATAATAACAACGATGCAGCATTTATCTTAAAAATATATCCAAATTATACATCAGAAGTCAACAATATTTCATTAAATATTTGTACCATAAACACATTATTAATTAAGATGAACATTTTCATATAGAATCCACAGTCCATTTAACAAAAATAAGTGGTAAAAATTTAGTTACACAACTATATTTTATAAGTTTCACAGATCTTCCCCCCAAAATTGTTTTTCACATATATTTGCTTGATTCATTATTACATTCATTGTGTCATCACCTTGAACAATTGGTAAGACAAAACAAAATAATTCCATATTATGGTCATATGTCATTATGCCTTAATAATTGATAATTGAGATACTAGCAACATATTACTCACTTTTAACAAAATTTTTCAAAAAGTGTTCATAGTACTCTTTTCTTTATCTAATTGCTCCTAATATTAGGATACATTAAGTTAATTCATTTCATCAGAGGATACACTTCAAAATGTTGGCTTTTGTATGTGCGTTTTATATAAAGCTTTTGTTTGGGAAATGTTTCTTGAATATTACTGAGAATGTTTCTAATGAATCTTAAATATTCAAAAAGAAAATGTAATTTCCATACATCGGTATATTTCAGATTGAATGTTGTTCAAGTTAAAATTTAATAATCAAATAAAAAAGAACACTGAAGACAATTTCATAGACAAAACAAATTTGGTTAAAATATAATATTATTTATCAAGTGTGTTTGTTATTCTATACATTCATTTTAATAATACACACTACCAATAACAAGAATTTTAAGCTTATGAAGTTCTAAAACAACTTAATCAATAAAAAAGATTAGATAAAAATAATTACAGTTGTGCAGATATTAAAGATTACTGCATTAGTGCTACATTTTAAGTTCAAAAGAAAAAGGTACGTAAGATTTTTAGCTTCATTAACATATTGAAAGTTAATTTAAAAAAAACAGATGCACACAAAACATCATTTAGTGGGTAAAAATTAATCTTTTAGCAGAAGGTTTTTTTAAATTTAGTTTTGTGAATAAATAAAAACAAAACATGAATGAATACAGCTGTGCAATGAAAACAAAAGAATGCTAATGAAAATAATATTTTATAGAACTACAATCTAAACTGAGCTTCATGTTTATTGTTAAGACAATTATTTTAAAAAAGGAATAATTAATTATTTAAATGACATTCATAAAACACATAAAGAGAGCATTTTAGACCCTGGCATTACGCGGTCGTTTGATAGTTGCAATACTTTCTATTATTATTGTGATGTTATGTAATTTGAAAACTTTCCATTACAATGTTATCAAATGCGAAGGTTGTTTTTCTGTTGCTCATAATTCACTAGATTTGGAAATCAAAAGCATTGTTGTACCATTATGTTCTCAAAATAAATACCTTGAAGCCATCATTCATTTTGATTGTCAGATCTGTTCCAAGTTTGCATTCTATTTTGAAAACCATTTAAATGTATTCCTCTACAAATATTTTAAAATCTTAATTCACACTAACAAAAGTTGTATTAGATGTAAATCTTTATATTATGCATTAACCACTTGACTATTCATTATTTACACATTGGTTTTCGACTAGGTGTGGGCAAGACAACCCACATTTTGACAATAACAAACTTATCAGTTAACAAAGATCTCTAATAGATATTATTTATAATCAAACAATCATATATTTAAAATCTCCATCAATTGACATCTTATGGAATGTTGTCGTTATTGATCAGAGAACAGTACATATGAATTTCTTGAAGTTTCAGATTTTCAAGTATTATCTTGACAACCCCACAATTTTGGATCCAATTTTGTTGAGTGCTGCTGTTGCTTGCCTTGTGAAGCTCTTTAGTGTATTCACGGGAAACTGAAAAAATTAAACAGTTATTTAAGTATCTTCATTTAGAACTCCTTTAACTCTAAAAAAGAAGTGCTTGGAAAGGATTTTATTTTCAACAGTCTTGTAATACATATTGAAAACCCAAAAATTAATAAAAAACATAATTTAGATTAAATTTTTATTGAAATGTATTAATTTTTGAAACATTTTTCTTCTCTCAATGTTTTGAGGAGCACCTTTCCTCTTCTTCAGGAGTCTAATTTAAATATAAAGAGAAATTATTATAAATTATATTAAAATTGACTAACTTTTAAGAGTGTAGTAAAACAAATTGAAATATATTATAATAAATATGTACCAGGTACAAATTAATTTACCTTAATAAATTCTGTCTTTCTTTTTTGAAACCACTTTTTTTAAATGTATAATTATTGTACCTCACAAGGAAAAGTGTTCCTCGAATTGTTGAGAGATGAAAAATGTTTCAAAAATTAATAAAACATTTCAATATAAATTATGTTTTTTTCTTAATTTTGGGGTTTTCAGTGTGCATATGACTGTCTAAAATCAAAGCTGGACAAAATCTAATAATGAGGAACTACTTGATCTGCATGGAGAGTTCATTTGCTGCTGATGCTTCCCAGAAAAATTAATAAAGTTTAATTTCTTAAGATGTTTTATGGAAAATATTTTATTTTACAATGTTTATTAATGTAGATATCAAAGAAAGTAAACTGAGTAAAACCCAAATGCATGTAGCAAATTACAATTTTGTTTACTTATATTTAAAAATCATTGTTTCTTATTTTGATGGTACTGTATAGTTAGAATTCTTATTTGAATGTATAGGATGCCTATATTATTCAGAGGAGTAAAAGTATTGTTGGTTGTGTGGCAGACCTCCAAGTAGATGAACACGCTAATTTAATGAGTTTTAGCAATTTATTGACATTTATTGACATTTACATATTGACAATGGCATTTTAATGACAACATCAAGGCAATGAAGTACCATGTGCTTCAGACATGTTCATATACAATGTCAATTGCTGCATTGTGCACATTATTATTTTTATTTAATGATTTCTAAGTATGATAGATGTATTTTAATATATTGGAAAGTGTCTTGTGATTTCTTTATACAGAGTGTGTCAAAAGTATTGGCATTCCTTGGAAATCTGAGAATATGATTACATTCTACATAGAAAAAGTAATATAAATGACATTTTCAGTGGAATTATATACAATGTATATAGTGAAGTTGCTACAATAAGCATTTTTTAATGAAGTACAGGAAATTGAGAAACCAGATATATAAGTTAATATTTCATGGAAAAGGAAAGCCAAAAGTGTTGGAACAGGCAAAACTCAAACACTGTAACGGCTTTCCTGGAAGTCACCGCGGCCGCAGCCCGACTGTGAATTGACCTTCACCTTGTCAGTCGGAACTCACCTGTCAACCCTTAGCTGTAACGGTTTTTGTTTCAATTTCTTTTCTGGTATTCATCAGTCGATAATTCAGAAGTATATGATACTGTTATATTTGTTCTTCAAATGTCACTACAGCGCGTTAAGAAAAGTGAGGAAAAGAGAAAAATTATAACTAATGCGTATTGAATGCAGATCTTTGAGAGAAATCGGAAAGATTGTGCTAATATCACACACTACAGTGTTTAATGTGATTGACAGAGACTGTGTTCGGAAAACCATGACGAACAAACGCAGGAGAGGACAGCCATAGATCCAGAATGAACGTGACACATGAATTTTTTTCGCGACATTAAAGTATATTCAAAACTTAGTGTTCCAAAACTTGCTTTTGGAATAATCATTTCTCCATATATAGTTCGCATAATACTACGAAACAGTGGATACCGAGGAAACGTGTGGTGCTTAGGAAATTCTGGATCAATGGCATTAACAGAAAAAAGCGCTTAGAATTTACTACAAAAAATTGAAGCAGTTCTCAATAAATGTGGAACTAATTTACTTTTTACTGATGAAAATAAATTTAATATTTTTGGTGCAGGTGGGAGATGTACGGCGTAGAGGAAGAGGACCTCTAGCCTACAGTGAAATAAAGGTGGTTCTGTACGCGGCTGGGGGTGCGTACAAGTGCGTCTTGAGTGTGGGATCTTTACTTTATAAACGAAACAATGGACCATGCAGTATTAATCAATATTGCTCAAATTAAACTACACAGAAGTGCTGAAAAATGGGCGTCAAAGGCAATTTCATTTTTCAGCAGGATAATGATCCAAAGCACAAGGCTTGAAATACAAGAATGTGGATCCTTTCTAATACACAACGATATCTGGATACGCCACCACAATCTCCAGACATTAATCCCATTGAATATTTATGGGATATTTTGAAGAAAAAATTAGAAGCAGACCAATTTTGTATAAAACCTTTTTTTAAGCGCGCACTCTAGAAGTAATGGGACAGTCTGTTGCCACCCATGACGGCAAAGCTCGTAGAATTAATGCTAAAACGTCCAGAAGCCTTTACTTAGGACATCTCACTAAATATTAATTTGTTTACATTTACACTTTTATTTAGTTTTTAACCACCGATTATGTGTATGTTCCAATACTTTTTGCTGTATTTCTTCGCGACCTTATGTTTGTAAACTTTGTTTAAAAGTTTCCAGGAAGTTATATTATATTTTTGTTTGCTGATATCAATTATACAATATACACTAATTTTAATGCGACCTACATTTTTTATTTTCTGTTTTATTTTACACCTAAAATTTATTCATTTTCTGAAATTTTCGAGGTGTTACAATTTTTATGACACTCGCTGCACATAGATGGAGGCTCTGGCGCTGTGGGCAATCCTTTATTGGCGCTCATTCATCGTCAAATATGTATGTATGTATTAAGAAATTAAAAAAATAAGGAAATGCGACATAGAATGAAATAAAACGTGTTACGACACGCAGGCGGACATGTTACATTATAGTTGGAATCTCTAGCCTCGCTCATAATGTAAATCTCACTCAGAAATGTAACATCGTAGTTATGACGTAAATTAGGTACAATTACGAAGATAAACCATACTGAATTACTTTTTTTATTGACTTTTGGGGATATGGGTTTATTCTAAATATTATATTTGTAAATAGAATATAAATTCGCATGGTTCTTTGTAGACTGCCAGAATGCTTATGTAAAAACATTTATGAAAGATTATGTTTATTGAAAGAACGACGTGTTATCATGTAATGACATTGACATGCCGTAGTCATGGGAACTACTTCACTGCGCGATAGCCCGCACTCGAATAAATACTGGAACGGGAAGCACCATCACTTGTCAGTTGGAATTGAGAGTCAAACGAAAGGTCGTCTTGCCGTTGTGATAACTATCGTAGTGAGCGCAGCATGGTGGCTGGCGCTAGACACACGAGACATTCGATATCTGAAGTCTTTTGAAGATTGATCATTTTTCGCTCTGCATTGTGATTGGTGGACCGAGAGTACATCATTGGAGGCATTGCTATGCCTCTCATCAGTGACAGCAAGATGGTCGGCCACGTGGGCTGAATAAGCGCTACTGCCGATGTCTGAGTAGAATCGTCTCTGTTGTTTCGGAGTACATACAGACAGCCTGACCTTTGCCTCTTCTGTCTCGGTAAGTTCTTTGCGAATTTTGTGTTGACATTTTTCCGCATCTACCACAGGTGTTGGGGACTGGGGGAGGATAGAGAGTAAATGGAATGTTTTTTGGTTTATGGATCGTTATTTCGTTTGAGCGCTATGGTTTTCGTTTAGTTGTAGTAGGTGTGGAGGTGAAAGGGAGTTTTAAATTGTGTTAAGATTTGCGGAGGAAAGGAAGGATATGAGAGTTCTTCAGTATTTGGAAGAACAAATGTTTTTTAGGATTTTATGTCAGTCGTCAAACAAATATTTTCCATGAAACATCTAATTAAATTGAACTTTATTAATTTTTTTCTGGGAAGCAGCAAATGAACTCTCCAAGCAAATCAAGTTGTTATTTTTTTCTAATCATCTCTTCAATTCTTTTAGCTCTTGTTGAATCGCCGATGTTCTGTTAGTCTGCTGTCAGGTGTCGAGTTGGTGGGAGAGGGAGTGTAAGGATATCGTGGAGATGTTTTCCTGGAGGATCTTAGAGGGGAGATCAGATAATGTGGGAGATTCGTAGTGTTTAAGCAGTGCATAATTAGCACATTCCAAACTTTATTTATAATGTGGAAACTAGTAAAACGATGGACTATTTATGGAGTTGCAATCTTCTGAAATTCAAAAGCACTCCAATCAAATTAAGATTCCGCATTTGGTGGTTGGTGTTTCAACTTGGGATGGCTGTCATCGTAAAATACCGAAAGTGACTGTAAACATTCCCGTTATAATAATTTACAAGAAATTGCCCACTACTGACAGGGTCATGATAATCATAGGTAAAGTAAGGCAGATTTGTGAAAAACTGCATCTTCAAAGATCAAGTATTTAATCCCCAAAATATACTAGTAAAATAAGGCAACAGAAAAGCTATTTACAGCATCTGAAAAATGGCCACCGGTAAGGCGAATTTAAATTATTGGTAGATTGTTTGATTTTATTACTACTTCGCCCTTACTTTTTAAAAAGAGAAAGTTTTGTTATCGTGCGCAGGAAAACATTTTCGATAGAAAACTCTTATTGCCAGGCCCTAGTAACTAAAACTTGGTAAACCTTATTCCTACGCATAGTAAATTACTTTCTCTAATTAATTGGATTGTTGGTGAAGTAGATACCTTTTTATTATGATAAATAAATAAAGATATTGTCAGGTATCAATATTTAAAATATTGATACCTGACAATATCTTTATTTATTTATCATACTTTCTCTAACTTGTTGTGCAGTCAGAATCCATGTTTTATGGGTTTTTGATACCGAAAAATTACTTGAAGTCAAATCATTTCTGTCCGTCTGTGGTCAAAACTAACGTCAAAACTGTTCAGAAGATTTTATCCAAAATTGATATTCTCCGATCGATTTAAATGAATTCAAGTGATTTTGGAAAGAATATTTTGATTTTGGGGGTATTTTACATGAAGCCTCAAAAACATGTTTAAAATTTTCTCAAAAATGGCTCCAAGTTTTTTTATCCAACTTTCTTTGATAGCATAAGAACGCTTAAGAGAAGGTGGTCTCATTTTGGTCGAAATTCATGATTTTACGAAAATTGAAAAAGTTCAAAACTTTTTCGGTGTCTTCGTACAACTACAATATTGAAGATTTTTTCTTGGATGAAATATGTTATTTAAAGACAGAACTTGATGTAGGGCCACGTATAATTTTTCGAAAATGTGAGTTGTTTTCGCGAAATTTTGTGTGAAGGCAATTGTGTTTTAAAAAATTCTCAAAAATGGCTTCAATTGTTTCTTTAAATGTTCTCTTGGCATGCATCAAGCGTCGATAAAAAAAGTGGTGGTAATCTGATTTCCGGCGGGCAATGGATTTACAAAAATTGCAAAGAAATCAACATTTCAGGACTTAAACAAAGTTAAGAAAGTTTCTGCCTTAAATACAATCTGTTTCAAAAATCAGCTTTTAAAAAAAGGTCATGTACATTTTTTTTAACGAGTCGTTTTCACGTAATTTGTGTTTCAAATTCATGCAATTTATAAAATATAACTTTTTCTCAAAAAACGCTCCAATTACTTTTATTTAAATTATTTTTACGGATAAAACAAAGGTATGGATACTTAAGATAATGACGTAGGTCTCATTTTCGTTGAAATTTAAGCACGGGGTGAAAATTAAGCACGGGGTGTGGTGTTCTAATGATGTGGTAGTTATTTGGCGAGAGCGTAGGCCTCCGCGACCGGAGTCAGTATTTACTTGGCTGTCCGGGCGACGCCCCGTCCATGGCAAAGGTGCAAACGTTACGACGAGGCATTGCGCCCTGAGGAAGGTCGCAGAATGGCGACCGAAACGTCGGCACCTTCACCATGAACGCGGCGTCACCCGGACAGCCAAGTAAATAAAATAATTTGACGTTCGTGACAGTTCAATCTAGCAAAACTTCGTAGATTATGTACGAGTGCCGCTCCTAAAAAGACAAATGGATGGATCTCGCTTTCTCTGACTAAAGTGGTGGTAAAACTATTTAAACTAGGTATTTTAGAAATTGCATTAAGACGTTTAAAAAGAGAATATTGAAAATACGTATATCTTTTGTTACACATTTCCTTTTTGATTTGGTCCATATAAGAAGACGCATATTGGCACTGCGACTCTCCATGAGATGTATAGCTTTTTGGCTCTCGATGTTTCTAAGATATGGCCCCTCTGATGAAGAAGGCGCGGTTAAAATAAAGGCTAACGTGAGCGCTCTTGAAGTAATGCAACCTAAGGAAACGGAGGTCACTGCAAGTATGACTCGCGAAATGAAAACAAATACATGCAATAATTTTAGCAGTCCAAAATCTCCCTAAAAAGCCGGTATTTTTCTTATTTTTTCAAGTTTCTTCACCGGAAGTATATGAACCACTATTAGTACGTGGAAGGATCCAAGGTGATTTGCATGAAGATATTGCAAAGAAAAAACACTTTTTTATTCGCGTTTGTTCACGCAATTTAAATCACATCTTATCAAACAACCTAGAAAGGATGCTTTGCCGCAACGAGCAATTAAACGTTTCTTTGTTGAATAAGTATACTTGTAAAGAACCAAACTGAAATAAGGTTAAAAATTGGTTCCCGTTTTGTAAATTTTGTGTGGCACGTTCAAATAATTATGAATAGAAAATACGTATGAAGTAGACTATTCATGTTGTGTCAGGTTGAACCAGTATTCGTATTAAGAAACTCCAAATAACCTTCTGCAAGCCCTGGTATTGCACGGAGTTAAATGTGACGACGAAAGTGCTGTGCTGGTCCGCAAAAGTGTGAAAATAGCGTTTCTGTAAACCATCGAACATTATTATATTACGAAATAAGCAAAATGCGACCATTTCATCGCATTTCCTCAAATCAACCATGCGATAAATATAAATACATTTTCCCTGCCGAGTGGCCAAAACCACCAGTCTTGCAGCCAAGAAGGCTGAATTATTCTGTAAATGTAAAATGTTTCGTCTGAAAACAAGAACTCGTGTCTTACCAACACGTTTTCGCAATGGTAAGATTGTGTATTGTACTTGTACTTACATCAGCTGCCGAAGCAATTAACGTTGTCAAGGTTTCCACTCCTCCAACCACCGAACGACCAACTTTGTTGAACTTCTCGCCATCATTGCCATACTTCTCTTCCTCTTTGATAGTGTCGAGGATCGGTTTCGGCTGCAATTTACCAAGAGGGTCAAACCAAAGGACATGTCAAATTAAGAATGTAATTCCTTCATAACATGCATTGCAAGCGTAAGCATGCGTTGTTCATGCTATTCATGCAGCATGGGAAACTTAATTGAATGTCAAGCAATACTGTTAGGAGAGCCATCCAGCCGGAATGCGACCGGCGTAGCTGTAACATTTGTTCTTCGGCTGTTTTCCCGAAAACATTAAACAAAGGCCGAAAAAGCTCGTTGTAAAAGTACTTTTTAAATTTACATTTTAAAAGTTTTTGATAAAGTTCAGTAACAATAGTATAAATATGAAAAAATACAACTAGTAGTTTCTTTCATTGTTTTTATTTATGAGCGAGAGTAAGACAAAATAGTTTAGTTTTTAATATATTTTAATATTTTTACGATGGAAGATACGCGCAATAATGCTTCTTCATTTAATGTTTTTGTATAATAATCTGTTCTGTAACAATAAACGTAATTAAAATATTTCTGTTTAGAGTTTACTATTATACAATGAAAAATTTACAAAATATCAAATAGAAAAATCTTAATACATTTTTAAATATTAGGAAAAGAAGCTGAGCATTTATCTAAGACAAAAAATCATACTTCGAAGAGATGGCAATCCTAAAGTCTGAGGATTTAGAAGAGCAATTTGACAAGCAGTTGACCACAACCACACCCATTCAATAATCCATCAGAATACGTCCGTACCCTTAACACGTTCACCAAAACACTTTCAATGAAGTCATACATCTTTTTTGTAATGGGTATCGTCGCCGCTTCAGGGTCGTCTTGTGTACTTTTCGAGAAGGCGGCAAAGAGGTTTGATGCTAAGTTCTGAAAGTCAACATGTTCCTGTAGTTAGTTTCGTGGAAAACAAAATACAGGTGAAAGCAATGGATTTGTAAGGAAAATGGATTGCAAGCATCTAATAGTACTTTCGTGACCATTATTTAAGGGGTTGCCAAACACCCTTTAGTGCTGAGGACCATATGCATTGACCACAAGAGACCAACAACGAAACACTTTTTGTAAACAAATTTTTAAAAAATGTTAAAGTAATTTACTACAATGTAAGAAATTACGATATTGAGCCACGAAGCTCTACAGCTGGAGTCAAATAAATAGTTCATTAACTTATTTTTTCTATGTTTAGATGCATAATTTTTATACATTTACTACGTAATCTTATTGATTTAGTTTATTATGTGGACTTACTACAAAGAAATAATATCAACAGAACCTGGAGACACGCTCGTACGTTTGAATATGCTCTTAACTTTTTAGAAACATTCAATGATAATTTTACGTATTTATAATTTAGAAAATAAATACTCATAAGATAATATATTTGGTAGTATCTTTTGAAGTGTTTTAAAAATATATTGGATGGATTAAAACATATTCCAAATTTATAAGAACAACTAATGTACACTCACAAAACGGTATTCTTTTATCCGTGGCCTTGGACATTCAAGATTCTTAAGACGACTGAAGCCAAGAGAAACTCTTTATTAATTTAATTGTTTCTAATGGTCTGAATCATAAAAATAGTTTTTTTACTCACTGTCGTACCTGCTTCATTACTACGTTGTACTTACTTCATTACTTGGAGATACAATGGAATGAAAATTTAAGCACTTCATTTCAAAAATGTCTAAAATGTTAACGTTTTCTTTTCTATTTGATGTTATTTGTTAATTTTAATATCACTAAATCAAAGTTGAAAGTAGAGATGGTCGCTTTAGAAGGGTTCCATCCACGTTCGGATACGTGTTAAGTTTACCCGTGGAGTTTTTACGTTTTGTATTTTAACGAAAAATCGTAACCTGATGGCTTCCGAGGACTCGCTCTGGAGATGGTCAGTTGTACCCGTTCGTGGTTGCGCATCTAGTATTTAACCGGCTCCCAAAGGTGCCTACAGTCGCTCTGTCGCACACATTAAATTTTACCGCGGCGTGGATCCTCAGCTCAGTGGCCTCCTCCGCCCCTACCCTGGTCCCATCGGCTACAAGGTTCTGCCAGTACTTCCGCGGACCTCTCTCGGATCTGAGTCACGCAAACGAATCGTCAGAATAGGAGCAACCACGAGAACTTATCCGAAAGAAAACCACGAGCTACTCTATTCGTGATAGTTTTACTTGCGGGTTTGTTTCGTCAGACGCTAATACTTACCCGAACGGGTAAACCGCTACGGGTAAAACTGTCACGTATCTCCAGCGCGGATAGGTCTCTTAAAGGGCCTATGTATTTACGCGTCGCGTTTAATCTCCGGGCCGGCTAACCTGACCGGGGTTTTCGTGGATTTCCTCAGTCACAAGACGAATGCTGGGTTGGTTCCAAAATCACACCACCTAACGTCTCCTACCATCATCCTAGTCCTTTCACCCAATAAGGATAATAATAATAATAATAATAATAATAACAATAATAATATTAACAACAATAATAATAATAATAATAATAATAATAATAATAATAACAATAATAATAATAATAACAATAATAATAATAACAATAATAATAATAATAATAATAATAACAATAACAATAAACCTTATCCTATCCCCCTAATTGATATTCAAGACTAACAACCTTGTCTTAACCAAGGGATGCGGCCGAAAATCTGATCCCCATAATTCCACACGTTGATCTCTCCAGGATAGAATACAACTGGGTCTCGGAGAGAGAAATGTTTTGCATGGTCAGTAGTGGCCCATTCCCGAATAATAATAATAATAATAATAATAATAATAATAATAATAATAATAATAATAATTTTTTTGCATGTTTATGAACGAATATAAAACGTTGTTGGAAAGTATGGGGGGGGGGAGAGGGCGCCCGGAGTGCGTGCTCCGTGTGATGCCGTGCGTCCCACCTGCGCGCTCTGGGCCTTGTTCTGCACGGAGGTGTGCGCCTGCGCGACGGCGGAGGCGGCGTCCGCCGGGAAGGCATGAGCTGCGCCCTGCAGCAGCGCGCACACGCACAGCGCCACCGCCGCTGCCGACGCCGAAGCGCTCGCAAGGGCCCTCATCCTCGGGGCTCCGCTCACAGAAACAGGGAGGAAGGCACGGGGGCCCGGCGATCTGAAAGGGAAAATAACGTGCGAGTTAATGGATGGATTGGTTGACACTTCCGGGCGCTGCATTAGCCCGTAAGTTAATGCATGTTATATCTAGAGATTTCAACAATTTTGTTTGGGAACAGTAAAACCTGTATGCGACGTATGGGGGAGAAGTGTAAAGGAGCTAAAGGTGATCTTCCCCTACAGATGCGTGAGATCTGATGCTGACATATACTGCTTGTGGGGTTTCCTTCTCCAAGTATCTCCTCCAACGAGGCACCGCTCCAGCGAGGACAAACTATTAAGCTTCCGAATGTTAATCCGGTATGTGTGGTATAGAAGGATTGGTCTGATATTTCCGGGAGTCTTTAGCCCCGTGGGTGTAATGCCTGTTATATTTAGAGATTTGAATTATTTTGTTTTTGAACTGTAAAAACTGTTTGTGACGTATGGGGGAGAAGTGCAAAGGTGATGGAGATAGAGGATCCTTTCCTGCAGATGCGTCAGATCTGGTGCCGACATATACTGCTTACGGGGTTTCCTTCTCCAGGTATCTCCCCCGAGGCACCGCTCCAGCGAGGACAAACTATTAAGCTTCCGAGAGGTCATCCGGTATGTGTGGAATAGACGGATTGGTTGACGCTTTCGGGAGTGTCTTTGGCCCCGTAAGTGTAATGCATGTTATATCGACGCTTTCGGGAGAATCATTGACCCCGTGGGTGTAATGCGTGTCATATCTAGAGATTTCATTAATTTTGTTTGGGAACAGTAAAAGCTGTATGTGACGTATGGGAAAGAAGTACAAAGGAGATAAAGGTGATTCCCCTGCAGATGCGTGAGATTTGTCGCCGACATATACTGCTTGCGGGATTTCCTTCGCCAGATATCTCCCACAACCAGGCACCGCTCCAGCGAGCACAAATTATTAAGCTTCCGAGTGGTCATCCGGGATGTGTGGTATAGACGGATTGGTTGACGCTTTCGGAAGCGTTATTGGTCCCGTGGGTGTAATGCATGTTATATCGAGAGATTTCAATTATTTTGTTTGGAAACAGTAAAAACTGAATGTGACGAATGGGGGAGAAGTGCAAAGGAGGTATAGGTGATCTTCTCCTGCAAATGCGTGAGATCTCGCATTGACATATACTGCTTGCGGGATTTCCTTCTCCAGGTATCTCCCCCAGACGAGTCACCGCGCAAGCAGGGACAAACTATTAAGCCTCCGTGTGGTCATCCGGTATGTGTGGTTTAGAGTGCGTGTGTGCGCGCGCGCGCGTGTGTGTGTGTGCGCGTGTGCGTGTGTGTGTATGTGTAGAGGGACGCAAAGGACAAGGATGAAGAAAGAAAGACAGCGATAGTACGCTGTTCGTGCCCGTGTGTTAGGGTACAGCTCCGGTATTCCGGAGTTCGTCCGGAGTACAGCTCCGGTATTCACCACGAGAAACCATGGGAAACTACCGATCAGAGCAGTTGCTCGCTAGAATTCTCCTTCAGACAACGACTGAATTCGACGATTAGATCTCGCTAGTATCGAAAATCTACAATTGGCGAGACTCGAACCCCAGATCCTCCTGGTTAGGGTAGCTGCAAAGTCATCGGTAGGGCTCATATCAACAGGCAGATGTATCGCGCGACTGACAAACGGCGCTCGAGAAATGCCAATTGGAGCGGCCTCAAGGGCAGTGAAGTTCTTGCAATTTTTGTGAATGCAAAAGGAGGTGCACACATTTTTTTCCACATTAACCGAAAACTATTTCGTTTATTAAGAATAACGTTGGGAAAAAATAATTGTATGTCAGTAAGAAAATTTTTTGTGTAAGTTCTATAGTTCATATGTCAATCGTGGCATTTCTTGTCGACTCCGAAAACTTGCTTATGGTAGAATGGGGAAGCAAAGATGCTTATGTGCCTATTTTATTATAGTAAAATATATGAACTGACAATCTTGATAAATTAGTCCCTTCATAATTGTTTATAGGTACTTTGTTGCATTTTACAATTAATGAACATACGTACATTTATACAAGTTCATTATTCACACAATAATTTAAACACGCACGTTTTCTTGGGTCCTCATTCCGCTAGATGCGAGAAAAGTGGGGGCTTGGGTATTGCGACGACAGAGCGATTGTATAAACCTGTAGTTCAATTTCATTTGCAAAATAGCTTCTATTACATAGGGACAAACATTTATGATAATTAGATTTTGTCAACAAGGCTCATCCCTAATATTTATTCTAAATTCAACTAATGTTAGTAAAGGATGTGAGGTACATATGCCGGGACGTAAGAAAACGTGCGCGTATAATACATTACACACTATTCAGTTGATCACAATATCTTGATTGAGGCATTTTTAAAAAGATCTCCACCATATGGTTTTCGAGCACTTTTGCTTTCAAGAGAGATCAGATTTTAGAAATCTGATATTGTGACTTCTCCGGTATTCAGGTCTCCATCGTGGCATATTTGACTCTCGCTCAGAAACGTGTTACGTGATATTAGAGGCCGGTGAAATGTCCGAATACCCAAGTATTCCTCAAAACCGGTTGTCCACGGCCTGATTATCTGACGACCTGACCGCCTACTCCTTGTACTCTTTATGCAATTTAGACAACCAGTAACTAAGCAGATCTAGTGTGCATTCTAATTTCCAATCTCTTGGTTGGTGTTTAAATTTTGAAGAAACGAAAATTAAATTATCTCATTACATTGCTTCTTGCAAATTCTAAATTTTTTAAATTTTATGTTTGAAGATCATCTTTTTGGTCGATCAGAGCCTGGAAATTTAGTGACTAATGAAATAACACAACAAAGAAAATAAGAGGATACATTTTTGGAAAGAAATAAACAAATTTAACATGAAACTAAAAGTATTAGAATAATAAATATCCTCTCATAATTTTAAACGAATTTACATATTAAAAGGAATAACCGCAAACTATTTTTATTATCGACCTTTTTTATTAAATTTAATAAATTAAGGTAATTAAAAATCATGAAGAAACGATTTATTTCCATATGATATGAAATGTTTCTTGCAAAAAATCTTATCACTAGCTCGTCAAAGAATATTCTTCTGCCATCCGTAAATACGTAATTAATAAGGTCGAAAATGAGCTACCGCTTACGAACGCTGCAAGGTCTTAATTGTCTCTTCGTAATTCACAAATTGGCAGGTCTCTTCATCCTGTACGACTCCAATGGGAAGATGAAACTCGCACCAAATAAATATCTGAAAATCGAAACTCCCGTAGAAACGTCGTGGCGCATAGAACTTTCGCAGATGTTTGTTGCCAGAAGAAAGAGAAGAGATCCTAGCTGTGCGGAAGTGGCAAATGAGTCATTTCTTCTCGGAAATCGCGGTGAGAATTTAAATGACTATCACTTTCATTCGTTGAGGCAGCCACTGCAGAGAGAGTAAGCCAAGTCAACGCCTTTCCACTCGTTGTCACCTTAGCGCAGATGTACGCCAGGTGATCTCGGACGTGTCATCGTCATGCTAAAGAGTTTCGAAGATTCAACAAGACGTTTTATGTTTCATGGATACAATAGTGCAGCTACTCCTAGTCTCATTCGAGGTTTTGCAAACCTTTCAGTTTTGTAAGCAAGTGATTTAATTTGTGAAACAAAACCATTTTGTAATTAAAAAGGCATATAGTTACATATTATTTTGGGATATACTGTACTATCACGTTGTCAAGTTCTGAAATTTTACAGGTTAATGATATGTTGTTATTAATAATAATAATAATAATAATAATAATAATAATAATAATAATAATAACAGCTAGATGGTCCCGCACGAACATTCCGCAGCTTCATTTTGGAATCCAACTTCCAATGACCAGACACTGAACTGTTCGTGGGCAAACGTTTGCCCACGAACAGTTCAGTTGACGAGTTGGTCACTGCCCTGAGGAAGCCTGCGACATGTCAGGCGAAACGTCGGCCTCTCAGCCAAGGACGTGGCGTCTCCCGAATAGCCAAGAATTTAATGTCTGTAGTTCTCAAAGGGCTGTTTTATCCAACAAAAACAAATATTTTCGTGTTGTTTAAAAATAAAGGATTCAAACTAGTCGTGGTGGGAGAAAAACTTCTTTTGTTTCCGACAAAAGCTGGCGCAAGGTTCTAACGAGTTTTTAGCATGTGTCAAAGTGTTGATAGTCTAAAAAACCGGTTCAGCATTCCTTTGTTGACTCAGTAAGTAAAAAAAAAAATTGAAGAAGCAAATAATCCTTGACTCTCCACAAAATGCTACCAATTAACATATACTTTAGGTATGGATTTGCATATTAAATTAATCCTTAAAAGATGTGAAAAACATTCCTCTGCCATTTGTAGTATTGATACTGCATTCTGTTACAACAGAGTGTGAATTATGTGTTGAAAGGTACCCTGGAATCTAAAAGAAAATGTTCGTTTACAGATATGACTCGAACGATAGTATTTATGATTGTTAGTCTTCAAAACTCTGTACAATTAGTATATTGGCTCGCATTTTGCCTCCATGAAAAAACTACCTTTCAGCTGAGTATTTCTCGTACTTATGCTTTCCCATATACTGTGTGCGTTCCACCGTAATATTATTACGTATTGTCATGGAGCAAACTCAAGAATTGACAAGATTGTTGTACATGGTACTCCTGCATATCTGTTATAGGTTGGTCATCTTCTTTCTCGATGCCTTGATACCAGATGTGAGTTTTATTAAATGCACGCACCAACTCTGCATCACATTCGACCACATTCCTTTTCTCGTCGTTATGTGACTTGCGTAATAATGTTAAAGTCAGGCACTCGCAATATGGCCAATATAATTTTTATTATTTTTTGTTATGTTGATGGTTGTTGAGGAGTGCAGGCTCGAAGAGCAGACCTTTCAAAAATTAAGAAAGATCTTCGTATGTTTTTTTTAATTTTATATTTATTTTCGAGAACCGACACTGAAAGCAAGGATTCACCATTGGTGGCAGTGCAGATACTGTTTAAATCGTATCTGTTTCATATATTTTAGAAAATTATTTGAAAATTATTACAATTGCATTCATTTTTAGCTGCGACATCCTAACATTTCCATTCTGGAATTCCATCGATTGATCGCGTACATGATCGACCTTGCTATTGATGTTGCAATTTTATCCAATAACTTCAACGAGTATTATCTTGAAAACTATAAATGATATAAAAAGAATGGAAGTATATTGGGAGAGGACGGTAAAAGCTACATTTAGTATCAAGAAGTAAAACAGATTATTTGCTCAATGACTCAGGAATAACTGGATTTTAAAAAAACAAGTAATTTGCGGATTAAAATTTACTGACAAACCTCAAAGCAAGTACGTTGTCATGGCATACAAAACGCTGTGAAGCGAGAATCGTCACTTACAAGAGACGCGGCGTCCTAGCGCGAATAGCAAGTGCTTCGTGAGTCGCAGAGCGAATTCAGGGAGACTGATTTCGCAGCCTCCACGCTGAAGACGTATACTGTGTGACGGACGGAATATTGGCAACATTGCCTTGGAATATACTGCGACCTTTTGCGGGGCGAAGGCAAGAACTTTTTACCCTGCATAAGAATACGTTTTGTTACACATCATATACTCATGTGTATACTCATATTTACACACATCATAACTCAGTGCGTAGCGCGCTGTCTTCGCAATCGGGAGGTCGGGGTTCAATCACCGGGCCAGCCATCCTGACAGAGGTTTTTCGTGATCTACCTCGGATTTGGAGAATTGATAGACACGTGGGAACGAGGCGCGTCAAAACATCTCGCAACCCTGTAAGTGGTTCAACATGAAATCAATTGCATTTATTTTATAATTAAAATTTTAACTTCATTTGACTTGTATGATTCATGTAGTAAAATATAAATGTAGTACGAATATGTATTTGACATTTAAGATCGGATCATTTCGACTTGTCTTGTCAGCTTGCGGTGTTCCCACGCCTGCACCCCCACAGCGTGGGGATAAGGAGACATGAGGGGAGCACGACGTACTCCCATCACCGTACCTTGCTTAATTGAGCTACCCGAGCTTCCTTTCGTCACACAGCTATAAAAACTGAGACTTTTTATGTTAGAAAGCTACAGCCTCGTTTTTACCTCGGCTGGGAATCGAACTTGGGACCTTTTCACAGAAAGCTAGCACGAGTCACCCAAGGGCTGTACAATAAATTTGAATTGTCGTCAACTGTACGTAGTTATTCTCTGAGCTAATCACACATAAATATTTCACAAACGAGACATGTTTGTTTTTCTGTATTTTGTTCTGAAGCAATCTCACAATATCTACTCTCTAAGCACAAATATTATCACATCTTTTGGCACGTTTATTCATCGTAATAAGCAACTTAACGAATTATCACAATGAAATTTCAGCAATTGATCACCAGAGCTATTAAATAAACTTTAGTAGATTAGGAAGTCACAAAGCAGTAAACTTTTCATAGAAAATAACCATTAACTTTATGCTGGTATGTCACAGTATGTATGTGCAGAGCTTGCAAAAATTACGTTACCTTTTGAGAAAAAAGTTGTCTGCTATCAATATTAGTACAAAGATGACCGACATCGTTAGGGCAATAGAGCCGAAGCGGTCTCGGACTAGATGATCGCGGGTTGGAGTCCCGCCTCGGGCATGCGTGTATTTGTATATGTCTATATGTATGTGCCGTCCTTTCTTCCTTCATCATCATCATCATCATCATCATCATCATCTTCTCATCATCCATACCCCCGGGCTAAGAACCTTGAGGGATGAAAATCGGAATTAACGTAGAAGATAAGGGATGCAAGCGTGGACCTAGTTGGCCTATACGTGAAAAAAAATAGTATAAATGTTGATACCATACATCTTTTTCTCAAAATTTTACAAGGTATCAATCTCTCCAACAATATTATTAATTACGATACTATGAAGTGTTTTTCTACGGATCGTCAGACTGCATTTTAAAGAGGGAAGGCAAGAGCCCAAAGGTGCCGTATTTTGGCAACGGCCGTGCGAACAAGCGGAACTCCACAGACTCCGGCCGCGGAAGCCTTCGTCTGAGAGCAATGGAGTAACACCGATGCTCGGTTGCGTCCGAGCCGGCACCGGACGTCCGCCCAACGCAGGCAGAGAGCGAACGCCAGTCATCCCCGGCGCTTCCTCGACACCGCGGACGTCCGCCTCCCACTCGAAAGTCGCTTTCGCAGACGCAAGTCAAGAGCAGATACGGGAAGGCCTCGGGAAAGCAGGCACGGGGACGCACTCAGCGAGCGACACTTCGTGCAGAGATGCGCTATGAATTAGCTCTATTACCTATTGATTGCAAGTTTTGGCTTTATTTATTATTATTATTATTATTATTATTATTATTATTATTATTATTATTATTATTTTAACTGATATATCGTCAGTGGTCCACGTTGTTAATGGATCCTGTGAAAGTTTTACTCTCACGGCGATCGGTGTCGTAAGTGTCCAATAGCTCTGGTCATTGGATACGTTGTAAACGATGTTTCGTGTAAAAGAGGATCTCACCGAAGAGGAGATGCATCTCTTGCCTGTATTCGGCCACATCCGCTTCCGCACGAGCATTACGCGTATAGGATTGCGAGATGTTTATTCATTGGAGCTGTGCAATGACTCTTCTTTTTTTCTTTTTCTTCTTTATCTACTTCTTCTTTTATTATTATTATTATTATTATTATTATTATTATTATTATTATTATTATTATTATTATTATTATATTATTTATTATTAGGCACCATAGTTATTGTTTTATTAACAACATTTGTGTTCTTTGGGTAAAGAAGCTGCATTTGCTTCCAGAAACGAAGATGAGGGCTTTACCAGCATTTACTCGAAATGCCCCACTTCATAAAACGTCGGAAAACTAATTTTAACACTAAAATGGAAGTTATCGATTAAAACTTGTAATGCAATACAATAAACTACTAAAATTGAAATAATATACATTTTACAGTTAACAAATATTCTAATAGTGATTTAAATTTGTGACAATATTTTCTAAATGTTCAAGTGTGGAACCTACCTTCCTCATTCGAACTTCACTGAAGACAATGCAATGATAAAGAGAAATAAATGTCGTTTATGCGGATTTCACGGATTTTCTGTTGCAAGAGGGTTGTTACAGCTCTACAGAGCGCCGAAGTAGCATTGCCAATACTTAATCAGAACGTCGTTTACTGGAGGCAGTCCTTCGCTTTACCATTGGTGAAACATGAAAGAAAGACTTAACTTATGTTGTACGTCTGTTTTTGGTATCGGACAAAACACGAGAGTACGTTTTGTAATTCAGCCAACGTCACTTTAATATAATGATGTACAAATTTGAACTAGGGATAAAACGAAATCCACACTGACTCATGAATGGTGATAACACAATGATTATTTTAATGCGGCCACGTCAGGGGTGAACTGCGTGGAAAAGAAACCTCCCTCTGCACATGCGCTAAAAGTTTGATTTCCACCTGCGCCTCCTCCTCAACTCTCAGCCTCCGCCGTGAAACATCCCCTTCGTCATTCAGTGTGATATCTCTCCGCGTTTGGTGTCGGTGACAGTTGATGCAATTCGGACACGATTGAACGGAATCAGTTGTATGTTGCACAGCTCTAAGAATAGATTCCAGGTCCTCGAGAGTCAAGCTGTCTGTTCCACTCCAAGAGTCAAGCTCCGGCCTTGAGATGGGTTCCAAGGAACTTAGTTCGAAACGGGACGGAATTCATGATGGACATTCATAAATGTTCTTGCAGTACACAGCTCTTATTAATTAGGAGTGGCAATGAGGGACCACTTATCGGTTCAGAGAAGATTGCACGCTCTATAAAGGGTTTCTTGTTCGGCGTCCGTTTTATCGATGTAGGTTATGTTCTTTCGCGTCGCTCACTTCTACTGTGCGAAATGTTCTCAATAATTTTGCTCTTGTATTTTGAGTTGTACACGTAACACATGACTTGTACTTCAAAAAAACCTTGAGAAATACGGATAATCCTGTAGAAGTGTACACCTACAAGCGGACTCTAAAACTCACAAGTTAAATTAAATGCTCTTTGAACGGAAACGATTGAGCGTGTACTCTCTGTGGCCACTCAACCATGAAACAGTACGAATGATTCGTTGCCATATTTACGAACACTTGCTGAATTGGCCATTGCGCATTCATGAGGAACGTCTTCGAAGTGCGGTTTTGGATAAGTGACCACTTATTTTACGACATCACATATTGATCAAGGAG
>BOPP01000108.1:2561653-2576056 GCA_017312745.1 Gryllus bimaculatus
CATGGACTACACTGACGGAACTAATGGCCTTAGCAGTTGACGCGCCCGTTATCATAAATTAATGAATCAATCATAATAACGAAATTAATTAAATATCTCAATTGAATAGGTTAAACATAATTACAAATAAACATAATTACAAATAAACATAATTACAAATAAACATAAAATTTTAATATACATATTTCAATATACAATTTTAATATTTATTTTTAACACATGAAAAATACTTAATCAGAAATCCTCTTGTTGGTTGGCCTACAGAAAAATCAAAATATCCCTTACAGAAAACCTGGTTGCGTCACTGCCAATGTTCACCGCTTTTGTGGCATACTTGGAAGGTATTGCAATGCAATGTTACAGGATTGAAATTGGACACATCACTCGACAGTTCCATAAAATGTATTTCCGTTTTAGGAAATCTGTAAATGATATTGCAAATTCTTCAATATTCCTATTTATTATTCAAATTTTCTCAACTTTTTTTTCTGATTCTAATTCGAGACAAAATCTAGAGTTAAACCATGATCGAAAATTATTTAGTAGTGACATAATAAAAATTGCCCTCGGAATATTCCATTAGTTTTTCTGAACTATTTTGTTTAACATTTGGAGCGTCGTCGTTGAAATTATGTGTATATTAAAGTCTTAACCAATACTTTTGAAAGGTCTATTTGTGTAGTTGTCAAATGTTGCAGAAGACCGATGGAAAATGTAAAAAACAGAAATGTTTAATAATTCCAGTTTTTCTTACAAAAACACTTTACGTCATACTTCAAAATTTGAATTAAATTTTACGTTTTCAGATTTTATTCAAAATATACAAACTCTCTCCAGGAACCTTCGGCAGAAAGAATTTAGCGATAGAGATTGAAAACTGACTAAGTTGAAATTGGAATACAAAAAAATCATTATTTGTAAAATAAATTTCTTTGATCTTATATTTGAACGTTTCATGGAATTTCACTCGTTCGTGTTGTCACATGTTTCTGCAGTAAATGTAGACTAGTGAAATATTTTTTACGTACCAACGATACGGTATGTATGTCATTTAAGGACACCGCTACTTTAAGGATCCAGATTATTGAGATTTTTTTCGTAGTTTGGAAACTGTAAAACCAAAACGGTTGTCAGGATCTCTTCTCTTGTGGAGAAATCGAACTGGTGGTGCTTCATTAGGTCATGTCTCTGGAATTCGGCTGTCGCCCGCTTTGTTTTCCCTGTTGCACAGTGTTGCAGTAACGTTATAGACATAAAGCTTGATCAACGTGGAACGCGTGGGCGTCAGTTTACGTCATGAGCGCGGAGTTCGTCAACAAGGAGTCTCTGCCGCAGTCACCGACTCAGTGAGAAGCGAACAAAGGCGCGTTGTGCTGGCTCTGTGTCTCTGCGGTTGCATTCCCTGCGTTCCACTGCAGCCGCGCTTTAAACTGGGTGGAGGCGGTGAAAGGGGTCACCGACCGAACGGCAGTAACACCTCCTTTGTGTCGAGGTTCAGCCTTCACGATGCAGTAACGAAAGCCTCATAGCACGGTGGATTTTCGACGAAATGCTTTATATGTGAGTGTCTGCGCTTGAAACGATGCCATAAAAACGTAAGTCTTATGTAATGACTGAGTAGGAAATATATAGGACAATTTAACGATACCGTGAGAGCTTTTACTTTAAATTTTTTAAAATCTGATGTGTTTTAAAAATAAACAATTTCTAACAGAATTAGTATTTAAGTAAACTTGGTTTAATTAAGTTCATCAGAAGATGAAGTAAGTTTCTTAAAGGCCAATAATACGTTACTACAATACCTCTTTATCACATATTGATGACAAAAATATTGTGTCCAGACGCCACATACTGTGTCCAGACATAACCTATCATATTTTGATTTTGTATTTTACTTAAAACTGGAATCAAATCAAATATTACTTGCGACGATACGGAAACTTTACCTACTCGAGAAAGTTACTTTATTAACTTCTGTCTGCGCTCCTGAGTTAATTCTTTCCTCTCATCGATAAAGTATTTGTTAACATTTTGTTTAATTAATGACTATTTTCTCCAACTGACCTTCAACCTTGGGTGGAAAATGTAAAAATGTAGACATTTATGAATCTAAAGATTTACGCACTTTTAAGTGAAGAGCGTACTCTTAAGTGAAGAGCGTAATTAATTACCGTATTTCATAATTAAACAAATAATTTCTTGTTAACGATTCGACAATCTTGGTGAAAGCTTATTTTGTTGATTGCTGTGTGATGCCTTTTAATTAAAATATACCCACAGACGCACTGAAAAACCGCAAGTATGGAACACTTCATTCTTTCACCGTTAATTGATGACGATACCAGCTGACGAGATTTCTCGTGAGGTTTTCCCCGAGGTCTTTGTCGGTCGTCACCCACCCACTGACCTCCTTCTATTGTCATCGCTGTGCGTGCTTCGCCGCTGCCGTCTTCATTCAGAAAAGACCCCGCTACGAATTATTAATAAACTAATGTGTATGCCTCTCTAGACTGAGTAGAACGTATATGATAAGGTAGACAGTTAATTAAGAAAAACAGTTGCTACCTGATGTTTAGAACAATGCATTACATTTTTTTCGTAGTCTACAAATATAAACGAAACATTATGTAATGAATTTAAGCGTAGGAGATCGTCAGGTACTATGTGAATGAATATTTTTAATTTAATTTTGGCAAATACATTCATATATGTTTATCAGTAGTTTCAAAATAAACCCAAAAAAGTAATTCAAATCTCTGAGATTCTCCTTAAAAATATAAACTGAAGAAAAGAAAGTACCCTTTGTACATTATTAAAAGATACAACAGAATTCTTTCCAAAATTTATATAACACGATGTACAGTACAAAAGAGCGAAAGCTGCAGTATTTTAGTAATCGTAGACGTACATCAGGCAATGTAGCCCAAGAAGCCCGCCAATGCAGAAATTGTGAAGAAACGAAACAAATCGCAACATTAACAATAAAAAAGAAACTGTAATAACAGACTTTCTTTTGTGTGTATTGTATTTATCACAATCATCTATGGCAGAAAAAGGAATGAATTTTACGTGGACAATATTCTCATTCTAGAGTGCACAATGGAAGTACGGATCACCCACCCAATCAACCACATGTCCAGAACAATCCGCCCTTCCTTCCTCGACATCATTGACTCCTTCGTACCCCATCCTGTCCCTCGGCGTTCTTACCCCAATGCATATCTCACCCAGGACCACTCCGACCACGCCCCCGCGAATTTGTTAAAGCCACCGATACCGCTGCGTCGCTTTCTACCGTAGTCGTCATCTCCAAAATCCCTTAGGTCAGTCTTCCTGCGCCTCCCCCGCAGGTCGTAGGGAATTTTGAAGACAGACTTGTGCCCTACGCTTTCAAACAAGCCCTCACACATCTCAGTTGGTGTTACACGCTTAGTTCTTGACGTGTTATGACGTTTAGTTTTCCACATCCAATCTTAACAAGACTTGGAAATCTCATTGACATCTTCGCGGTTCAAGTCTGAAGGATATTGTAGTACGTTGACATAAGCTTTTAATAAGCACTCCTCTCTCTCTTTCTGTGAGTGACACATCCGAATTAGTGATCGCGATACCCAACCAGTTCATTAACCTCTTCATCTCAGAACTGTCGAATATTTCTTCCATTAGTTTTATTCCACAATAAGCTTCGAGTAATATTTCCAAAACTTCTGGTGTGTTCAAAATAAGTATGAATATTTGTAATTATAATATAAGGTTTTGTTGCTGAAAAGTAGATTTACATTAATTAATACCAGAGTAATTGGGCCTCATTGTTATTTTAAGAAGATATTGTAATAAAGGAATTAAAAAACATTCGTCAAAAAAATCGAAGTATGTACGATTGAAAAAATATTTAGAATTTTATAATGACATACGTCCAATGTTTTCATAATGGATAGAAAAAAATTGATAATCACAACACAGTAATGCATTTATAAGATACATATTCATTCTTTCTTCCCAATTAGTGTTAATAATAATGTTATTAACAATGTTTGTAATAACATTGGTAAAATGAAAATTAAAGATTACTTATTTATAAGTTGATGAAAAGCAGAACACAGGTGATCATGCGAAAGTGCCTCTAATACGTCAAATTACTAGAAGTGACTTTTCGATATAAAGTCTCAATATTGAATTTGAAATAATAATTTTTTGGGGGAGAATACGCCTCTTTTTAAAGCCAACAATGTTGCCATCCTATAATTGAAAATTAGAGTATATAGTGCATACATCGTAAACTTATAGAATCTTTCTGTACTTAAAAATATAGCAAACAGATGAATATGCTATATTCATAACTTGACGATGAATGGAACCAAAATTGAAGCTGCTGTAAAACATTAAAAAATAATAAACTTGAGACGTTTGCTATTTTTCAACATCTAAATCAAAAAAGGTTTTCATATTTTAAAATCGGAATGGCGAAAATTTTATTCGTTCACAAGTTGGATTAGAACGTTCTTCCGCATTATGAAATGAATTTGATGAATACGTGTTTATGAACGCGGATGAATCAATGGTTGAGAGAGAGGCAGGGGAATGGTTGAACTACGAGAAATTCTGTCGCACACATGCTTAGGTCCCCCACAAATTCGACATGGATGGGCCAGGTTTTCAACCCCGATCCCGCATGGAGTTGGCGAGCGGTCGCCATCGGTACACCACGGATCACCGTCGACATAGAACATTACAAACAACTACTTAGTTTCCACATTGCAATTGCTATTTCTGGAAACGTAAAATAATCCTCGGCCGTTCCACGAAAAAGTTTGTGGTTTACAAAGTAAGTTCTTCAGAGGCTTCCTCGTGATTTTCCAATTTCCCCCACCGCTCGCTCCATTTCTGCTTCATCATTCACCTCATCGTCATGATTAAAACCACCTACTCATTATATTAATCATTCGTGGGCGCGTAAATGACATTGTTGATGTATTAAAGGATCCTTAGACTCGAATATAGTTATTGTACCATTTCTTTCGATTGTTCTTAACATTTCATTTGTTTCGATTGTCCACAATGGACAGTGGACTATCGTATGTTTCAAGGAAACCGGTCGTTAAGTGTACCTTTTCGTTCTATTTTATTGCAGAAAATCGATACCATAACAGAACATTACGATGTAGTAGTTATTTATGTACCAAGGGCCTTGCAAGTGCGAGAATACTTCTTTTGAACCCGTCAACGTCGGAGGCACGTACAAGATTTAATTTTTAATCTAATGTTAATAATTTTACCTAATTTGTTTATTTACTAATTAGCTAGAAGTTAATTTGACTCCGTTTGTCTTTACATATTTTCCTGCAATAATCCCCTTTCACAATTCGTTTCATAAGAACACGTGTAGGATCATTCAACTGTTTTCGTATTTCCGTCGTAACCACGGTCCTCTCGATCCAGTTACGTTACCCAGTGTTTGTAAAGCTCCGTCTCGAAGCCAATAACAAGCACCAACGTATCAGTATCAACGAGCGCACGCCTCCCAGCTGGTGGCGTCCTCCGCGTCCGCGTGCCCCCGAGTAGCTGTCGCCTGCGGCGCCGCACTCACCGCTCGTCCAGGAGGCTGCTCCTGCTGCTGCTGCTGCTGCGCCCGCGCTGCGCTGCGCCGCGTGGCGTCGCGTCGCGTCGTCCTTGATCGGAGGATCCGCCCCAGCGAGTGGCGGCGCGCGCGCCTGAGAGCTGCTCGCCCGGCTGGCGCGGCCCCTTCCACGGCGACGGCGGCGAGGCGGAGCGCGCGCACCCCGGCAAAACTCTTCCGCGGGCCATGTGAAAGCGACAGTCTCCTCCACCGCCGCCGCCGCCGCCGCCGCCGGGGCTACAGTCGGAGGCATCGCTGGCTCGCCGCCGGTTGGCGTACAGGCTCGGCTGGATCAGGGCATCGATTGATGTTACTGGAGTGCGTCTGACCGGGAGGTCCTAAGGTTCCTCTCCCGGCGGTAGCAAGATTTTCGACAGTAGCTAGGATGCTTGGTCGAATTCAGTCGCTGTCTGGGAGTAGGGGTGTCTAGCGACCGACTGTTCTGATTGGAAGATTTCCGTGGTTTATCCGATCAATACGGGGCGAATGCCGGAGCAGTACCCTAACAAACGGGCCACGGGCCGCTTGCGATCTTTCCTTCCTCTTCCTTGTCCTACCCCCACCCCGTACTTACTCCCACTTACAAGCACAACACTCATAACCTCAGCCTCAGGAATTTATTGCCTCCTTTAAAGCCATAGTCTATATTGTGGTTTATATCACAGTTGCCCTCGACTTAACCGCCACTGTCACCACCAAGACCGTTGACGCCGTCTCCCACGTCGGTCGTCTCGGTCATTGACTTTAGCGTCCTCGTTGTCTCTGTCGCACCTAGTAGTTTCAGTTGACGTCCTTGTCTTCGTTGCGGTCGGATTAAGGGCCACACGCGTCTCCGTCTTACATGATTTCAGTCGCTTGTGCCTCGTTCTTACCGTAAATGCTGAATAAGCTTTTATCACTCACCTCTGTTATACTCCAAATAACCATTGACATTACTCTCGAGTTCGTTGACAGACCAATTCGTTTTCGATCTCGTCCGACTTACTATTTTTCGTCGTCTTTACCAGCGTTGATGTCTCCACTCCAATTGTCGCTTGTGCAGTCGTTAACAATGGGCGTTGCCGTCTCGTTTTAGTTTAAGTGCTTCAAATTGCATGTTTCAAATTGTCGTCGCCTACTTTGACGCTGTTTGCTGCCTATTTGCCGGTGTGGCGTATAGGTAAACGTTTTCAGACGCGAATTTGTAGTACAGAATGTACATTTGAAGGGCTTGGACCTTAACAAGATAAGTCACACTAGCTACATCAAGCTTACCGCAATTTGTAAAAGTAAATAAACCAGTTTCGGTGCAAGTGTGGGTTATCTTTTTTCTATGTACACATATATTCTTCACATTTATTAAGAGTATGGGTCAATAAAATACAATCGAACAAAATCGAGATATTAACACGCACAAATAGCGGGAGACCGGCTGTTGGTAGTGTGGCGTATAATGTTATTGCAACAATCTTTTTTATATTGTACAAAAAAACATACTCTGCGCTTTTGAATTTTGTAATTGTATCTCCTCGATGGGAACCGTAGATCGGCTCTCGCAAGATTACTCGCACGTCATGTTGAAATGCGGCCGCTCCAGCATGTGCGAAAGAATACGCACACAAATTTGAGGTCTCCTCTTGTGCCACCTTTGCGGAGCTCTGTTTTCCCTTACACAGAGTATAAATGTTACAGGTTTTTCGGGCATGTAGACGGGTAAAAAATTATCACCTTTTTTGCCAATGAACATCTAGTGGGAGCGTTTGTATAACGAAGTTACACAGGCGATATTCGCCCTTTTTTCTAAGTAGCTCATTATGCACTGGTGTCTTGGTACGTCAAATCACATCTCGTCACGTCGAACCACATCTCGTCACGTCAAACCATACCCAGTCACGTTACACTACACTACATGACTCAAAACAACACGTCCCGACACTGACTGTTTCGTCTGTTCTCAGCCCTTCTTGTTACACTTCGACCGTGATACCTCATGTGTCTCATAGCACCTCATCATATCAAACCACACTCTGTCACATCATGTCACACCACATCTTATTACGTCACACCACCCCTCGTTACGTCACACCACACCCAGCCTCGTCCCAGCACACCAGGTCTCGTCACACCATACCCTGTCTCATCACACCAAAACTAGTCACGTCACACCACAGCTCGTCTCTCCACAGCTCTGTGTCCCTGTCTAGATACACGTCGTCCATGACAGCTTGTCTCGTCACACCTCGTCTTGTTACACTCACGTCACATCTCGGCGCACTACACCTCGTTATGTCACGTCTCACCACACCTCGTTACGTAATGTGTGGTGAGACGAAACGTCTTGTCACGTCACATCATATCTCGTCACGTCACATCGTGGAGGCGTCATATCATATAGAATTGCTACTCCTCGTCTCGACCTGTTGCATCAATTCACATAACTTGCACGCGTCGTGGTATATCACATCGTCACGTCACGTCACATCATATCACATTCCAAGGCCGACAGTTTCATTATTTCTACTGCTTTCGCTCGTTTTTGCAAGAATAATTTAAGTATTTGTGCCCATCGCACAGTTGTCGTAAGCTTTATTCTTGCCGCCGCCATCGCCCCCATCACTGCCGCAGTCGTGAGCGCCGCGGGGCTCGGGCGGCGTACGCTCTCAAGAGGCGACCCCGACCCCTTCCGCGCAGATAACGACTCAGGAACTGCGCGCCGCGGAGAAATGCGTTAACGACACGCACGTTTTTTTCAAGAGGGAACTCGGCGCGTGGCGTAACGGCTACCCGAAAGAAGGTGGAGCGTAAGAAGTTGTTTGCCGTGTAAAGTCTTCTGCGAACGCTGCTTCCTTTCGACATATTCACCCAAGCGCCAAGGACCCTCTGAAGAAATGTAAAGAAGTAACGCTCTAAGATTATGGTTTCGTTAATGATTTTTTTAGCCAACGAAGATCTGAGGGGCTGTAAAGAAATAATACTATTACACTGTATTTGTTTTTTGACTTGCTGAAGACATCTAACCTATAACAAAATTCTGCAGTATAGGCAAAAAACAGTTTAGTTAACAGTTAAGTTTGAAGGGCCTGCCTGTGTTCGAACCACGAGTGTCAAATAACTTATGTATTTCAAATGTTCTAGTTTTCTTCATTGCTTGCTTACCAAAAAGAATAATATAAAAACTCATAAGTTTCTATCTTGCTTCAATTGCTCAAACTTAATAAAATATTGGAGACGCTTGAATATGTCACAGGTGAACCCAGCGCTCCGGCCGATGGCCGTTATAAATAATGCGAGAAAGTATGTGCTCCCGTAGCACCTAGTTTTTTCTTGATGAGGGATTTACTTCTCTAGATTTTCAACGTTCACTTCATCTAGGTTTACAACCCTCACCGCGTTTTAGATTTTCAACCCTCCCAGCATCTAGATTTCATTCAACCCGTCGAAAAATGTCCAGGTGAAAGAGGCCGGTCTCCCATCGCCCCAGCCTTACGCAAGGAACGGAGGAACCTGAAGGGACAGAATCTCACGCGGTGGGATAGGTACAGGTTGATGCGGCGCTTGCCTGGATTGGATTGGAGGTAATTTTAGAAACGACCCACCAGAGCGACCGACCTCTTCAATTCTCTTCTAGGCTAGGTCGGCTTTGTAGACAACGATAATCCTGCGGCAGTTAGGACTCTACCAAGAACCACACTGTCGAAAGAGCTGCTGTTGCATCTCCGCAATGGCACACGCTTTCGAAACCGGTACTTTGGTTCCTCGTTTTATAGCGAAGTAGCTTGTCTTTGCGGAAACTCACCGGTTCGCAAAAAATACAGTTTTATGATACAGGGTGATGGTAATGATCCTTTAAAAATATTAGCATAAAGTATTGCTCTTCATGTAGTTGAAATCGGCGCAGGGCTTAGACAAAACATAAAGTACATAATACATAACATTCTTGAAATGTGAATAGAAAAAAAACCAAACTAAGAAAATTTCAAGAGTTGTGTAATATTTACAAACAATTATTTTAATGATTTGATGACAATAAAGTGGAAATCATAAAATATCTCAAAACCCAATACTAGAAGTCCTCCAAACGTTCTGAACCTTCAATTAAAATCACTTCATAAAAATTTTAACTCAACTTACATTTTATCCTCGCAAACGCGAGCTACTTGAATTCATAGTAGCGAAATCCAGCTGTAAAATTACTCGGGTGTTGTAAAGTGAAATAAAGACGTTGCAACAGTCCTGTAAAAATTCTCGTTTGGCTTTGTAGACTTCCGGCAGCAGTAAATGTGTACACACGCACACCCACACACTTACATGCTTCACACTGAAACACACATGTACAAACAAATCTTTTATATTGTCTATAGATGATGTACACCTGATGATTACGTATATTTACGCTTTTATTCCACACCAACACGAGTCTTTCATTCCAACACGATTACAAGAGTAATCCGGACTAACTAGTTATATCACTTGTGATATGTGTACACGTATATAAATCCACGAACGTAGTACCAACCGAAACAAAAAATATTGGTAACTGTACTTGACATTTCTTTTGCCATTACAAGTGCGCAACTTTCATTGGTGAAGAACGAGGTCACATTCACTTGAAGTGGTTCGCAGGTCAAAGGAGTTGAAAGTGAATGCAACCGACAGAATTAGCCTTTGAATATTGACGTTATTACCCGCCATTCACCTCATTACCTGCTACTCTTGCACTCGTACGCAATTTGCATTACTAAGAGCGACTGGCAGAACATTTGAGATAAATCCGGTACACAACTTCTGCTCAGTGTCGCTCACGCGAGACGTGCGTGCGTGTAGTGGGAGCGTAGCACAAAGACGTTTTTTCGCGGTGCGTGTGGTGCTATGGACAACACACTTGCGTGACAAGATTCCTTTCGCCTTTCACATCGCTTTCATCTGAGTTCGTCGGACGTTCTTCACAATACAAACAATTTTCTGTTTTGTGTTTCGGTACAAGCTCTCTAATTGATTATTACAAGCTTCACTTGCAATAAGTTAGAAACAGTGTTTCTTTGGTGAGAGTTTTAAATGTCTTCATAATTTCATAGTAACTTCGCAAGGAGTGCGATGTTAAATTGATTGTAATATTATTAAAATAAGTTTTCTTTTCAAGGAGTTCAACAGAAATAATGCAGTTTAGATAATTTCTTTCTTCAGGTTTGCTTTATCTGGTTAATTTGATACGTTGCCGTTCTTAACTGATTTTGATGACTTTTGATATATACAATTCATTAGCTGATTGGCATTTTTATATTCTAGTTGTTACACTGCAGCATGCTGAAATATGTATCATCATACAGTCCGTACATCATGTAATTAATTATATCATGGTTCATAAATTTTTCACGAAAAAATTATTAAAATATATTCACACACAAAAGGAAAATACAGAATACGATACTCAACACCAACAGATTATTATTTATGATAAAAAAGATTAGATAAAAAATTAACCTATGACATTAATTATGTTTGTAATCTTTATTACCTAATAAAATTTGTTATATTTTAGTAGTTGTAACTGTAATGAATCGTGTTGGCAGAAATAACAAATGAATCCATAATATGCTATGAGATTGTTTTTGTTTCGCGACATCCCTAGCTAAAGTAGATTTAATCTACTTCATTTGCGGTAAGGCAGTATACGAATAAGGCATCCGAGCTCTTGGTGCCTCGCATTAGAAACCTAGATACTCGTACCAATCCGGAATCAGTCCTCGCTGAGCCAATCCGGGATCATTCCTCGCTGAGCGGAACCTCTCGTTGCCCATGCGGTGGCCATGCGTTGAACGAACTCATCACCGGAGGAGAGAGGCCTGAATGACCGCACGGGCGCCTCGCCAGCCCACGCGTCTCGGAACAACAGAAAGCTGTCTCGACTGGACGGGCAGCTTCCACGCTTCCTCTGTTTCGGAGGTACCTGTTAATGCGCTTTCGCCGCACTACGTCCGGCCTAGCCGGCACTGGCCCGCCCCGATCCTACCGGGTCCGCCCGCCTGTCTTCGGGTACCGGCCTCTTTGGCTCTGCATCACATACTAGCATCTACGCTTGTGTCTCTCGTCCCTTCATCTTGTTGGAGAGGTCTCTGCCTTCCCTTGTCCATTCCCTATATGGAGTCCGACTGCCCCATAGTGGTCAGCTCCTGCTTTCCGCTCTCTGTCCTCAACCGACGCCTAATAGCGCCCGACCAGCGAACCCGCCAGGCGCAACCGCGCCCAGCGCAACCGCGCCAGGCAGCCCGGGCGCAGCGGGCAACCCGCCCAGGCGCAACCCGCGCCGAAGCGGTACCCCGGCCGCGAAGCCCGCCAGGGCGCACGGGCCCACAAGCCCCGCAGGGCGCAGCCGGCCCTAAGCGGACCCGGCCAGGGCGCAACCGCCCAGCCGCAGCTGCGCCGCCCAGGCGCAACCCGGCAGCGCAGCCCCGCAGCGCAGCCCGCGCAGCGCAGCCCGCCTAGGGCGTGCCCACCCGCACCGGGTTTTGTTCTCCATTTGCAACGACCATGGTACTAATGATTTCTTCAGGTGGATGTCCTCCGTACTCATGTGTGTTCTTGTTATACTACGGCCAGCGTAACCGATGAGTCAAGACAAAGCTAACAGTTGCGAGACTCGTATATTTGAATGGCGAAGGTAAAGTGGTTTCCATTTCAATCGCGGCAGATAGCATAAGTGAGATAGGGATTGAAATTGGAAAGGAAATAAGCAATATAATCGCTACGTCGGAAGTGGCCGGATGCTTGCCCCGTTGCTCTTCTCTGGTGTTTCGTTCTGGGAAGGTGATGAAGAAAAATCAGAAAATTATCCAGAGGCGGGTCTTCTTCGCCACAAACTCACTGAACACATCAAGCAAACATCTCTCATCTGACTGTGATCGTACCTCTTGGTCAACGTCACGCCGCTCCACGGTATGGTCTCGATACGTTCACTGCAGCGACAAAGGCTTTCTCCGGATACGTTCTCTTAATGGATAATACATAGCGTGCTGTCGAGATTCTGTATCTCTTTTTGTTGCCTTAACACACGTAGCTACCGGAGTCTGTCAAGTGACTATTAAAAGCCGTGAATAGCAAATTGGGCTTCTCCCCCCTCACGAGGCGAATTTCGCGCTGCGCGTTGTTCCCGGCGCTCTCCTCGGCGCGGCACAAAAAGAAGCCGTCGCCGGCCGGGGCGGCGGCCGCTCGTCAGCCGGCGTGAAAACGAAACGCGACCTCCGCGGCTGCGCGCGCGAGAGAGAAACGGGGGAGGGGATGCGGGCGGCGCCCCGGGGGGCCCGCGGGCAGCGCCGCGACGCCCAGCCCCCTCCCCGTCCCTCTCACTTCCTCGCTCACTCGCTGTGCTGCACCGCACAGAAAGGCTTTCTCCGGCCCTTGGAGGTAGAGCAGACGGAACGTGTGTCAGCCACGACTCACAAGGACCCACTTCGGTGGCTCAGGGGCGTCACTTGACGTTACTGCAACAATGGCTTTGACCACGAAGGTCCAGGGTGCGGGTCGCGACGGTGACAAGATTTTCGCTACTAACGTCTTACCTAGGTTGAATTCAGCCAATGTCTGGAGAGAAATTCTAGCCGCCGGCTGCACTTATAGGTATTTTTCGATGTTTGTCCGATCAACATTAGGTGAATGCCGGAGAGTACCCTACCAAACGGGCTACGGACCGTACGCGATCTTTCCTTCCTCTTCCATGTCTTCTTATCATGCCTTACACACACTTACATTCCCCACACATGTCGGGAGACCAGACAGGAACTTGTCCCGGGTATGGCGGTACCCAGAAGATGGGAGATACTTGGCTGGGGAAAACCCCCAACATGACGGGTAGATCTTCTCCCGCTGGATAGCAAGAACCGGCACCGATCATCGCAATCTCCCGCAGTAAAAGCCATCACTACACTTTCGGGACTAATGGTATTGTTTTCGACATGACTTAAGTAGGCGAAGCGCAAGGTGAAATTATTATTTTGCTTTCCATGCCACAATTCTGTGGCACACATTCCTGAGTTAAAATACAATTGCATAATGAGGGATTCAAGACCACTGCCTTTGGTTTCACCGCCTCAATTACCTGAGTTTGCAGGCTGTGAATTGTAACTGATTTTCAACATCTGCAGTGAGGGTTTAACATTGGATGTAGAATAAATAATTTGGAAATCATTAGAGGGGATTTTTTTTCGCTGAGTATTAGATGCAAAGTAATGTTGTTGTTGTTTGTTTTGTTTTTTTCAGTAAAATGCTCCACTTGCAGCTTCCGGTCAGCAGATCTTTCAAAGGAAATGTTTTTTTTGTTTTTTTTAATTTAAGGTCGATTCAACATGTAGCTCATTAGCGACCACTATTAGATTTAACTTTATGGTAACTGATGATGATATGATATGGTGATGATAGGGGCTGAATGGACGAGTACAAATACAGCCGTGGCTGAGATGGGACTCGAGCCCGCGATCCTTCGGTCCTAGATCGCTACACTCTTAGCGATCCTCGCCTCCTCGTTGACAAAGAATATGTTGTCGTCTGGTGTCGCTCAGATGCCCAGTCGCTGCTCCAAAAGGTAGGGACCTTCTTCGGGTAGGCTGCCCCCTGAAGCAAGAGATGTGATTGTGACGAGCACGCAGCATTCGCTTAAGATCGTTTATTTGCTTCTGTTTCTCTGACAGAAAGTAGGTCATAAAGTTTCAGCAACTCTGTACGTGGCATCAGAACGAACGTGAATTCAACCGCTTAAAAAAGAATAAGAAGATTGACGTAACAGTATCAAAATTGAGGAGAACGCACGCAAAATT
>BOPP01000108.1:2582312-2628475 GCA_017312745.1 Gryllus bimaculatus
TCGCCTTTTACGACAGGCGGAGGTCCCGTGGCGCTATTCTACAAAAAACCCCGGCAACCACACAGGGCGTATGTGTGTATATGTGTGTATATGTGTGTATATGTGTGTATATGTGTGTATATGTGTGTATGTGTGTGTATGTGTGTGTATGTGTGTGTATATGTGTGTATATGTGTGTGTATGTGTGTGTATGTGTGTGTATATGTGTGTGTATGTGTGTGTATGTGTGTGTATGTGTGTGTATATGTGTGTGTATATGTGTGTGTATATGTGTGTATATGTGTGTGTATATGTGTGTGTATATGTGTATCTGTGTATGTATGTACTTCGCGCGACAGCCCGTGAACGGGCTCAGGCCTACCGGCCACGGTCCCTGCCTCGCAGCCATGGGTTAAGGGGGCACGTAGACATCCCCACGCCGTATTCTGGTCTTCTCAACCTGAGAAGTAAATTTTCTCATCGTAACGCAGCAACATATTCTGGGACATTGCAAGGAAAACGCACACTACAGTCTTAGCTGGACCGGGATACGAACCTGGGGCAGAGGAGTGAAAAGAAGGCACGCTGACCAAGAGGAGGCCTCCACATTATTTAATTTAGTGGTTCTAAATTCACCCGGAGCTAATGGGAGAAAGTCAGGAAACCGACCTGTCAGAGCGATGCCTTAGAATGTTCGTCTTGAAAGTAGCATCGTCCGACTGAGGCACATTATGGGGGAGGAAAATGCTACACGATTGGAGATTTAACCAATTTTCTTCCTGATATAATGCTTCAGTTGCAGACTCCCAGAGCACATTTAGATCGGGGATTATCTTTGGAGGCATGTGATAACATGTCACTCCAGGTTATCTAAGCGTGGGAAGGTGATGGACGTCACTTTTGTGTAACTGTCACACTCGGGCTCTGTGTGTGACGTCTCGATAGCCAATTGCTCAACTGTCACTGATAACGAACGCCAGGTGACATCATGTTAAAGAACGGAAGGAACGTTGCTCGACAGTAGCCGATGCTTATGGACCTACCCCAGGCCGTCATTCCCAATATGTGGTGCACGAGATGCACGCAGCTTTTCGTGGGGTTCTCTCATTTACCTTCACTGTCATGCCATTATTTTCCTATCATTCCCCTAATCATTATCACTATCATACACGCATCATCGGGACAGGGAGAGGTGGCTCAGAGCATCAACTGATGTCAATGCAGTGCCTATGACTAGGTTCGAGTCCCGATGGTGGCACAATTACTCGACACTAAGTCGAGTAATGCAGCTATCTAGAGAAGAATTCCATTGGCCGGCTGCTGTGATCCGTAGTTTTCCATGGTCTCTACTATCAACAATGCCGAGGCCGTACCCTAACAAAAGGGTCCTGGACGATGCGCTATCTTTTATTTCTCTTCCCAGTCTTATTCTCACACCTTCTTTACACCCACTTACACTTACTTGCCCTACACTACCACACAAGCCGAGAGACCAGTCAGGAGCTTAGATCTTGTCCCGGCAGGGACGGTGCCACGCTCTTGGGAGATACCTGGTTAGGAGAAAACGCCTGCTAACTGACAGTAGGTCTGCACCAGATCTCACCATCCAGCGGGCAAGATCACCGCCACCTCCAATAATTAAACATATACTACACTTAGGGACCGAATGGCCTTATCAGTTAACGCGCCCGGAATCACTAAACAACCAACCAAACAAACAACGCATTCACGGGCCTCAGTGTCTTTAGCAGTTGAATGTCCCTTTACCTCAAACGAAAATATCAATTAAGATTATTGAATAAAATAAATTGAACAACATGTTCTACAGTTACTAATAATTAAACATTTACTACACTTACGGAGCGAATGATCTTAGAAGATGACGCACCCAGAATCACTAGTCGCCCAACCAACGCATCCACGGGCCTCAGTGTCCTTAGCAGTTGAATGTCCCTTTACCTCAAACGAAAATATCAGATACGATTTTTTTTATTTTATTTATTTAAGGTCGCTTTTCAACAACTGGGTCATAAGCGACCACGAGAATCAATTTATAATTTACATAAGAATACACAGTTTTTACAGTTATGCCTTTATACAATGACATACAATTCATAGAAGCTTATAAATTGTCAAAATGTATTAATAATGTAGGTACTTACATAATTGGGGTGGGTACACATATTTATTTATTTACATTACACGAGTTTTGATATTAACACATTTGAAGGATTATTGTATGTGAGATATTGGTAAAGGAGGGTCTTTATATTAAGGTATCAATTTTTTATGTTTTTAAAAGTTGTAAGACTTTTGAACATTCTTCCGGAGAGGAGAAGTAATTATATAGAGAATCTTTTAAATTTAAGGACTGTCTTATCTGGGCTAGTTCAGGGCACTCCAGAATAATATGGGATGTAGATACTAGGGATCCACATTTAGGACAGCGGTTGCGTGGCCCAGCTTTGTTTGAGTGAATAGTGTGAGAGATTAAATACATCAGAATAAGATCTGTTTGAATAAATAAACTGCAATACCGTGATGCCGGTCCTCTGTCGACGCGCCCCGTTTCCCGGCCAAACGAGCGGCGCGCGGCGCTAGGGAAAAAGCGTGCCGCAGCGCGTCGGCGCTGTAACCCGCCTGCCCGCGCGCACGCGTGCTTTCTCCCACCGCCTTTTGACGTCGCGTTCGCTCGCGCACCCGCTTCCCTGCCGCCCCCCCGCCACCTCCCCACCTCTCTCCCCGCCCCGCCCCGCCCGAGCAGCCAGCCAATTGCACGTGCCAGCGACAAACATGCGTTGGACGGCGCGCGGGAATCTTCGGAAGAATGCGGGGAATTCCATGGGTGTGGTTTAATTGAAAGTTGTTTAAGCTCACGTGTGATATTGATTGTTTCATACAAATCGTATTAGTATGTGAGTTCCAGAATGTTGGAATAAATATTTTCTAAAAAATATGATGATAATTATTGTTGGTAATATTTGTTTTTCAAGACATTTTTTTTTTGTCTTCTGGTTACTTAAATGATATTTACATGTCTTCTGGGAGAAGAAAAAAATGTTTTATAATCGCTTTTATAAATATAGTCACGAAATATAATAAGCAGAACTTGGATTCTGATGATATGTTATCTTTTCATTGGTGCATTTAAGACGTAGATAACTTGTAAGTGAATGTTTATCATGACATAAGGTGATAGAAATGTACAGTTTTGGGGTCATTTTTTGCCTTTTTTAAAAAATTTTAAGCCTTTTCAACCTTTCCGTCATTTTTATAAGTTTTTCGCATTTTATCCCTTTTTGTGTTTTTTTATTCGTGAATGTTTCATAAATTTACAATGACTCACTAAAACAAAGTTTTTGTTCAATCATCATTTCATGAGGAAATTCACTACTGGAATGGTCTGAAAATTAGGCGGACTTAGAATCTTCGGTAACATCCTCAATCTTTCAAACTCGAAGGTTGGAAACCCTAAGGATTACATTTCTTCCTTAAAAGAAGACTATATTAATCACAATTATTTATATCATTATATTATATTATAATATATAATATAATATATAATATAATTATATAATATATTATATATAATTGTAAAATTCATTGCATCGGCAATAAAATTGTAAAACTCTTTGATTCATTGAATTACTCAGACGAGGTTTTGAGTTTTTTAAAAATGAGGTCAATTACCCCTTATTTTTAAGTTTTTAGGTCATTTTTCTCTTATTTTTAGTCGTTTATTACATCATTTTCAAAGAACGTTTAAGTCATTAGAAACCGAGCTCTGATAATAAAAAATTATAGTATTTTCGTATTATATACAAATAAACTAAGAGGAAATAAAGATAAAGCAAGAGCACAAATCTAATGAAGAGAGAATAGTGGTTAAATAAACTAAAATTCAACTAAAAAACAGTGGCCTTTCCCCGATAGTGATTCGTGTAGGGTTTTTTTTTGTTTTTGCTCGCAAATAGACCGACTTGGACCACGCGTGCATGTACCCTGAATTTTGTCGGGACTAAGTACCATTATCTTAGTGGCGGGTGCTTGTTACTTTCATCTGGGGATCAGCATTTTAGGTGGATACGATTTTCATTCTTCGGGTTTGTTAGCCTTGGGGTATAGAAGATGAAATGATGATAATGAGGGGTGAAAGGATGACATGATCATACAAATACAATACACCTACGCCTGAGGTGGGACTCGAACCCGCGATCTTCTGCTCCGCTACGGTACCTCAGCAATATCGGCCATCTGATCGGTGTAGACTTTATTATAATAAAATAATAAAATATTTTATATACTACTATGTAAATTGCAAATTGTGTTAAAACATGTACTTGTTTTGTAATAGAGATTTGTATATAAAGGAAAGTGATGGAAGTGTCGCGTTAAATGTGTATGTGTATGTGTGTACACTAGTGTCTGGAATGCTATAATGATGTGATTTTGTTAACAGAATTTAATGGTTTTACCGTTTAAAATATTTAATAGTTTTTCCAACCGAGTTAACATACCATCACCTCACCCACCCATAATCGTTGAAGTGTCACGATTACCTAAATCGTTCAGTGGGTGTTAAAGGCAAATTAGAACTTTGAGCAAATGATCAACAAAGATATACGCCGGAAGGGGAAGCTGTAATTCTTCATAGAAAATGAAATAAAACAAGAGTTGCAAAAGACGTGGAATTCCTTGGTTTTTGTAATATGAACGTTAAGGAAATGTACGGCAAAAGAGAAAGAACTGACTTACATACAACTATATCTTGTTCGTCCTATTATGGAACACAGAGTGACTTCTGAAATTACACGTACAATTACTCGAAAGAAACATCTGGAAAGTATTCCAAATAAATAAAGTGACTTTATGTTCGTGAAAAATGCATTAAAATTATCGCGGGAAACGCTAGAGGCTACAATAATGAAGCCGATGCTTTGCGCTCTGTTGTATACTTTGTAAGTTGGTCAATCGGCTTGGAAGGAAATTTAGAATATATTTAAGAAGCCAAAAATATTTTGGTAGTGGTAATCACATTCACAAAATTTGTACAAAAAAGCAAACATAAATTTGGGAAACGTTTTGTCCGTTAATTGAACGATAAAAAATTTGAATAGTTTGAGTGTAGCATTTTTCGAAACTCTTCCTCACAGTATCCGTAGTTTTAGAAATAAATTATAATTAGATTAGTAATAAGAGGTAGTGAAACCTAACACCCGTACACGGAGATTGTTAAAACGTAAGCAATTCAAATAGCATTGTGCAATTCAGTGATGTTGTGAAGTGCGTCAATTTGCACTGAAGCCTGATGGTATGCTGTGGATTGGGAAAAGCTTCGCCGCCCTGCACCGCCCTCCAATCACCCTCGACCGTAACATTGTGCCGCGGTCCATAATTCTTAGTTGGATTGCATATTGTATTCTTTGTCTTCCACGTATCTCGCTATAAGACACAAAGGGTCCGAAGGGATACCCAGCTTGAATGCCGCGTGGTAATATCCGACACTCGGCGGAGATTCTCTAAAGGAGACCCGTAAGGCCCTATACCTACAATGTTAAATTCAAGAAACACTTTGCTCGAAACTATATACACTAGAGAACTGATTTTTTCCTGTAGTTTCTTGGCTACAATTTAAATGGATTTTTTTCATAGTATTTTTTAGAAATTTTAATTTTTATTGAAGATAAGATTTAAAAGTTTTAAATATTTCTACATTTTTTATTATCCACATTTTTTCATCCACATTTTTTATTATTATAAAGAACCTTAATAAGATATAATAACCTTAGAAGAATAATAAGATATAATTAAAAAGACTATGATTAAAGTTGTAGTTTGATTTGGTGAAGAAACACTAAAAATTTGAAGTCAGTAGTGCTTAAGAAAATATGATACTTATATTCCAAAAACAAACTTACAGGATTCAGGCTTCCAAGTTTGCCACATATTTCCAGTACATTCTAGGTCCATATGATGGATTTTCAGAATCATCATTTTTCAGAATCATCGACATTTACTCTTTTTGTTTCTTTTTCACTTATACTATAGTGTGTCTGGCCTGATTCACCCTTTCACTCCCCTAGTTTTCTTATTTCTCTTATTGTAAAGTAGTAAATAACGGAGATAATTCCACATAGATGATCATGCATAGCAAGATCTTCGCACAGCATATTATTAAAAAATACTTAGAAACAACGTAGATATAAAATGAATACATCATCGAGAAAGGAAATATGGGAAGATTAATAATTCGCGTAAAAAGTGACCATTGATTTTTTTCGCCTTCCGGATCTCCTTAATGGAAAAGACCGAGGAACGATAGTTGATCGTCCTTTCGCTTGGCCCTAACGACGGAAATGGCGAAGGCTAGAAGAAGGATCCCACGGGTCCTCGCCCATATTCAACGGTGCTACGTCATTCGAAACGAGCAGAGAAGCCACAGAAACCGCTAATCAATGCCGTCCGCCCACGAATTCGATTGCGGCAGGCGTCGCAAACTGGTCGGGGTTCAAAAATATAAGGAAAATCCCTGGCACCTCGCAGGGATCGAACCCTGACACCCCAATCACAGGTTCGCTCGAGCCGTTTCCTTAACGCTCGCTGCTATTGGCGTTGGTTGCGGAGTGTGTTAAATCCTTAAATTATTATAATATAATAAATTACAATCAATCCGTAATGTATTAAAATACTTTTAAAATCACTTCGATGGATGAATTGGAAAAATCTTTTCTTAATGTTTATGTAATTCGTATTTAATACCTCTTTGCAACTTTTACGTTTCTATCTTCGGTAGTTTTGGCTCCACGTTGACATATCAGTTTCTTACCTGATAATTTAATCGTTTATTGAAGTGTTCGCAACTTACTCTCGATACTTTCGAACTACTCGTTGACGACTTTTGGGGGTGCCATTCATTTGTACTTCGTAAGTTGTATACTTACTGTATAAATTTTATTCAAAAACAAATATGATGCAAGCTAGAATCATTCAGTATATATTGTATACCGTTTTCGTGAAGCCATTCTTTGATCTATTCTGAATATCATGCAGATCTGTTATTGCTATTGCTCGTTATCCTCAACGTGTATTCTACCTATATTAATGTTGGGTAACATCATGGTTTTTTCTTGGAATGTGTTTTAATATTGTCCTAACCATCTGCTGAATTGATTATGGATTTAATATGGAGGCAGAATCTGGTGGTCTTCAAACATTTCTAAGTAATGTATCATTTGCTATAATTAATTACCTAGTTCTTTGACTAATAATACTATGCTTTGTAATAGAAGGAATGAAATAAAACTAAAAAATATACTTATTGCAGTACGTACACGTCATGTCAGTTACTAATATATAGCCGGAAAAATCCATTTAAAATATCTTTTTTCAGAAGGTTATTTAAAGCGCTACTCGAATCAGTACATTTGATATCACTCTGCAACGCATCAGTGTGGAGAAATTGACACGTCCATGTGATGATTCGAAGAGGCCGTTAGCTGGCGAGAAATGAAAGTCTTTCTCCGCTCCTTTTAAGCGACGCGAATGCCTCTTCCGGTCGTTTGAATGTTCGAGCGACGCGACGTGACAAAAAAGTGCTAATCACCGGGATGAGCATAAAGAAAGGCACTTTGCCCTGCATCCTTAGAAAGCGCACGAGCTCTTGGAATACTTGATAATTGAATGTCGATTAGAAGTTTGATTAGGATATGTGTAATGATAATTTCGTTTCTATAGAATATCTTTTATGTCTTTTAAGATTTATTATAATGGGAATATTTGTAAGAGTGTAATTTCAGCTGTATATCCCAAGAGTGTATTTCCTTTCTTCGGGTCTTCGGGTAGACGGGACTCTGAAATGGATAATTTTCTTTCTTACAATTTTGTCGCTCATTAGTTACTATTCATTCATATTATACGAATACACGCACCAAAAGGGGCATTCGAATTCATAAATATAAAGAATCTTTTAAAAAATCGAGAAGTGATACTTGAAATCTTTGGTTTTTTTGCTCTCGTAAATCCTATCTTTTTATTTTATATATTTATTTCCATGCTCTATTGTACTTATTTTCAAAATGTTTTATTTTTCTGTGACTTTAATGTAGTCAGTAATAGATAAGAAAGTATGCACAGACATAATTATACATAACAAAAAATTCTCTGTATAATTGAATATTTAAATATATTAATTATTTTAGTTTAGAACAATTTTATTATCAAACAGTAGTTGTTCCAAAAATAAAAAATTCTCCAAACATCAACTAAAGTAGTGTATATCTTGAGATTTACTTTTAAGCAAAAAACTGTCATTAGCTAACATGCGGCAACACTGTAGAAGTGTTAATTGCAGAAATAAACGGGGAGAGCTAGAGCCCTGAATCTTCGAAAGTTCTTGAGTGCTTCGACTCGTTTCAACCGCAGTCGTTTAGCGACTTTTTCACTCTTAATGTTCATAATTGTTTCTTCGTTTTCATTCCCCGAAAGGCCTTCAAGCGATAATCTAGAGTCTCGTTGTTAATAGAGTTGCTAATAAAAGAACGGTGCAAGGGTGCTGGCTGATTGCTTCATGATGGTAATGTATCGCAGAAAAATGTGTGATAATCACAGTCACTGTCAATTTATATTCATAGTTCTGACCCAACCGTATGGGAAAATAAACTTGCAGAAACAAATAAAACACTGCTTCTTTGTGCGGAGAGGAAGATAATTTTCCATAAATGTTCATTCAATTCCATCTTTTCGCCGATAACACAAGAGTAATAGAAATAATTTTTGGGATTGTCATTTAGAAAAGTGACTTCCTCAACCCCTTTCCCTCAAATTGCTAAGCAGATTAACGAGCTGTCTCGCTTTACGCGAGAGCATAGCATCACTTTAATACTGTCCTCGAACTACTCTTGCATTTAAACGTTCACGACATTTATAGAGAGTAGTGCCCTCCTGTTGGCTAGATTTTATGATTCAAAATATCTAATAAAGAATTTGTTATATAATCTTTAGGGTTTGACACAGAGGATTTGGACTAATTAAAAAGAAAAACGAACTCCGATCCAGAATAACAGAAATCATCTTATAAACTGAATAATTAACATAATAAACACTTCGACAAAACACATAACAATTTTAAAACATTTTTCCTTAAATTAAATGGCATAAACAAAAAAACATAATTTCCTTTAAATTTAATACAAAAGGGAATGAGTTTTGAAACACTCAAAAATACTAATAGTAATTCTTACGAAATATATATGCATTTACCTACCTGCATGTTTCATGTTCTGCAGTTGAAGTGAAGTGTATTTGTTATTTGATATCTAGTGGCCAATGGTTATTGATATTAGTTCTCCAAGTGGCCATGGTTATCTACTCTTCAGTATAAAATATTTATACAGTATTTACTCTCTAACCTTTTTTAATTTAAAAAAATATTTATTTGCTACCTATTTATTTGCATTACAATTTTTCAGGGAGTGTTTTCAGGGAGGATAATACTACATAACAAAGTGGCAAGATCCCACTATTTAATTGACAGATTAATAGTTACCGATAATTTAATACAAGTGTTATCCCTAAATTTAATTACATAATTGAATATTAATTACAAAAATGGAAAATAGAAATAAAGTATTAATTTAGGAAGAACGAAAAATATCTTTAAGAAAACGTGATCGGATTCGAGAATGAGGAACTTACTTGTAGTTTTGACTAGTGTAAGGTTTTAAAAATTAGGTGAAGTTTACAATTTGTTATAGACATTTTTTTATTTAATTTTAATTTATTTATTTATGGTCCGCTATATATCATCAAGGTCATCAGCGTCTTCGTGTCATGCTACAATGTATGTATTAACATAAAAGGTTACAATTATTACATGAACAGAATTTTTACATTTGAATTACATTTTACACATATGTTACGGTTAATCTATACATAATAGCTAAATAAGGTTATACATTTTGTAGTTGTTAACAATTTTATTACTTTGGCACACCCGTCTGTGGAACTGATAGTGGTTGTAGGGTTCTTATTTTAGATGTTGTCTAAATATCATTGTACCAGGCATTCAAGAATAAGCGTGGGAGGATGGACACTGCTGCACCCCACACTTTGGACAGGGTTCTGGATCAGAATCTCTTAAATAGGTGGCAGAAATTGAGATTGAAATGGCCTTCCTTAGACTAGTGTATATACCTGTTCTCTCTCTTAAAATGTTTACGGGGAGAGTGGTCAAGAAATTTATTTCTCACCAGCGTGGAGTTTGGAGACATCCAATTTCCCAGATAATCCCAATAGCTTGAGGCAGTCTTTACAAACTTTTGAAGTCTGGAAGGGTGGCCTTGAATTTGGTTGTCGGCGCGAAAATGAATTGACGTGCACTGTTTAGCGACTGCATCGCTTTCTTATTGGCAAGATTTTATTGTGCGAAGGGATCCTATTATTTCTATTTGGGTTCCATTTATAGCTGGGGTGCTTTTCTAGTATTTTCTTGGATTTTTGGATAATTGGATTGGAATTGAATCTATTATCGAGGCTTCCCAGGTTATAGCGAGTCTGAGAAAATTTGGCAATGGGGTATCTTTTGGTGTTTTAGGTGCTAATTATACATTGCTTGAATGAACTGCCACGCTTCGCATGTAGCATGGAGAGTAGTCCTGGGAGATGGTTGAGAGTCAATTTATTAATTGGTGTTGGAATATAGCAAGCAGCCTGCAATCCATCACGTTTGACCCGTCTGTGTAGACTTGGTAGAAGTTGTTAATCTTGGAGTAGTGTTGATATTCTTTCTTGTGTCACTGTCAATAGGTCAGTGAGGTTTATTGATTTTTGCAAGGTCGTATTAGTTGTGATGTTTAGTGCTGCAGGGTGGATGGGATGATTACGTCTGGGGGGAATACAAAGTGGTTTGGTGATATTGAATCTTTTCTAGATACTTAGGGCAAGTCTTCTCTCAAAGGGTAATGGGAGCTGTGATCTGAATCATATAGGCTAGGCTGGAGGTTTGTTATATATACTGCATTTGAGGGGTTGGGGGAATGCTAACGTGGGTAGGCAAGGTAATGCACTGAACGTTTTCTTCTTAATTCTAATGGTAGTTGTCTTGGCTTCTTTCAAGTAGCTATTACATGGTCTGGTTCTAAATGCACCAAAGGCTTAAACGGCACGCATTGTTGATCACAGGGTTTAGAGTATTCAGAATCTGTTTCCTGAAGCTTGAGACTGTAGACTATGCCCCATAAATCTAGTTTAGATTGAATGAGAGCTTTACACATAGGTTGATCAAGCATTCAAATTGTGCTCCCATTTAATGGGTGTAGTGATAACTGTTTGATAATATTAAGTCGTTTTTTCATTCAACCTTAAGAGCACGTTATATGCCTGCTTCCATGAATGTTTGGAATCAATAGTAGCCAAGAATTTGCATACATAAGTCCTTTTAAGTTGGTGAATCACCAGATTAAGAATGTACTTCTTCATTATCGTCATTGTCTTCTTCTTGTAACACTATAAACTCGATTAGTCTTCGATATTGTATAACTTTCTGCATTAGTGACCACGTGGTGATTCTGTCTATCTATTCTTGTATGATACTTTCAGTAACCGTTACGATTTTAGCACTGCATCTCAACGGTATATCATCTGCAAAAGGGATATTTCACCTGTTCTTCTATTGTACTGCTTGCGTCCATTAATAACTAGAAGGAATAATAGAACACTAGGACGAACTTGTGGTAACCATTCAACTCTCTGGTAAGATGGGACGAACTGCTAGAATTTTTACTCTGAGGTATCTGTTTTTTAGGGAAATTGATAGTGAATGCTAACAATATTTCCTATTATATGCGAATTTAGCAAGTGTGGATATGAGTCCTATCTTTATAGACGATTTCATATGCTTTTTCAAATCCATTGAAACTACTATTACAATGTTGATTCGTAGCTAGTGCATCACATATTACTAGTATCAATATTTATTAGGAGGTCAGGAGGTTGATCTAAAAGGATCTGAAGGCACTTTGGTATGGTGAATTAAAGTACGGTTGTTCGCAGTATCCCTTTCAAGGCGGCGACAAATCATCTTCTCTAATATCTTGCAGATGTTTATTTGGTTAGGGGATTGGACGGTAATTTTGCTGGGTAGAGTGTGATATTTATTAGGTTTAAGGTTGGGGATAACATTAGCTTCTCTCGCATTTGGTCAAGGAAAAATGTGTTCAGTTCCAAATATAATTATAAACGCAAAATAAGTACTGAAGTCCAATTCAGGAGGTTTTCAAAAAACTGTTTGGGACCTTATCGGGCCCAGGTGCAGAAGTTTTTGCTTTGGATTCTAGTGCATAAAGAAGTTCTCCATAAAAGGAAAGGTTTGTTTTAGTTACCGTTATTGTTCTAGTTAGTACCAAATGTTATTTTGGACTTAAGTTTCTGCTTGAGGGAATCTGTAGAATAAAAGTTCGGGTCAAAATTATTGCTATCGCCTGAATTTTGAGCAAAGGTGTTGCTAAAAGGCAAATACGTACGGCTTGAGTCCAACATGTTTTAAGGCAGTATATCAATAGATAATTTAGGAATCACTGGGAGTATTTCTCCACTAATGTCTTTTTTTTATGCCATACTCTGATATAGGAGATTGGTGCGTGTGATTGGAAGAGGTGAACTTTTGCCCATAATTGATCATTGCGGATTTGCGAGTAAAGTCTTGCAAGGCTCCCTTGCTTCCTGTAAGCAATACCATTTACCATGGTTTTGTTTTCTTAAATTTTCTATATATCTTTTTTTTTAATTTTTAATTGCTTGAAGAACATTGTTCGTTCACCATGGAAACTTGGCGTTTTTTTAATTATTCCCGAGTAACGGGGAATCGACGTCTTACGCTGCTTCTAGAATTAGTGAAATAAGTCATGCACTAACTGTTTATCTTCAGAATCTAGGTTGATTGGTTTGATTAAGAGTTGGCAATATTTGGCCTTGATAAACTGTTGGACATTGTTCCAATTTAGCTTGTTCTAGGATGCCTTTAGGTTCACATCTCCAGATTGGGAGAATAGATCTAAGTCTGGAAGGGTCATGTTAATGGGATAGTGGGTCACAAATCATATAGGTCGTTGTTTGGTAGATCCAATGTAATTCTAGCTACAATGTCAATTTTGAGGCAAAACTAAGATCAATGTTGCTTTCATTTCTTACTACTGCTTGTTAAAGGTGGGTGGAACCTGTAATTAATATGGTAAGATCATTATGATTGTCTAGCAATTTTCAATAATTTACATCTTTTGTCAGTGGGACATTAGATCCATAACTTTGTTGTGACTTTTGAAGTCTCCTACAATTATAAAGGGCATGGGCATCTGAAGGATAATGGTTTTCAAGTTGATGGATATCAAAGTCCTGCCTATTGGGGATATAAATATTACGGCATTGATATGGGATATGATTTTAATCTTTACAGCTACGGCTTCAAGAGAAGTTTTGGGCAACGAGGAATATCATGCACATCAAATATGCATTTTTAACAAGGATAGCTACCCCACAGAAGCAATTTGGAGCATTATTCCTTTCAAAAAGAATGTAGTATATTGGGGGTAGTTTACAGAATGTTGTCTTTTAAGTTTGTTTTCCTGTAAAGCATAGTATCTGAAAGAGGATATCTTTAACTACATAGGTTTCAGGGATGGTAGACGAGGCATATGCAATTCATTACAATCTCCATTTTTAAGATATTCCTTTTAGTTATTATTCAGATGTATCTTACATCCGAATCATCCATTTGTTCTGTGGCACTCTTCAACTTGTTTATAATCACTTGTACATTTTATATTTTATTGACGCTTTCTGGTAAGTATAGGTAACATCAGAATTATTTGGATAATAGTTGGAATAATCAAGTGAAAAGTGTACTGGCTATTACATTGTTGGTGGTTGGGGCTCCTGAACGTTTGTCAAGTGAATTATCTACGTTGGTTATATGTGTTGAGGGGGTAACAATGGATTTGTTTCATTCTTTGCCTTAATGGATCAAGAGTTCATCTAGTGACTTGTTGGGGTGTTTCATTAACATGAGTACGTAATATGATTTGATTCTCTGACCAATTTTTCTTTTTTCGTTTTAGTTTGCTGCTACTACTGTCCAAATTGGTGCTTATCTAATCTGCATTATTTCAGAACCGATCTGGGATGAAGATTCTGACGAGAGGGTTTCTTTAGGAATAGAGGGAATTACTCTCATATATACGCAAGAGTCCATTTTGGCTTGGATAGTTCATAAAATTAAATAGAGATTATTAGTAAATTCAATTCAAGAGATTTTTTTTCATAATTGCTTAAGTATATTCTGTTGCAGAAATGTTGGATAGATTGTGTTATTACACTGGTTAGGCTAGATGACCAGATTGTTTACATAGAAACATGTCATATTTTGTAGAAAATGAAAATTCTCTATTGGGTACATCATACAATAAGTGGTCTGATTTCGGATTTTTTTGCTAACATCTTCATGTGTTATAAACACCTGTTCCTAAAACTCCATATATGTGTAAATTGGTCAGGAATAACAGCTTAATAAATGATATTGGGTTTAAAATGGATATGTATGTTTTGGAAAATTCTGTTGACACTAACATCATGTGTAATTACAGGGCACAAATTAGAAATTATTACTCTCTTAAAGCTTATTATTAAAGGTCTGACATTCAGTTGTATGTCTTCTTGATGGTTAACGTAGGGTAGTTTGCTAGCGTCATCTACTCTGCTGTTTTCTAGTGTTTAGAATACACAATTCTGTTTATTAGATTATGCGCGTGTGACGTCATGGATCTCACGCGACCAACGACACAAATAGAGCTTTCATATAACAATATATATTTGTTAACAAGAAAACAAACAATATATAGCACTTAATTAATCCTTACGTACAACCCTAGCTCTGCTAGATATACTATCCCCTGATCCGTAAGCGATCCTACACCGATTTGAAGATGGTTTTGATTAGTGGCATGCGCACTCCTACTTTTGAAGCGCGGCACAAAGCCTAGCTTCCGTGACGGGATGTCACGCTGGGACACAAAGTCCGTTTCTGGCGCAACAACGGCTGGTTTGCCTCGATCGCAGGAGCGATCTTATCCGATTGAGAATCGGCGTGAATCGTGGCACTCAACCACTCTTCACCTCGGAGCACGCACACAGCATTGTCCCCCGTGACCGCAGTCCACCCAAGGACATAAAGTCCGCAGGCTTCGTCAACTAGTGACTCCAGCCTCGCGAGTCTGGCTCGCATTTGCACGTCGCGGCGCCATGTTTTGGCACATGCACGAGGTTCTCCCCACTGTCTCCAGAACCCACCCACTGCTCTGTACACTCTGTTTTATAGGCGAGGCCACAGGTGACCTACTACGTCACGCACCCCTCGCTTGTTATAACAGTGAAAAGCTTCTATAAGCGGAAGACTCCACAAGCCTTGTGTCCTCCCGTTTCCGCGTTCTTCCTTTACGGAAAAACCCTTCTTCCTGTGGCGAGACTAATCCTCTCCCAAGCATCTCAAATAGATGCCATGAGGCACGCTGGCTAATACGTTACACGCGACACGAATCTAATGTCATTGGGTTCATTATTGTAGCGAGTTTAGTAATATATTCTTTAATTGAAATACTTCGTGAGCTTCTATGATAATCTCCTTGGTCTTTGGTAGGGAAATACATCACTCACAGTAGTGTTGGCGTAAGTTTCTTTGCTTGATTTTTCAGGATCTGGGTCCATCGAAGTTTGGTTAAGTTGTTTCATTGGGAACATTATGATTAATTGTCAGCGCGTTAGGGCTGACTTTAATTAGATGTTAGATTAGATTAGTACTGATTCCTATTTGGTGTGACAAAACACTAATCACACTGAAACACTGCACTCGTGAACACGACAAGAGGAGGCACAAACGGAGGTGTTCCCTCAACGGTGTCTGGGAGCGAACTGTGAGGCATTTTTTGTAAAGTTAAATATGAACGATTTGAAAGAAACAATTTTAAGTTATCTATGAATTTTTTTGATATAAACCAGGGAGCATGTAAAATTTTGCGAAGGAATTTATTTTGAATTGTTTGAAATTTTTGAAGATTGGTAGTAGAAACATTACACCAAATAGAGTATGCATATTAAAGAGAAGGCCTAATGATATTTTTATGTTATGATATTCCGTCCATAATTAATTAATAATTTATAGTATTCATTAATTAAATGATATAATTTTGAAATTTTATGATGTTTCACCAATTGTAACTTGGATGTGGAGATTTCCTTGAAAGTTTCTGGTCCATATACACTCCTAAATATTCAACAGAACTACTATTTTCAAACCAAGGGATAATATTGTTGTTAATGAAAAGTGATTTCAGAAAGATACTACAATATTGAATTTTTTCCAATTTTCCCCCAATTTCGAGATTTGGGCTTCATTTGATTTCATGCGTTTAATTCCTAAACTAATAGTCGAATTCACGAATGATTTGCACCATTGAATTCCTCGTCCAGAGTAGTACATGCATACGTGATTTCAGAAAGATACTACGAAATTAAGGTTATTCTAATTTTTTCCCCAAATTTCGGGATTTGGGCTTTAATTGATTTTATGCGTTTAATTTCTAAACTAATAGTCGGATTGACGAATGATTTGCACCATTGAATTCCGCGTCGAGAGTAGTATTTACATTCGTGATTTCAGAAAGATACTACGAAATTAATTTTTTTCCAATTTTTTCCCCAAGTTTCGGGATTTGGGCTTCATTGGGTTTCATGCGTTTAATTCCTAAATTAATAGTCGGATTGACGAATGCTTTACACCATTGCATTCCTCGTCCAGAGTAGTACTTATATTCGTGATTTCAGGAAGATAGTACGAAATTAAATTGTTTCCAATTTTTTCCCCAAAGTTCGGGCGTTTCGGGCGTAATTTGATTTCATGCGTTTAATTCCTAAACTAATAGTCCGATTGACGAATGCTTTGCACCATTGAATTTCTCGTCCAGAGGATTATGCGTCTGATTGAAGTTTAGTTTGCATCTATGAATTTCTTTTAAAGTGTTCTACTTGTATACGCAATATCAGATGGCAGCGCCTAAATTAATATTTTTCGAAATTTGGCACCTAAGGGGGGGTGCTTTGTACTTGATGACTTGAGGCTCCACTTTGTTTGTCGTCTATCACGGAAACTATGCGTCTGATTGGAGTTTCACACATTTACACGGACACGGTCCACATTCACACGGAATGCTTTTTACTTGATGATTTGTATGTTACATCCAATTAAATGGTTTAATAAGCGAATACTTATTTTCTCAGAGTAATATTTTGTATTTAAACTGCCCTTTTCTGTTCAGAATTATCGCCTTAAAATTCCAAGACGTTTATGTGTATTAACACATTTCAAATTTTGTCAATAATAACTATCCATAGATAATTATTGTCAGTATTATATACATTATATATAAAAAAGACTGTTTTCTTGGGGGACTATATTTAGCTCATTAGAGATGGAAAAGCGTGAGACCAGCTGGAACCCAAGCACGTTGTAAGAGTTCCTGCCATCTGACACCAGATGTCGCTAGCTCCTGGACTTGAAACGATATGACTTACTCCGAGAAGCATCCCGAATGTGCGGAAAAAAAAACTCGGTTTTATTGTTTCTAGGTGATGCCATTGACGGTAGTAGATTCGGTATGTACCCCTATATCTCTTAAAAATTCGCAAGAAGTTTTCGATTTTCGAGACACAGAGCAGAAGCACCAGCCTTAACAGAGAAAGCAAAATAACATGTCACATTGATATTTCAAATATTCACTCTGAAATAATGTGTGTTCTTTTCATTGGAATCCACACATACTTTCCGAATTTGATCGTACCTGAACGAACAGGAGGAATGAATTTGAGAACCTTCATATTGTGGAGAATTTGTAACCTAACTTTGAATTCTTGATGTTTTTTTCATTTATTATGTTTACAGTGTTCTTTTCTGGAGTATTAATGAACAAATTATGATTATTCGACTATGTAAAGCAGGCAACAGCGTATCATTTTTGTGGGAAAAACACTGTTATTGATAATCCCTAAAAAAATAAGTATATTTGTTGAGTTATGTAATATAATTGCAAATCTCAGGTTTAATTCAGACAGAAATCAAAAAAGGGTTTGTTTACCACTAAATATGATTGTGTTGAATAATTTAATAACCTAACAAACGATTACTTTACGATTAAATTACTGTAACGACACTTCCACATAGTAAGAAAATACGAAATGAATGACCTCACATGAATAACGCCCATTAGACTTCGTAAAAAGAGGTTCCTCATTTAGCTTCTAGTGCCCTGTTGATTGTCACTATTGTTACTTACGCATTACTTAGTAATTTTGATTAAAGTTTCTACCTGTGTTCTGCAAATGAGACTGGTATTAATTATCACTATTATTTTTCCCACCTAGCTTACTGTAAACCAAGAAATTAAACATGGATCGTTGGCATTATGTTGTCACCTCAACAAATTTAATTTCCCTATTTACTTTTCCACGGCAATTAAATGGAAAGAATTGGAATAATCCAAGAAGAAACGTTTGGAATAATTCATTTGTTACTGTACAACCATTTTTTTGCTGTTATTGGTGAGGCAAATTCAAATACTTTTGTAGGTAATGAATGCCATTAGGGATATTCTGCTCATTGGGGAGATGGATAGGGAGATGGATAGGGAGATGGATAGGGAGATGGATAGGGAGATTGACAGATATCACGGAAGCTAGTTGTAGGAAACGTACCTTTAACAGGGGAGGGGCCTACAGGCATCGAGAAGTAAAAATAAAAATTACAGCAATACTTACCTAGGTACCCATTGACACAAATAGACTATTAGTAACGGGTAACGAATGTTTAGTCTTTAACGTGCGATTGTTGTGTAAAAGTGCATCATATTTCCTGATTCATTGGTTCCGCGTATTCAGCCGTTGACTGGAGGTTAATTCTAGTGAGCGACTGCTCTGATTGCTAGTTTTCCGTGGTTTCTCCGATCAATACCAGGCGTATGCTGGAGCAGTATCTTAACATACGGGCCACAGACCGCTCGCGATCTTTCCTTCCTCTTCCTTGTCCTATCCTCAACCCTTACACTACCACACATTCCGGGAGCTTAAAGCTTCTCGCGTCTGCCGCGGTGGGAGATGCCTGGTTGGGGGTATCCCACTAGCCCACAGATAGGTCGGCGCCGAATCTCACCATCCAGTGGGGGAAGATCACAGACACACCCTAAGGAAAACATGCGATATACTTACGGGACTAATTACATTATCAGTTCACGCGCTCAGAATCACTAATCAATTAATCACTCACTCGGAAAGTCACACTGCGTCTGTGTGTTCGGACGAATACGGTCGCGCTCATTACTCGTTGAACGGTGTCGCGTTAATTTGATTATTCTGCTGAATCAATTCATTTAGCAATGAAGTTGACAATCTTATTTCGTTAGTTCATGAACGACCCTATTCAAGACACCGCAATAGGAACATCAGGAAGAAATTGTGTTATGAAATGTGAGGAGATATGAATAATAGTTTTTGCGAAACGTTTATACATTCCTAATGGTTTTGTGAAATTTGCGTTCTTTCTTTTAAAAATATAGCGACATTCAAATGTTGTGAACCGATTTCGAAGCCCTATTTTCATTTGTCAAGTAACATATCAAAGACGAGTCACATGTCGTTCATTAAGAGCGAATTTTGTATATTTTGAATAGTTGCAAGCTGAGCACTCTGAATACATGTACTTGAATGTCACCTGCCCTACCAAACATTCCTCATCTCAAATTTACTTCTCAGCGAATAGTTTGCATATTTTCGTTTCCATTACATATCGCCAATACGATGATAATGATCTCGATTATACGACATATTTAAGATAATGTCTGATGCGTTCGAATGCAGAGTGACCACTACAGTAGGGAAAAATCACTGCGCCCCGCGCGCCTTGGTGCATTCGAACACGCATTCCATCTGACCGCGCCCTCAGAACAGAAGTGAGGGGGAACAGGAAGAGTGATGAAGTAGCGCTCGCAGACCATCTCAGTGATCAGGGAAAGCAAGAAAACCTCTGTTCAGAGCAGTAGACGTACAAACTCCATCCCCGTAGAGTCACAGTATGTTTAACATAAGCTTATCGTAGCGCATCCAGTTGGTATATTTCTTTTAAAAAGTTTTATTTGTGCTCCGAGCTCGTAATAAAAATAAATTTAAACACATTACAGCTGTCCGAGTCATCCATTTCTGGCATATAAAGTTACAAGAAAAAAGTTGTCGATTAAAATACATGTTTAAATGTTTGTTTATTTACAAAATTGGTTTTAATGATCGTCAATCTGATGAGTGTAATGTCGTTGAAGGTTCATGTCCGAAAGAGATTATGTAGTTAAATGTTCGAAAGAGATTTTAGTAATTCATAGCGTTTCACTGATACTCATAGGTGCGTATAGAAACCATAAAATACGTTCTTTTTTAAATTCTTCCAGAGTATTCTTGAGATAATCTGATAATGAGCTAAGAATTGTCACGGTCGATTTTTCTAGTCGAGAGGAATGAAATGACATCAACTCTCTAGCTGCTGCAGGTCATTCAAAAGCGCGTTAGTTGTTTAACCCAAAAAACAGGGTTTTGAAAGAAATTTCTTTGACTTTTGTAGATATACAAAATAATTAGCAGTACCCCATGAGTAGACCGTGCCACGACGAATAACACCTCATTGATGGGAAGGTGTAACCGGAAGTGAAGGACGGACGGATGTAGGTACATTATTGAAAGTCAGGGAATTTAGCGGTAACCGCTTAGAATTAAACCCTCCAGTTACCAACTTACTCCCCCTCTTCATAAATACCGTAAGTTAATGGCTATCGGTGCTAGTGTTGTCATACTGTATTAGAGCACCTGTGTAGATGGTTCCGTTTACACCTTTATAGGTCACCTTTATGGTTTGATCGACCTTTGCCCGGCTGTCAGTTCGTGGTGTGACCGGCGCCTTGAAGTGTCTAGGGGAAGCTATGCGATCACGCTACTCGGATGGGTGAAGCTCACGTGAAGCCTTACCTTCGAAGAAGCCACATTGCCCTCCTCCGCCACATTTCAGTAAGCCCTCTCGGTGCTAGCATCTTTCTTCGGGAGTAGGTGATCAGTTCACATGGCCGTAGTTCGTAGACTCACAGCGTCGTATTTCCGTTACCGGTTAACGCCAAGGAAAAGGATAGAACAGGAGTTAAGGGTTATTCAAGGGGGACTGGGAATGCCTCCATTACAAAATCGCAACTAAAAGCTCCTATGAATTATGCGGGGTTGAAACCACAGCCTTGTAGGTCATGTGTTCTTTGGCCACCAGCCCCAAGCCAGTGGATCTCCAGGCAAGGATTTAATATTTAATTAATTTTATGTCTTGACCTGATAATCTGTCTAGTCTTCTTCGTATAGTATAATTCAAGTACAGTCATACTCCTTCGGAAGGTAGTCACTCAATAGTTCCCTTAATTTGTAGAGAGCTGTAGTATCCAAATGATCTATTGAAGTTTGAATACAACTGGCGATATCTAGACAAATGTCACAATATTAATATATTATTGAGAGTTAATTGAGTAATATTATTATGAAATACTCACTTTATTTCATTCTCAACATTCTGAAAATCTGAAATTTTTAAAATATAAAAATCCCAATACCATGGATGCACAAAAATAATGGCACATCTGAAAAATAGTCGTATTTGAGTTAAGAGAAGAAAAGTTCATATTTAACGAGTGAATAAAAATTGTATACTTATATTATTGATAATTTTATTATAACATTTCTCAAGACATCCGGAATATAGAATAAAACATTTCGTGCACTTCCAGTTGTTTTACTGTAAGTGTAGTCTTGAAATAACCTCTTCCAGTAAGATTAATTGCACGTTCCACTGCTCTAAGGCAATTTTTGGAAGTGTCATTTTTCTTGTGCATCCACCATTCTTAAAAAGATTGAGTGAAAGTGTTCGTTACAAAATCTTTATTAAAATATTTTAGGTATTACTACAGATGTATTTGTAACAAAATTAGTGAGATTACGACATTGGTGCTTTACATGTCTGAATAATTAAATTGCAATCGAATGATTGCATACGTAGGCACAGACTTTCCAGCGATTGATGTGTATGGTTTTGTGCGAACGCATAAGCGTGTACACTTGTCAACGAGTTGTGATGAATGGTGACGTGCACTAATTTAAACGCTAAGCGCACACCGTGGAATGAGATGATTTATGGCAAGTGGTTCCTGAACAACCGGAAATTTGCATCCACTTCTAAAATGACATGACGTGATTTCGTGATGGTATCATATATAAGGAAAAACTTAACATATTACACATGAAAAATGTTGACATTTCATGTGATTACTCATGAGAGCCGAGTTTCGACCTGAACGGATTCGAGAGTAGTGTGTTCACAGCTTTCAGTACGCTGATGGGAATCTGTAATCATAAAAAATAAGAATGCATTATAACCATACATTTTATATTAAATTCTATTTTATAGGCACTTATCGTTAAATTATAATTTTAATTAAAATTAAGTTTGGGATAATTATAAAATAAATAATGGCATTTAAATTAAGGTAAGGAAAAGTGAGGCTTTTTATTTAGTAAGTGTGTTGGTATAAAGGACGTGGAATTTTTAGAATCCTAGAAATATATTCAAATCAAGAGCAACTACACCGCCATTGCTTATCCATTTATGACACTTAAAGAAAAAGGAATAAATTGTGTCAATATTGTGTGAAATGGAAATACTTTCATATATTTATGTTGATATCTAAAGTCAATTTTGTCGAAACTCAGCTCAGGGAGATAATAAGAGTTATTACGCAACAAGTGTTCTAGGACCACTACAGTCAGTTTCGTTGTGCAATATTAAAACGAATCAATGGCCGATTGTTAACTACTTTCGACATGAGTATGCCACCTTTCGCAGGTCGAAAATTCTAATTTCAAAGCAAATTATAGTTCGTTAGATTTTTTACAATGGTGATAAAACTTACGATATTCGTACCGTAACGTTTACATAGAACATTTATAATGTACTGTAACATTTACATATGTAACAATTACAATACTCGACTGGTTATCAAACTCGTTTTGTAATAAAACGTCTTACGATGTTCATGCCTTAAATAAACTAATTACATCTCAACTATCCCACCCCACTCCTTCCCTCTCCACCCATATCCGCCCCAGCCCCGCCAACGCCCGCCGCCCCCCGCCCCGTCCTACTCCATGGCGCCCACCCGCTCTCACGCTTCAGCCCACTTCGCATTTGCTATCTTCGCCTGCGCTCCAACTTGTTGGCGCTCCATCCCGCTCCGCCCACCTCCCCCACTCTCCCCGTCCGTCCCCCGCCGTGTCACTCCTCCCGAGGACCAAGTTTCAGCTTTGACCTTCAATTACGCAGACTAATCGCGCAATAGCTATGAATCATTATGCTTTTAGAAAAACTTACATGGGCTTTCACGAAATTCGGATGCACTTTGGCGAATGTCTCCAATATTTATGAAATATGCAAGGACATTTTTCCGGAACTTAATGAAGTTATAAATAAAACTCTAAATTTGTTAAAAATAATTCTACTACATACAATAGAAAATAAAAATATTTATAAAAGATACTAAATTGAGCTTGAATATTCCAACAATTTTAGTGAAAACCCCTTTGAGATCAGTTTTGACCCGATGGACTGACAAAAATCGTAAGCTAGTGCTGAAACAGCACATCCTTTATCGTCCTATTTCACTCAAACTTACGCAAAAAGTGCTCAAATTTTCAAAACACTTGTAGAACACCTTATTTTAAAATCTATCTTTAAGGAACAGATTTCATTAAGGGAAAAAATCACCATCTAATATTTTTGCTGTAAGAAGACTCCGAAAAAGTTTTAACTTTTGCAATTTTCGAAAAATCAGCGTTTTAAACGACACTAAAACGTGCACCATTCTCTTAAACGTCCTTCACATTATCCAACAAAAAATATCAGCAAAAACTTTGGAGCCATTTTGTTTTTAATTTGTAAAATGTTCAAGCGACTTCTTGTAAAGTACCCCCTAAATTGAAATATCAGTTTCAAATTCAAGTGGTCGCAACATCAGCCAGATCGATAGGGAAATATTTAATTTATTGCAGCCTTATACGAGAGTATTTTATTTGTTGTTCTTGAACTGTGTGTACTACTTTCTGGGAAAACGTTTTGTGAGGTTTTATTCAGCAGCATTTTTACTGCTGCTGGCATCTATTTAAAATGAATGCATTCACTACTATTAACTACTATTTACCTCAGTATGTTACGTTAGCTGCTGTTATAGCAGACGTGAAAGAATCAGGAACGACGAAATAAAATGGACGTCAAGAAATCTATCCTTGACGAAATAGAGAAAAAACTAATCGTCTGGTACGGTCATGTTATGCGAATGACAGACGAAAGATGGCCAAAACGAGTCCTGAAATGGGTGCCGACAGAAAGACAGAAGAGAGGAAGACCCAGACTTGCATGGCACCAGGGAGTGCAAGAGGCTATGACGGCAAGAGAAATGCCAGATGATCTATGGTCCAATAGAGAGGCATGGAGACTGAGAGCGGAGAAACGGCGACAGCTGTAGAGCAACTCCGTACTATATATATGTTACGTTTTGCAGGACAAATAGTCAAATTTAAACGAAAATTATAACGTTGCACGATATTCTTATTGTAATAAGATGTTTTACGATACTTACGGCGTGAATAATTATTAAGATACGAGGGGATTTCGTAGGAGTTTTCCTTCGTTACTAGACAAATTATACTTGCATTTTGCAGCAATTAAAGCTCATTATAGAATCAGTTTAACTTAACCAAAGACTGGTGGAAAGGAATTTAAGAGTAAGAGTGTATTAAAACACCTTTAGCTCGCCGTTTATCCACCAAATTCTCCTTTCTAACAAGATATCACCAATATCAAAAAGTTAACTCGACGCAAATAATAAAATATTATTATATTATTTTAACGTAAAATAAAATACATTACATATATTGTTAGATATTTTCTTCAAAATGTTTTCTTCTTTAAAAATTTTATCAATTTTTTTTTCTTTTAACTATTCTATTACAATATTTTTTTCTATTTAAATATTTTATTTTCTATAAAGTTAATTGTTTCAAAGCTATTATTTTTTTGGATTTTGGTTAAATGTAGAAAAAAATTGTAACTAAAAATGTCTCTATGGGGAATGTATTTTGTGTCGGTACTGTGTAAATTTCTAACTTAATTTGACTCGTAACGAGTTTACTTGCGTTTACGGTTGGTAAGTTTTTGGATAGTTTGTGCCTTATGTAGTTGTAATGTCGTCTAAATAAGAATAATTTTACATTTACGAACACAAACCACATATAACTTTCGCAAAAGAGCACATACTTGTTGGCATTATTTGTTACGGTTTCGTAGTAAAATACTGCAACTTGACTTCCACAAATAACGGATTAACCGAAGGACGTTAAAACAACTTTTTTTTCCATACAAGTCGTTCCTATGTTCCATGATATAATTGGAGATAAACTCTGTTAAGAGTGACGTCTGTGAAAGATCCTGTCAGATTGCACATTGTCGAAGGGACAATGAGGCAATAATGCAAAAAATTCCTGGAAAAGGAACTTTTCCCCCAAAATTTGTGTGGTTCCCCAATGAAGATGACATTTTTATGCATGATGATGCACAGTACCGCAAAGACAACTGTCATCAAGAATTTGGAAGAAAAGCAATTTAAAGTGTTACCATGTCCACGGAATAGCTCTGACTTGAACACTATAGAAACTTTATGGGGTATTACCAAGAAAAGAATAAGGAAATATACAATAAGTCGTGGACAAACTAGAGGAGATTTGGTTCCGCAACGATAGAATTAAAAACTCAAGTGAAAAGTTAGTAAACATTATGCCAAACAGAATTAAGTTGTTGATTATGAACAAAGAGACCCATACTAACAGTAAGTAATAAATGTATGACTGTAACATGTACACGAATGTGAAGTGCAATAAATGAAACTCTTTTACGAAAAATGTCTTTAGTGTAATAATTTGAACACATATGTAAATAAATCAAACCGTTTTAGACTAAGCTACGAACATCTGTCTCGGTGTCTTAGGGCGCGCTGTGCGTACCTGGAAGATGTCGTCGATGAGGCGGGAGAAGTTGTGGGCGGCGCTGGGCCGGGGCGTGGAGGCGGAGGGGGCGTGGTCCTTGGCGGGCGACGCCGCGGTGCTGGAGGGTGCCGCCTCGGAGGTGACGCCCACGGTGAGGGTGGTGGGCGCGGGCGGCGACGTCACCTCGCTCGCGTCGCCCTCCTCGCTCACCTCGCTCGCCTTGCTCACCACCACCGCCGCTGGCTCGGCGTCGTCCGTCTGCCAAAGCGAGACCGCGTTACGGCGACACGTACAGGTAAGGCGGGTTTTCATTTTTCGTGGGGACAGTAAGAGAACGTACACAAGAGCCGGACTAAATTGTGGTTAGGCGGAAGAGCGGGCCCGATAGCCCGAGCCTCACCATATCAATAAGAAATTATTATTAGTATTATTATTATTATTATTATTATTATTATTATTATTATTATTAAATACCCAGGGTCACTAAGACTATCTCGGCTCGAAGGGTAGTGGATTTTAATCCCTCGGCATGGATGTTGTGTGTGTGTGTGTGTTTGTGTTGACCGTACGTGCTCACCCTACAGTTCCCCCACAGTTAAAAAGACTATAGTGGTCTCTATATGACAAAGTTGTTGAAAAGTAACCTTAAAAAAAGTTTACAGGCTAATTTGCAAGTCCAATATCATATTCAAAACCCACAAGACATGATTTAGAATGTTAACTAGGATGCACCAGACTGAGTAAATTAGAAACGTGGGAATGAAAAAGTGAAAAGTCATTTAAGAATCCCAAAAAATATGATTAAAAAAATGAATAATCTGGAATTAATGATTAGTGAAATCTAATAAAAAAAATTAATAATCAGATAAGAAAATGTTAAAATTAGCAGCTTGTGGAGAAATAACTTAGAAACTTAAGTCTAGGATTAACTTATGAGTTGTTATGCAACACAATTAATTTGCATATGTCAATGAAAGATTCATTCAATTAAAAGCGAAAACGTTTCAAAGGATTAAAATAATCTGTTTGGATAAAATGAAATTAAGTTGTCAAGAGAACCAAACAGCTTCTAGAATGATGTCTGGATCACAGTAAGTTTTACATACATGATTGTACATCTTTGTAATTATAGGCACGTAATAGGCCGTTATTATTCTTAAAACATCTTAAATGATTTATTTTACAGATTTATGTGTTTAACTTCTATTGATGCAAACCAATGAGTCTCATTTAAGAGAGTCGTAGTTATTTTCATGTTAAATATTTGTTTTAGGAACATGAAGAGACATATAACAACATATCAATGAATGTGATGATTGTGAATTGATTTTAATTTTTATTTACATCGTTGGAAGTAGTAAAAGAAGAAACGTCTAAGAATTTTCTATTTTATAAGACATGTTTAAAATGATTTTTAAAGTTTTTAATTGTGAAATTTCAACTTATTCATCCAATATGTAGAACATTCTTCCTTCTAAATCATTCAAATATATCTTTCAACTTCTTTGATTAAAAACGAAAAAACTGGCAACGTAAGCTCGTTCATAAGACAAATTCTCAGAGCTGCTTTGAAGTCTGATATAACAAGTGCAAGCATTACTCGCGCAACTTTTCTTGATCGATGGTTTGTAGAAATGTGGGTTGAGTGGCAAAATCGGTCACTATATTTTATGAAGCAATGGCATTCTCTGAAAAATCAATCACACCTTCGCAACTTTCTCAATAATTTCTCAATAATATGCATTCTAACTTTCCTAGGAGTCCGAAATATCTTCTGTGATGGATCTTGACCTTATTCGGTCATTTTTTTCGATTTTTTTGAGAAAAACACGGACAGGAGTACCAGTCTAAAACACAAAATGTTTTTATTACGCGCCAGTGAAGAAGTGTTTGAAATGTCATCAGGGCTAGCGTCAGTGAGAGCGTTTACCTTCAACTGTTTATTGTGTCAGGTAGGGGAAAGTAAGCCATTAGTGAAGTACGTTGAGCGGTTATTACAGTGCAATCAAAGCGGGGTCATATGGACCGCCGAAGGAGGCTATGTACTTGTATGTGATTAAGAGAGGTTCTTGAACATACAAATTGCCGCCGTTCATAATTTTAATTACTTTTGTGTCTGAATACTTGGTACAAAGATAACTTAGTTGAACGTGTAAAACATCTTTGAATTCATTGTTGGGGAATTACCAACAAGAAATGGTGAAACCTATGGTTTTTACTCTTGAGTATGAAACTAAGCATTTTTTTTTCTTTCCACACATTATCCAGTAGGATGTTATATTTTGTCTTTAACTAGTTTGTTTTGAATGGAAACCTTGTAGTGGTAATGGTTTCAGGAAAAACACAAAGTGGTTAAATTCTTCAAATTCGTGAAATTGGACTAAGAGCAATATAAACCGCCACATTTATATTTCGTTTTCCCGGTAAAATGCGACCTTTTGTTTACAAGTAATTTCGCCAATTACATTATTTCACTCTTTCAAAATAAATACTTCTGACATATTCAAACCTTCCACATAATGTTGGAGAATGTTAACAAGTGATTAACAAAACAATGACTACTATGGACATTAGTACACGTTTCATCAACTACAAGTAAAATATAGTATAGAAAGGGAGCAATAATGCAATTTTAAAATAACAAATATTTCCAGAAAAAAAGTATTGTGGTATTGACATAGTCTATTAATGAACATTTGTATGTATATTTGCTTCCATCACACACATAACGTGTGTCATACACAGGTTAAGTTACTACTACAAGATATTTACATTGAAGATTTCTCTTTTCAACTTTGAATGTCACGTTTTAAACGTAACATTGACATACAATATTGGCGTAAATTCGAAGGATAGTTTTACGAAGAGTTAATGAGCCATATGCAGCGTAGGATGACTCCTGAAATCTTTTAAGATGTCACACGTCTCGTATCGCTTGTCTGGGGCGATGGTTATGCGTCTCATAACCTTATTCGTGACGTAATTTGTTAAATATTGACATTGGCTTTAATTGTTGAAATTTGAAGTATTCATCAATTATTTTGTACGTATTTCTCCCCTCATAATTGATATCTGAACTTAAATTTCTCTGATTAAAACGTAAAACTGTCAACTGAAGTTGGCATACGTATTTCCCTGCCCATCCTCTTAACCAAGAACCTGCCCTGTCACCAAGAAACTCATAAAGTAATTAGGGCTTTACTTACATATCTATTTCAACTTATCATATAAATAATAAAGTTATACATGCAAAATTCAAATAATACAGCTTGGCCCATAAGCAAAGATCTGCTAATACGTACAATAGCCCTTTTAATACTTTTAAAAAACTGGAATAAGACAACTTCTTTTTTATGAATGGTCAGTATGGATTGGCACCACCAAATCAAATACAAACAAACTTCAAGTACTCCTACATTTATATTACTTATTAAGTACTGCATATCAAAACACAGAAATCAGCTCCTCCGCACAATTACGAACGCCACATGGTTTTTTCTCCAATGCAGCACTTCACAAAGAATTTCAGTTATATCCTCTAACCAACCAGTTTTTTATCCATCCACATCCCATCCTAGCATAATCAATTTACCTCCTCTAAAATTTTGCCAAGATCCACTACTCAAAATTCATATTAAAAGCAAATTCCCGTTCCAAGCAAATTTTCAGATTCCGATGCCAAGGCCACCCTAGTAGTCAGTAAGATTATTCAATGTAAATTTTAAGCAATTATATCAAATGGGGCGTGTTTTTACACACTGATCATACAATATCAAAGAAACTAAATGATAAAAATAACTCTTATTGTTCATTTACAACAGAAATTCTCAGTGTTGCTTTAAATGTGATATCATATGTGCAAGTACAGTGCGATTTGGTGGGGTAACAGCTCCTCTCGTTTCGTGTATTCTCCTGCTCGTTTTATGTATTATTCTTACATAATATTATTAAAAGTATAAGATACTAGTTTATAATAATCACAACACATCATTAAATAGCAATTTAGGTTCATTGTTATTCAACTATATTATTTTTCTTGTTGTAGTGATGTTAACTCGTGGGTTTAACGCAAGTACAATCTCAAAATAGAAGCACAATAAAAGGCCCATTCAAGTGCATTGTGCGATTGCATTGGTTAGAAATGGTTCACTTTAACATTAGTAATAAAAAATTAAGATTAAATTTAGGATCAAGCTGAACCAACTCCACCATCTACCTGGGAGCCGTTTCGTTCGGAACAAATACAGACACACAGTTCCATGTAGTGTTTTTGTAACAAAATACTACCAAATTACTCTTGGAATGTATTCTATTCAATACATTAGAATGATAAAATAACAATAAATCAATGATATATCAATTAATAATTATATAAAAATACATAATTAAAAGTTAATTAACCAATGATGAGTAACATATAAGATACAAAAACTGCTGTTTTGTTTCTTGGCTTACATCAGAGCGCACAACTCACCTCCGAAATCACATTGTCCAGTTCGTTTTTCTTATCGTCCTGTGGAAACGCAAAACCTTGAGTTGCGATCACAGCGATGCACAGAGCAGCGAAAGCGCATCTGGACAGCATTCTGGAGGCGACGAAAACGTCGGGCTTCAGATTTACAGGATACGTAAACTTCAGAGCTGTAACAAAATCAACCATATGTGTAAGGCTGATTCAGAGGGTATTTTTGGTAGAAGGCAGTAAGGAGTAAGGATTTTTGGAAATTTGATAACTACTAATCTAACTTCTTTAACATTGAACATTTGCTCTCATTCGCGCTTATTTATTACACTATAGTATTTGAAAGTTAATTGTTTTCAAACTTCATATTTGTGTTAATTCGTAAATTTTCTGTCATTGTGTGCAAGTTATATATCTTCAGAGAGAAGGAAACCTCTGACATTCTAAGACTTCCCCTATCCATCTTTCAATGTTAGATGGGCAAGGCCACGCACACGGGCGAAACTATGTCCGGAATGGAAGTAATGTATACTTCGACAGAGCGATCTTGTAAATTGGCTTCTCAAATAAACGTAGAAACGCCTATTCGACCGTCAGACTAGCAGTGATGTCAAAGTTGATGCCACTAGCGGCAGTCCGTGGTGGCAGTCGTAGCACCACGAAATCGCCCATCCACGCGGTTGAGCACCACGCCACAAGAGAGCAATACGTAATCAAAGTCGCCCTGAACGCTTTGAGGCTTTACACACGAAATACCATTAGGCGGGATTTAGATTGAGAAATTGAAAAATAGCTGTTGTTTTTATTCATATTTTTTTACTTTTATTTTTCTGTCGAAATCCTCTTATTTACATGCGATTTCACCAAGTTGGAAAACGGTGAAGTTACTTCTGATGGTTTTCTTTCCCGACACTACTCGATGTAGGCTAGAAGGAGACCGTGAGTTTGTACGTCCGTAGCATTACAAGAGCTGTCGGAAGCATTACTCATAGAGTGTGCAAGTATATGGAGCATAGATACGCAAAGACACTATTTTTTTTAAATATTCGTACTCTACATCTCACTATTTGTCGGTTGTGAACGTAAATACATATAGTGTTTCCATGCCTTAACAAATGTTTGTTTTCACACCTCAGCGTTTCATCTCGTTGAGATCCTTGGAATTAGCCTCAGACAAGCAACCGAAAGTGACGCCGACGTTAGAAAGCTTCCCAGAGACTCTCGTAACAATCTCCGCAACAGAACATCGAACAGCCGCTCCTGGTTTAAGCACGAGATCTATTTAGCTACGCGTCGAGTTCCGCCTAAACAACTTCGACATTTTGGCAAAGAGCACCCGAGCAATTTCGTAGCCCTTTGGCAACCGAACTTCGTTAGCAACGTGCGCCTTGCGAAAAAAACTAGGAGAAACCGACCACCACGGTGATGACGACGAGGACGGCGGCGGTGGCGGGTGGTGGTGGTGGTGGTGGTGGTGGCGAGGGAAACCGTTCGGCGGTTGCTGGGGCCACGCACCGAGCGTTGCGTCAGCCGCGCTTTCCTTCGCGCCGGGCAGGTCGGCGCTCGGAAGCGCGCGCGCCCACCCTTGACGGGCCCTGACGGGCTCTGACGTGCGTTTGGGAGAGCCCAGTGACGCGGCACTGCCTCCCTCTCAGTCAACCGTCTCCTGCTACAGTTCATTATACGCTGTGTTGGGGGTTGCCGATCCGGGATCGCTAAGGCAATAGTGTCGAGGCGATCTCGAACCGAAGGATTGTGGACTCGAATCTCTCCTTGGATATGGTTGTGTGCACTTCGTGATAGTGTGTGTTGTCTATGTGAAATTTGTGGTCGTGTGTCCCTATGTCAGAAAATATATCCGGCCGTAAATATCATCGCCAAATAAGTATAAAAATGGTTTGTGCCGAAAATTAATAAAAATGAGCCCGCCCCCATTATTGCCGACCACTTAAAAACGGGAAAAAGCAAGGATTAAGAAAACAACGTATGTTAGGGGATGGGGAAGAGAATGGGTAATACTGAAGGGAATGAAGAGTTGAGGTTAATCGTAGGTTCGCATTGCCGGACTCACGTGCTAGCTCATGACAGAGTACTTCTTCAGGGTAGACTACTTCTAGTCGCTTCCGTGTGTCTATTTGTGAGCGTGTTAGATGTAATCGTAACTATCTTAATTAGTGAAGTGTTGAGTTTAGACTCTAATCTGTTGGTATTCTAACGACAAGTTTTCTATGAGGAATTTTCTGTTGACTACCGAAGTATGCGTTTTTCGAGGTTTTGATGCGTGGATTAGATCCTCTGGAGTGAATATCATGGACGATTGATTTTTATATCGTAGAAAATTATCATTCAAACCCTTGAAGTCAAGGCCTTTCATCCTAATTCATATCAAGATGTATATATAATGGGCAACTAAATAAAATATTCGAGATTGCATACTGGCAGTTAGTGTTCGGGCTTTTAATTAAATAATATCAAATAAAATCTTTTGCAAGTACTGAGTGAGTTATGATTAATTCGTCGAACAGTTATTAATTCCCTGTATACTGCCGACCTCTTTTTCTTAACATATGTAGTTAAATACTGACGTGGATATTTGCAAGAGTGAAGAGTTACCACTCATATGTTTTCTGTAGACACAGATTTGATGTGTCACGGTGTATTCACAACATAAATCCACTGCATTCTCTTGAAAGTCAGCCAAAAGCGTAGAAAGGCATTTAGGTACAATTCATTAAGTATATCTTTTTAACAGTGACTGGTATGGTATGAAGGGAGTGCAATCTTAAATGTGAATTCACTACCTTTGAAAAGGTAATTCTAAATGGCGTGATTACATTTATTTTTACGATAGGATATATCGTGGTTGTTTCCTCTTTTTAACTGCGTAAAAAGGTCATTTATTTTATGAATTAGTTTTTGGTTAAACTTTCTTGAAAGAAGTACAAAATATGTAGTACCTTCTGAAGCACTTTATTATACATTAGGTTAGTCTAAACGTCTTCCATGGTACAATATGTTATGATGAACATATTTTACGAAGAAATATAAGTGTAATAATTTGAACAACGAGAAGAAAATGAAGTGTCAGAATGATACTCGAAGACTCAAATAAACAAAAGAACTTTCACGAAACCCACTTCACCTGCTAGCTTTCTCTTTTTGTAAAATGGTGCAAGATCTCACCTTTTTTTAATATATTCAATAAAAAATGTCCCTAGTATATGTGCAATGCCCTGTTGGAAACATCCTGCAAATTAATATTGATTTTCTTTTACACATGATTGTGATGCGTGTAGTATGTACAAGATTGTGGATATAAGTTTAAATTAGAATTTAATTTTTTTTTAAATACTTGAAATGATCTTAGATGCACTGTTACACTGACGAAACATTTGTAAATTTTATTAGGTGTTATTATTTTCAAAACTTTTCGAATTATGTTTGTCGAATCAGCACGTTACAATACAAAAATCTTTCGCTGTTGAACATGAAGGACCAACAATTCAATTTCATTGCACGTTTCAGTACTTCTTCTTTTCTCTTCGCAATGATTCCACAAATCACGCCCCCGTCCATCACCTGCAGCGATTTGCTTTGTCGCGAGGCCTGTCGAGTTCGTCGACCTGGCGCCGGGGGATTGCAGAGGCGTGGTCGTTGACTTTGAGGGGGGCTCTTCGCTTCCGTTACAAGGTGGAACTTCCTCACCTTCCGGGACAGGCGGTGTGACGAAGCCGTTCCGACGTGAGGTGCCGGTCGAGCGGAACTTCTGTCGGGCTTCGGGCTGCCGGGGCTCCCTTTCTCCGGCCGCGACTGGCTGTATCCGGCTCCGAAGGTGCGCGCCCGGGTCGGTGACACGCCACCCCACACCCCGGGGATCGAAGTCGGGACGCGTGCCTCGCACCGGATTTTGTGAGCTGCCAGCCGCGAACCACGAGGGGCGCTGTCGCGTTCCTCGCACGGTGGAATCAATTTAGGTGGCGCGGTCTATAAATTGATGTCACTGCAATGCCTCCCATCGGGAGGTCGTAGAGTTTGAGTCTGGTGCCAGGATTTTCGACACAAGCTACGTCTAGTTCAGCAGCTGGTTGCAGCAGAATTCTAGTGGCCGGCTGCTCGGATCGGTGGTTTTCCGGGGGTTTCTCCGATCAACACCAGAATGCTGGAGCAGTACCCTAACAAACGGACTCTTCCTTCGTGTATTCTCTCCCTTTACTTAGGGACACGCTTACATTCACTACACTACCACACACTAATGCTAAGGGGCCACGGAGCGCGCGCGATCTTTCCACCCTCTTCCTTTTCCTATTCTCACTCCTTACTTACACAGACTTACATGTAACATGCACATTCAATAGCATGCACTACACTACCACACATACCGGGAGGCCGGTCGGGAGTTTAGAGCTTGTCCCGGCTGGGGCGTGTTCCACTGTTGGGAGGTACAGACGTAGGTCGGCACCGGATCTCGCCATCTAGTGGGAGCAGATCGCGCCACCTCTCGCGACAGCAACATTCACTACACTTTGCGAGACTAATGACCTTAGCAGTTGACTGTATTACTAATCAATCGCACGGTAAACGTTTGTTTATTCATTCATTCAGTAGAGTAACTTCAGAAAGAAGTGCACCGTTTAATGGGAGAGAAATCATATTTAGGGTACTGGCAAGGTACTTTCTATCTGCATCTTCACTTAAAAATTCAGTTCTGCATCCTTCACTTAAAAATTCACGGAGAGCGTGTGCCTGTCTGAGTAAAAATTGAGGTTATAACGGAATTCTGTATGAGATTCCAAACTTCTTCTCCAGGATCGTCGCAGATAGTAGCAGGAACTGCCCTTTTCCGTCCGCGAGTGGCGGCGTCCGGCACCGAAGGCGGTCACCTGCGTCTGTGAGCGTCGTGCCAGGCCACGTTGCGGCCGCCGGTCATCGAACTCGGCTCGCCGGCATCGCAGCTGTTCTTGTGAACTGTCAGCCGCGAATCACAGTGCCAGTTTCTCGCGGAGCAATCGTTTGCCCTTAATCATTTATTGGGCCAATGATTCCCAATACAAAGAAAACAGTGCAGTTTGATGAGAGGCAAGTTATATTTAGTTTTTTAGAGCTCAACTGACAAGATTCGAAGTGCGAGTCTTGTAATTCTTAATTTAGGCATGATCTTGGCGTTTGTCTCGTAACTCGAAGCAAAGCGGAACACTTGTCGGTCGCTGCAGGGACACCGTTTCTACGCCCACGAGCGATCGTATCCGGTACCTGGGTCGGTGAAACGCAACGCCACGTCATGCCACACCAGACCACGTTGCGGCCGCCGGGAGTCGAACCCCAGCCACCGGCCCCGCAGCTTTTCTTTTTTGCATGAACTGGATAGTGGGACACAGAGGTCTTTGTCGCCATTGTTGCTGCACGAAAGTCCTTCCGGGTTCGACCGACGAGTGTCATTCTTCGCGCTTCGTTAAGGCATATACAAAGGATTGGTATTGGTGTAGTTTAAGAATGCTAAACTGTGTCGTGAGTCTAGAGGTACATTTTTTTTACTAGGGAGGCGAGCATGAATCAGTGTCGCGTTTCTCGGGGTACAAAATTATTTCAGGTTCAACTGACGTTTGGTGCGTTTCCTGATTTGTGCTCCTTTAGGAATGTATAGGGAGTCATGACATGTGTCAGAAGGAGCTTTACTTTCAGAATGTGTAATAAACGTATATAAAACATATAATATCTAATCGTAAACTCTGGCAACCCCTTACTTCTGGGAAGATCTAGGAAACGCGAGAAATAATTATATGAAAATCCAGTTTTATTATCCATTCGCCGACACCGTAGTTATTCATACGAGTTGCAGGCAGCGTCTTGTTGCTTTAGGTAGAAACTGCCTCTCCGTGATTAACGAGTGCAGCTTACGTACTGAATATTCATGTTGTAGTATGCACAACGAATCAGGCAGGGTGTAATTATTTTTAACGCCAGTATTGAATACATATTAGTGAACGTAGGCTATCTATTCGATCTACCTAGAAATTAATCTATTAAAGTCGGGACCTCGATATCGATATTGAACTTCAGACTTCAGCATTACAACTGTGAAATAAACGGAGGACAGTTAACTGTAACGCGCATCCCATACAGCAAATGTTTGTATTTATTCATTTCTTTTTTAATGATAATAAACAGTAAAAAGTGGTATGCGTCAATAAAATATACATGTTGCTTTCAGATGCATTTCATAAGAAGTAGTCCTTACTATTTTTTTCATTTCCATTTGCACAGAGAACCATGGCATGGCAGGTGTCTGTCTCGACAAAGTTTCATTGACGTTGTAAGTGAATACAATATTTGAAACTTCTTTAAATCTTCGTTTGGCGGATATTACTCGAGTCACACGCTTATTTGAAGAAGATACGTTTTTAGATTATTTAACATAATTTCTTTAGATAATTTTATCAGATATTTATCGATCAAATAATAAATAATTTTTGTCAACGAACGATTGACTTTCAAACAATAGAGATGCCTCATTCGCCGATCACATTAGTGCGGAAATAATGGAGATCTTTCTTGAAACGATGAGAAAATTGTACGTTGAAATACTTGCGTGAATAATATTGAGACATTTAGCTTTCTTGAAAACAATGAATTACAGTTTGGCCCTCTTAGAATGCGTACTCAGCCGCAGGTAACGTTGCTTTCATCCCCAGGTCGCCGAAGCCAATGGTCATAGTCAATGACGTGAGAAGGGTCCGTTAATGGCCTCGTCATTCAAGCACGGGAAACTGGGTAGCAAAAATATGGTCGACTTTTTTTCGTCTTTGCGGGAACAATCGCTTCCCTTGTGTGTTTTGATGATGGCCGTTTCCGCAACAGGCGGTCGACAAGACTTTATACTTCCGAGAGTCGAGAGTACCGTTCATCGAACTCAAGTGTGAAGTAACCGAAACAGAACTCCTATTTTGTATTGGACGTTATTATAATTAGACTAATTGATAACAGCCCTACTTGTACTCACTTCTTTCTTAGAAACTCTTCTACTTACATGCAACTAACTTTTAAGAATTCTTTGGACATGACTCTATTTTTCTGATTAATCGTTAGTTAGGATAATAAATTTAAACAAGACATTCTTTTTTTATAAAAAAAGATCTCATTTCGAGCAGGATAGAAATGGGTAATATTTTCCTCATTAAAATTTTCTGTCAAATTAATTGTTTTAATGTAGGAAATTCCATATTTGAAAAGAAGTATGTGGAAAAACAATAATCAAGATTGGAGATACAACGTACCAGAAGCAATATCGTTAGCATTTTAAGGAAGTGAAGGTTCAAATGTAATTTTCCAAATTATCGCCATTTTTGGATCGAAAATTGAAACAAATATAAATATACGACTTTAGTGGCATTACGCAACGTCTTAAATGGAATTAATGAGTCATTATCCCGTAAACCAACTAGTTACTTTCACCCCAAAAATTAATAAACAACGGTTATTTTGGTTGTGAACACACAATTTTAAAATAGCTAGCTAAAATGCTTCACCGATACGAGAAATATCATGCTGTAATTTAGTATAATGGGATTTTTAATCCTCATATTCGCTGAAATATACTACAACAAATGGTTCGTGTATTCATAACAAGCCATGTCCGTGGTAGCACATATTCACTATACTTGAGTGAAGAGCTACTGATAAATCAAAAAAGCTTCCTTTGCCGGTTCTCCTAAAACTTTCCGGTCAGTTATTTTCAGGAAAAGGAAAGGTTAGATTGGGGGGAAGGTTTTTCGCCGGAAAACTGGCTTCTCAGGCATTTTCATCGCCTCGAATTCTATAGTTAGTTGAACTACACACGTGTTGCATCCTTGAAGGAACTAGCTATGGTAACAAAGTTGACATGACGATGAATTAGCGGTATAAGAAACTCGATTTAAATTTTTACCTCAGTTAAGGCTTTCTTTCATTGATCGTAACTTGTGTTAATATATTATCGATCTTAATGATTGTTAGTGCCTTTCGGAAATCAGAGCTACTAGTTATCTACATTAATATTATTATGCGGAAGTATGCGGAGTCTGTAAATGTGTCACGATGCCGCGTAAAGTGTAATATTTTATTTTATTTTAAGAGATATAAATTTTAAACCATATACGATTTTCTACCCCAAAACTGCACCAGTAACATCAATTAGGGAGAAATGTTTTAAACTTGTGTCCCGTTCGAGACCAAGTACTCATGCATTATTGTAGAGATGTGTCAATCCTCTCCGGAGACACGAAATGTCGAAACAGAACACGTGAGTTGTGGTAATGGAATGGTTTCTTCTCTTTTTTCCTTTCTTCCACAATTTGCCTCACTAAAATCACAATCATCCGAAATTTATAGTCGTTATTCAATGCTTACATAAGAGAATACAATGAGGAATGAAACTTGAGAGGCATGACGCATTTCTCTCTTTATTGATAATATCCTGTCATGCGTAGCCCATAATAGGCATGGACCTGAGCTGTCTATGACTGTATTGTATACGTTTAACGCATGGCTTCATTGAGACAGAGTACGACAAAATTTCAGAATTTTCAATAGATAACCTTGAAACAGGATGTTGAATCATCTCTTTCGAGACTTTTTATAATGATTTTCACAAATAAAATTTAAAAATCAAACAAATGAAATTAACTTTGGTGGATATTTCAAATGACAAAAAATAGATTTGACTTCAATTTCTCAGATCAGACATTCTCATGCAGTATCTGATGTACTCGGATATCTACTTAAACGGCACTGAACAATTGTTCTCGAATTCTGAAGGTAAATCTTTTAAAATAAAATTTACAACCACCTCTTTTTCGGCATAAAACCTCTGAGTTTTGTTAACCTTTAGGAAGCGCGTATTTGTGGCTGAAACTGAATGACTTCGAGAATATTATAAATTGTACTAATTCTTTACTTATTGTTCCAATGTATTACTTTTGATCACATATTTGGTGTTAAACGGAATTGCCTCTGATTTGATGATTATTAATTGATCAGCCATTTAATGGATGATTCAAGTTCCATAAGAAAAGTCCATATAAACAAGTGAATATTTGCATATTATGGGGATATTTCTGAATATACACTGTATTATCATTAAATTACATTAATATAGGACGTTTGAGTAACCCATTAGTATCTGAACAGTTAGATAACTGAATTTCCTATTTGAAGAGAAAATAAGGAATGTAGTAAATGTATGCAAGTATTGTAGGAATGCTGATTTAAGTAGTCCATACATTTTTAGAGTTTTCCACTGGGAAACTGTACCTACAAGAGAAATATTTATTGATGAACTATTTGAACGTTGAACTCCGTTAACAAATATGAATATTTAGCTTTATCAACTTCATATTCGAAGAATTGTTGTTCATAAAATGAAAAATTAAATGTCAATTCAGAATGACGATAGTAACGTATTTTTTGACTCTGAGGCATCTCTAGCCACACAAGTGGAATTGATTCCACGGTATTCCATGAAAATATCCTTTCCAAAAATGTCTCTATTGCATAATAATTATTGTAAATGTTCTCTACTTTTAACGGTGCTTTTCTAATTTCACGAAAGCAGCTGGCTGAACTAGTTGCTCTGCCGTGTCATTTGCGTTGACGTCCACGACAAACAAGGACGGAAGTAAAAGACGCACACACTGAGGATTACATGATGTGTTTGAAGTGAACGACCTACTACAGCCTCACGTGGAGTTGTCGTTACTAGGGCAGAGAAAGTCTCCACGCCTAACTTTGTCTAATTTTCCTTAACAGTGCCTCAAAAATATTTTGTGTCATATAGTGGTCAGTTACTGTTCCATTAGGTTTGCTCTATTTAAGATTAATATACCAGAAAGAGAACACGACATAAAGTACGTTTTTACAGCATACAGCTGAAAATGAACATAATTGCAATTGCTAAACCCAACGGCTATTCGCAAAGGAAGTATTATCAGTCATTTTCTCTCGACAAAAATTGCTTCCATATATAATTTTTATTGCCTTCTGCATCGACGATTTAACAGATATTTCTTGAACATAAGTCTCAATAATTGGAGGAATCATTGCATTTATTACTATTGCAAGTCTATTGATTTCACTTTCTAATGTGCTCTACATTTGCTGTTCCACTTTTCAGTCAACGCTAATTGCGCGTGATTTTGTGGCGTGATTGGAGATACTTATACGAGAATATTCTGTAGTAAATTAAGTGTTCTAAGTAGTTATTATGATAAAAATAAAAATAGAAGATCGTATCAATTCATTGAACAATTTCTGATTTTGATATATTTTAACGATATGGAAAAAAGCTAAAATTGCAAATACAATAAACTTGTACCTAGAGAATCTGAAAAGAGACATTGTAATATTGAATACGTACCCTTACATGTCATGGATTTAAAATAAATTATAATTATTTCATCAGATTGACTTACTGATAATGAAGGTACGATGTGATTTTTTTTTAATTCTCTTAATTTTGTATTTGATTTCTAATTAGGCGTATTTCACCCTTACTGACAGTACTGATAACTTCGTATTAATCATATTTTCCATTATTAAACATCACTTAATTTGAAATTAAAATTCATAATTAATGAAATTAATAGTCTTATATATAGTTTTATGCTCATTGTAAATGCTGCAGTGTCGTTCAGTCATTTATGCTTCCAGGGTAAATTATTATTTAGCATTGTTGGTGTAAAAGATGGTTGAACAGAGGTGACCAGTTTCGAGAAAGTGTAAATGAAAATTATACTGAACTATAAACACAACAAACTATTTCCTAAATACAGAAGTGCTCCTGATATGTTAGTACACTTCGAAAGCGGCAGAACCCTGTTACGTCTAATCCTAGAAAAGAAAATGATTGGCAAGTGAGCTTCTGAAGTAGTTATTTGGGCAACAAACTGTACCAGAATTAATTAAACATGTTGAATTTGTTTCTGTGAATATCCAGAACCTTTGCAGTACAGAAAGTTTCGAGAAAATAATGCAAGGTGCGAATTAAAAATGAAAAAAGAATCCTTTGAATTCTATTTGGTTGCTAAGGATGATAATAATACCAAGAAAGTTCAGAGATTCTGAGAATATTGGTTTCCTGAAGACGTCAATGACCTTTACAAGAAACACTATTTTGACATCATCGATGCATTTCTATGGAGTCTGGAGTCATAATGTACACGGTTCGAAAACGTATGCTATCTGCAATTAGAAAATAAGTTGTTATCAAGATTGGATGATCAAAAACATGTTAATCACCTTCAAAATTGTGATAACGATAGTCTGTCTTATATTTATCGCTCAGAATGAAGAACAATCAACGGTTTTACAAATGTTCCCATGAAGGTTAACAACAAATTGTAGAGGGTTTAAAATATTTTTTTAATGTAACGCTAAAATATTTGCGTTCTTTTGCCAACTCAAAGGCCAACGAGTATTTTGCAACCATTCAAAGTCTTGAATAGGGATAGAAAAATTGAAAACTACAATATTTCAAAATGACATTGATGCGTTTGGGGTTCTGTAGCAGTAAGCCAGTCAACAAGCAAAATTGAGTTATTTCCCTTTTTCGTTTTTGGTTCGTTTTTGAAGGTTGACAAGCCACTGGGGAAGTAGTGTAATACAATAGAGTTATGAATGCAGTACATTTTAATGCTTGTTATGTTGATCACGTAATCTAATTAATGCTGTGAATTTTCACTTGTTTGTGATGTAAACGGCTCTAAAGATGTATTTGTATTATCTAATCCCAAGTGCCCTACTTTGCTCACATATTTCGTAAGTGTTTCTAATGGTTAATATTAATATATTTCATTATTTTTTAAACATTTTGTACTGAATTAAATTGTTTTATCTTATCCGATCGCCTTGATATGCAACATTTTTACAAGTTCCGAGTAGTTAAAATGGATCATTACTATATCTGATGTAATAAAGGATACGGCGGAGGGTCAATAAAATATTATTAATCATATAGGCGTACTGTTAGAAAATTAAAAAGGCAATCGAATTAGAAAAACATATGTTTATTTCTCCTATATGGTGTCCCGAGTGGACTCCATATGTGTTCGTAAGTGATAATGAACTCTTGCTACAACGCTTGTGTATAATCAAGGATCTTTCACAGAATAGCCTCTTTTAGCCACGAATTAGATAAATAACAATTAATCCACGAGTAGATAAAACGTTGTGACGAAGTCGTTGTGACGAAGAACGTAAAAATGACTAAACAGTCGTTTACAAATCTGTACTACAATGAATTAAAGTTCAAAGCGTGAAAGGTTCTTCCGTCACGGAGCAGAGTGCGGGCGCGGAGCTTACCTGCCGGAGGCTGCAGAGGGCGGGTCGCGGGGCGGCGCGGGAGACCTGTCTGCGCGGCGGGTGGATGCGAACTGCTCGGGGCCGCTCTCTTCCGCGTGGCGCTGCCCCGGCCCCGGCGCACGCCTCGGCCCCGCTCCTGGCTTTCCCCCGCTCGCCGCCGCCACCGCCGCCGCCGACCACCGCCCCCGGCCGACCAGCCCGCGACAGCGGCGCCGGGAGGGGGATGCAGCCGCTGTAACGAACTAAAAAAGCGCAAAACGAGGGCTAAATTATTATTGTTGTTATTATTCTTGTTATTATTGTTATTACTATTGTTATTATTGTTATTATTCTTGTTGTTATTGTTGTTATTATCGTTTTTCATGGGATTTGGTCCAGAAATCAAACAATTATATTAGTTTGTCGACGTATCTAAGTTTTATATCTCCATTTTCAGGGCTCAGTTCAGTTCAACACGGTTAGAAGTATGTATGTTTGATCGGGAGATCTTAGGTTCGAGTCGGGACGGTGGCAGGAATTTCGACACTAGCTTGTCAGCTAGGTCAAATTCAATCACTGTCTGGTGGAGAATTCTAGCGTCCGTTTGCTCGTCCAGTTACGGTAGTTTTCCGTCGTTTCTCCTATCAACATTAGGCGAATGCCGGAGCTGTGCCCTCACAAACGGGCCGTGGACCGCGCGCAATCTTACCTTCTGTTCCTTGTCCTATCCTCACCCCTCACACACACACACTTAAACTACCCGCACTACCCTACCACACATGTAGGGAGATCGGTCGGCAGCTTAGAGCTTTTCCCGGTTAGAGCAGTGCCCTGCTGATGAGAGATACCTGGTTTTCGAAATCCCGCTGGCCGACGGTACGCCGGCGCCGGATCTAGCCCTATAGCGAGAGAACGACGACCGCCAACGCAAAAACATGCACTAAACTTACGGACCTATTGACCCTAGTAGTTGACCTGCCCGAAATCACTAACAATCAATCGAACCGAAGGGAAGAGAGGCTGTCTAGGGCTTCTTCTGAACGTCTAGCATTCGTTTCCTTTGGCATCTGTCGCTTATCTTTAAATGATTTCTCATTGTCCCTGGGAACAGAAATATAATAGAATATGAGGTATGAGGAGGATAATATGATTTCTTGGTACAGTATAACAACACGCCCCTTCGTTTTTGTGACATCTAATCCCCGATAACAACCTTATTTTGTTGTTGTGAGCATGAACCTCAAGTAACTGAGGCTTCTTGTAAAAGAAGGAGCTGACGCTCAAAATTCAAAACATCGGTTTATGAACGTATTCAATTATAAACACGATGAATTTGTCTATAAATTAATGTTTTTATTTTTGTGAGTTAGCTCCATTCGCACTGGATGCCTCAATTGTAGAGAGGTATTATGTTCATCGTGACATACCTTAATGTTGTACATTGACTTGTCCGTAAGCTTGAATCAAAATCTTCTATGTTCGAGAATCTTCTACATTCGTAAATTTAAAAAAAAAAATACTTTCAGCTGGAAAAGCTGTTCTCTACCTCATCACCGTAACGTTTACTGGTGTATGAAGACAAAAGAGCAACGAAGATCAGCATTCAAGGGAAGCCATTTGATGGCAGAACCCAAACGCTACTGACTGTTGCTGAAAAATTACCATGGAACGTCTTGTCTCTTAATCCACCACCCGTCACTATCTAGGCTTCCACTTGTTTGAATTCGATCTGCATTTTGCCAGATTCTAAACGTTTTCGAGTTCTTCGAAACGTATTAGTTATACTTTATATTTCACGCTACTTTCAATGGGACTGAAAAAGATTATTCCTGGAGATCACGAATTTCATCCGGAATGCTCTAGCTGCTACGTCCTAAAAATGAAAAAAAAATAAAAACATGCTCAGTATCATTGCCACGTGATTCGTAACTTGCAACGTAGACGATACGAGAAAGCTTGAAAAGTTGCGATATAAAAACCTAAAATAATAATTGCACTTCCGAGCGCCCGCGCTACAGGGTGACTGTCGACAAACGGTTTTTAATGTAACATATGGGACTGCAAAACAGTTGAGAAGACCTCTTACACGTGCCTTGTTAGTGTGAAATATATTCCAAAGATAATACGCGAGATATCTACTAGAAATGAATGCCTCCCACTTCAGCACAAATCTTAGTTCTAGCATTTCTCTTGCAAAAAACATAGAGACAATTTGTATGCAATAGTAGGGTAATCTTTTTCCAGAAGAGATGTAATATTATCTTTAAACAGTGTGATATAATCTACAATCTTAAGAATAAAAAGTTAAAAATACACCTGCAAAAAGCAGAAAAAGTTGTTTCAGAAAAAGTGATCTCTGGGAAGATAATTACTTGCTGAGTGTTTAAATTGTGATGACTGATCAGCCCTTCCCGCAACCAAGGATAAGAAGATTACATGAAAAGTCGACCGCCTTAATAATGATGAAACAATACATTAAAGGTAGAATGATTGATAGAGAAACTAGTGATGCTAAAACAGCAATTACTTCGTGCCCGTATTTTCACGCAAAAATTACCCCAAAAAGTACTCAGATTTTGAAATGAGGTAAAAAATGTTTCGAAAATATATCTTAAGGAACAGATTTCCTTAGGGAAAATCTTTATCTCCATAATTGTAGTTGTTGGAAACGCGCGAAACAATTTTGAATTTTTGCAATTTTTGGAAAACTCAGTTTTGAATGAAAATAAGACCGTCCACCATTCTCTTAAACGTCCTTACTCTATCCCACAACAAAAGTTAATCAAAACGACGAAGTTTTTTATTGAAAATTTTGAAACTGTTCTAGGGGTTTCATGTAAAATATCCCTCAAAATTAAAATATCGGTTAAAATTCCAGGAGTCGCGACATCAACCAGATCGACTGGGGGATATCAATTTTGGAGAAAATCGGCTAAATGGTTCAGATACTGGCGCTGATCACAGCTGGAGAGACGTTTCCCAGCATTCGATTTTTGGTAACATAAACATAACATGACATAACATGACTAACGTGACATAACGTGACATAACGTGCACATAACGTGGCATAACGTGACATAACGTGACATAAGAACGTGACATAACGTGACTAACGTGACATAACGTGACATAACGTGACAAACGTGACATAACGTGACGTAACGTGACGTTAACGTGACGTAACGTGACTCGTAGTACCGTGCACGTAAACGTGACG
>BOPP01000108.1:2629256-2650916 GCA_017312745.1 Gryllus bimaculatus
CTGATACATCCTAAAAATAAAAATAAACATGCTCAGTATCATCGCCAAGTACTTGCAATGTAGACGATACGACAAATCTTGAAAAGTTGCGAAATAAAAACCTAAAATAATAATTGCATTTCCGTGCGCCCGCGGTACAGAGTGACTGTCGACAGTTTTGTTTTTAATGTAACATATACGACTGAAAACAGTTGAGAACACCTCTTACACGTGTCTTGTTAGTGTGAAATATATTCCAAAGATAATAAGCTAGATATCTACTAGAAAGTAATGTCAGAAAACATGTTATTGCGTCTTATTTAAAAATGCAGCACAAAGTCTCCCACTTCAGCACAAATCTTAGTTCTAGCATTTTCCCGCACAAAACGTGGAGACAGTTTGAATGAAATGGTAGGCTAATGTTTTTCCAAACGAGCTGTAATATTATTTTTAAATAGTGTAATATAATCGACAATCTTATGAGCAAAAAATGTAAAATACATCGGCAAAAGGTAGAAAAAGTTGTTTCAGAAAAGTGATCTCTGGGAAGATAATCCAGAAAGAATTATTTGTTGGGTGTTTAAATTGTGATGGCTAATCACACCCCTCCCACAGTCAAGAAATAAGAAGATTACATGAAAAGTTCATGGCGCATTAAGAATGATGAAGCAATGGATTAAAAGTAGAATGATTCGTAGAGGAACTAGTGGTGCTAAAACAACAATTACTTTTTGGCCCGAATTGTCAAACAAAATTACGGTAAAAGTACTCAAATTTTCGGAAAAATGTTGTATTTCAAAATCTATGTTAAGGAACAGATTTCCTTAAGGTAAAAAATATTTATCTTCATAATTGTAGTTTTAAGAAGATGCCGAAACAATTTTAATTTTTTGCAATTTTGAAAGATCAGTTTTGAATGAAAATAAGACCTCCACCATTTACTTAAACGGCCTTCACTCTATCCAACAACAAAAGTTAATCAAAAACGATGGAGTCACTTTATTAAAAATTTTGAAACTGTCCCAGGGGTTTCATGTAAGGTATCCCTCAAAATTAAAATATCGGTTTAAAATTCCAGGAGTCACGACATTTTGGAGAAAATGGGCTAAACAGTTTAGATACTAGCGTTGTTCACAACCGGAGAGACGTTTTCCATCATTCGATTTGTCGGTATAAAGGGCCCACAAAACATGGATTCTGGGTACATCTCGTGTTAGAGGACGTTTTCTAAATTTAGCAACTGGATTTATCCACTTTCTCGTTACTAGGACCCTGGAATAAGAGCTTTTCTGCCGAAAATTCGCCGTTTTTTCGCGCATCATTACATAACTTTCTCCCTACTGCAGAACCGGTAGCTAGAAACTAAAAGGAGAACCCTGAGAACATCTCTTGTAAACTCGAGTGGTCCACTGTTTATTGCACTTAAACGTAGAGCTGGGAATTGATCCCTTGTGTCAGAGGTTAAATGGATGATAGTAAACGATAGCCGAACTCTTCGGATCGCCCTGGTTGCATGTTAAATATTTTGACATAAATATTCGCTGACCACCCATCAGCATTTCACATGTGCTCTTTTCGATGCCACAAGCGTGATATACCAAAATATTTTCCATCTTCATAAATGCACTATCCGGAATGGAACCCGCGGAGTTAAGTTTTGGAAGCATATGTGCTTAGACTGCATTTAACGGGGGAGAAATCTAGAATTAAATAACAAAGAAGTAACAATCGTCAAATTGTCAGATGAGGACGCTCAATTGAATGCGATAGCGTACGAGTTCAAATCTGACGCTCATGGGCTGGAATATCCTAGAATTGTTTCTCAATCGTTTCTTTTCAATCTCAATCGTTTCAATCGGTAGACAAGTCGAGGCCGATCACTTCCTCGATTCTAGTGCCTCTAAATAGTCGTTTTCTGGGTTTCCGGTGATCATATTTCAAGCGTCAGTTGTGAGATGCGCTGAGCCCCTGCCTGTCCAAAATGACGCATATTAAAACTTTGCTCCGCGGAACTGGCGCTGTCCATTTAATCTCAGTGCATTAGCCACGTGGAAGGTGATTTGTAGCTGGGATTCCGAGGCAGCATGTGGTTCCGCGAATGTAGGAATACCAAGTAAAGAAATTATTTATATAATATTTATGTATACGTTTTTGTTAATTATACGACGTCTGTTATAAAGGTATCCGACCTTTATCCGGGAAAAAGAAATGTTCGAACCTGGAGCGTTGTATACCTAATTACCCTCAAAGTAGTCTCCTTGGAACTCCATACACTTGTTCCGGTGGTGCCGCCATTGATGGAAGTATTCTGAGAAAGCTTCTTTTGGAATGGAGTTTATCTCAGATTTCGTTGCAGCTATAATGTCCTCTCTTGTCTGAAATCGCGTTCCTTTCTTTGGCTCTCGATTTTGGGGAACAGCTAGAAGTCGCAGATGGGGGTATTTCAGGAAAAGGAACACAGAATTCTGGTTTTTCGCCAACAAAAAAAGGCTAATCAAGTGCGAGAAATGTGCTGGGACATTGTCGGCGATGGTGTAACGGTTAGCCTGACTGTTATACCCAAGTTCGCAGGTTCAAACTCGATCGAAGCCGTGCAGGGAGAAAATAATCCTTCGTACACATTCCTTCGCAGGGGAAGTAAAGCCGGATATTCCATGATGTAGATTTACTACATTCAAAAGTTCCTCAAGCCTAAAAGAAATCTCTGAGAGAGATTCAAATCGCCTGTTGCGTCGCCCATGTAATACCATCTTACTCCGCTAGTGGGTGAAAGGAGCAGAGCAAAATTTACGTGGTCAGGCGAAGAGCAGGCCTCATGACCTGAGTCTCGCTAAGTAAAATAAGGCACAATTCTATTCAATTCAATGGAGGCACCAACTTACTGTGGAGTACAACTCCGGTCTCTTGCTCCACATAGCATCACGTAAGCGAGGACATCCCTGTAGTACTCTTTGGTAATTGTTTCACACTGTAGTGCGTACTCTTGTACCACACCGCGTGAGTCAAAGAAAGCAGTCAGCTTCATTTCTTTCTTGTTTTCTGGGCACTTTGCGAGAGATTTATGGTAGTGACGTGGAATACTTCCATTGTGACGACTGGGATTTGGTTCGCGGATCGTATTCGTACACTCAAGACTCGTCACCAGTGATTCATAAAGTCGGGATCTCTGTTTGTGGAATCCAGCATGTTCTGTGAGACTTCAACACGAAGTTGCTTTTGCTCCGCCGTGCAATGAACAACCGACGAGAGCTTTACACATTACGTCACTCAAATGCTGTTTGCAAGCAACAGACGCAATCGACAGGCAGGAAAAAATTCACGCATGCACATGAAGGTTCAAGGTCGGCTCAGGCAAGCGCGCTTGATGTTAATACTCGATGTACTGCTCTACTGGGGACAACTCCCGCTGAAGAACACATGTTCTCCCAAAGATAGCCTTTAAGCCTGTAAGAATGATTTTATTTTACATTCAATTCTGTGTGAATGTCTCGGCGTGAATGGTTTTATTTTATTAAGAGCTGTTTCATGAGAGTATTTATTGGTGTGACCAAGTTGAGGGCATTCAGTTGAAGAATAAATTAGTCAGAAATGTTTTTAACGAATTTCTTGAAATTTGAATGTTGACACGGAGTAGTTGTTTCAAAATAATGTTTTCAAGAAACCTTCCAATTTTAGAAAACAGAGAATATGAATAGGCGGTCATCAGGCCCACTAAATATTGTATTTATCCTTGGAATTTTATTTGTGGAGATGGACGGAATCAAGTCCCGTACAATGGGAGGATTGAAATATGATGGCTGAGGACTAAGTTTTCCGGAATGTGCCAAAACATCTTGTGAATTATCGGTCAGTTTTACTGACAGTTTTAGTTTAGAGGATACGGGGAAGATTAGTTATAATGCTTTGTGTCTCCCCTTACTTAAAGGAAAAGCTTTTTCATTCCCCTCCCTTAAGTTGTGTTCTCTACGAATATTCGGTCGAGCTGCTTGCCTTCCAATGTTGTCCCTTAGGGACCTTTTCATCTTATCTTCGGGGGTTTATAGGACGTTTAGAGCAGAGAAGTAGTAAAGATAGAGGAAAAGACTTTTAGCAATGCGTCATCTGCTGAAGACAGCATCGTGCGTTTTAATAGGGTCGGTGATTTCAGTGGAGGATTGTAGAACTAAGTGCAATTATATGAGACAATGTCCAAGTGTTGTAATACAGGTAATGGGAATAATATTAGTTTCGAGTGATGATTGTAATGTGTACCAAAGGGTATATGGTAATTGGTTTTTCACTTCAGAACGGTAGCTCAGACTTAGGTGTAAATATTGACAGAGCTATCTGCCAGTACCAATATCAGCTCTGATTTTTATTCATACTTAATTATTGTAATATTATAGATATCTACATTACTCTATTAAATATACTCTTGAGAAATTCTGTTTTGACAACAAATATTCGCAAATGAAGAGCAAAGGCAAAGATAAATGAATTACAAATTCAGTAGAGAAAAATGAAGTGTGTGGATGTCATTTCCTTATGATTCTTATGATTTAATATATTCGAATCAAATATAATAGAATACTGTTGTCAATGCACCCTTACCGATATGACATATCTTGTGAAAAACACCTTTAAAAATGTCTTGTTATTCGATAACATTTTCAAAACCTGTTTCCAATTCGTTCTTTAACCTCTAATATTGTGAAATCATAAAAAAAACTTGCTTCAGAAAACATTTCCTTGACACGCAAACACGGAAACACGAGAATCAAGAACGTCTTCGACTGAATTGTTCAGTGGTACTCCAATTTTCTCTTGTGCCAGTCGTTATATTTTATCCTCGAATATCCCATTATTTTAGGTATAATCAGAATTGCTTAAGAGGGGGAAAGAGAGAAATGTGTCCTCAACAATCTTGAACACATTTTGGTCTATAAATATTAGAAATACGTATTTTTATGCCGAATAAGGCAGTGAATTTTCCGGAAGGGATTTTATATTAAATATTTTTTTAAAATGTTTAAACCCTTTAAAAAAATTATCGGAAAAAACAGTATCGTTACATGAATATGAGATAACCGTGCACATTTCGTTTGAGAGCTGAGATTCTCATACAATTACGTTTCAGATGAAAATTTCAAAGAAATTTGGAAAATACAGAAAGTGTTCATGTCCAAAAAATATCGTCAAAACGCTAATCTTCCACAGATAAAAGCCTTATTTCAGTAGAGAGAATTGGTTAAGTAAAGTTTAATCAAGTCTAATTCCAATTTAATCCACTATATTTTTTTTCGTTGAGAATACAATTAAAATTTTAATGGTAATAAACAAGACTACAAAATAATACGCTATGTGTTTAAAAAATATTCAATAAGAAAGTGTTAAAGAATCTACTAGTATTTATATCACACTAAAATATTGCAATCGGTTCGGTGGGAAATACATTCTGTTCAGTACATTCTTTACAGAACAGAGTTAAGGAAAATATTTTAATGTTCTTTTTACATTGGAAATGTTATTTTGAATACATAAGTTTAATCATTTTTGGAATACAGTACAGTTATATCGACTTAAATCATCCGAACAGAGGAAGGAAAGATCTCTCTTAACGGCCTGCGTTCGTTAAGGAATTTACAATTTAATAAATATTGAGAGAAATGAGTCGTAACTAATAACATATGAGTACACTTGTTGCAAAAAATATTTCTTGTTCATAATATTTGTTCATATAAGACGATGTCATTAGGAAACGAATCAAACGGCCCGGCCGATAACAAAAATCACAGACGCGTTTTGGTATTGTGTGATTATGAACCAGCAGACATTCATAACTAAAGAGACCTCCTAATTAGGGTTTACTTAGAACTCCTTTAACATCAAGCCGCCTCTGTGTCTATTGTAGGCGGTTGCCCTGATCCGTAGTTTTGCGTGGTTTCTCCGCTCAACACCAGGCCAATACCCTAACAAACGGGCCATGAACCCAGTGCGATCTTTCCTTCCTCTTCTTTATCCTATCCTCACTTCTCACTTACTCGCATATACTTAATGTCCTAAACTAGCACACATGCCGGGAGATTTGTCGGGAGCTTAGAACTTGTCACGGCTGGGATCTCGCCGTGCAATGGGATAAGATCACCGCCATCTCCTTGGACGTGAGGGCGGGGGTGCGTGGGAGTGAGCGTGGGCTGGGGCCGTCGCCGTCGGCCGTCGGACGGTGGCGGATCAAATCTTGACGGGCGACTCGACGGTCGGGGTCGGAACGGGCGGACCGGTCGGACGTCGGCCGGGTCGAACGGTGCACTCGGACGGTCTGGACGTCGGACGTTCGGAGGTCGAACGGTCGGACGTCGAACTCGGCGGTTCGACGGTCGCGGTCGGACGGTCGACGGTCGGACGGTCGACTGTCGACGTCGGAACGTCGAACGGTCGGGCCGCGACTGTCGGGCTCGGCCGTCGAGCGTCGGGCGTCGGGCCGTCGCGGCTCGCGTCGGCCGGCCGTCGGCGTGCCGTCGGCGGCCGTCGGGCCGAGTCGGGCGTCGGGCGGGCGCGGCAGCGCTCTGAAGGCAGCCAGGACGCGACGTTTTCCCGCCGCTTGGCGCCTTGACGTCCCGACACAATAATCGGCTACACCGGTTGCCTCACCTGCTCCCCGATGGCGTTATAAAAATTTCGTCGCCGCCGTTGCGACAGCAAAAGGGATAAGTTTTTTTCAATTGGGACAGCTGGTCGTTGTGCTGTGGTGGATTGGGAGAGTTTGGGCTTAAAGCGACGAAGTGGTTACTGGTGCTGGAGATCGGAATTACAAATTGTCGATTTGTGTGGCGTCATTTTTTGCCACAAAGTTTTATTGTGAAACTAAGACAGGCTCGACGCCCCTTATTATGGAACTTCCTTGAATATTGGTTCATTTATTCTGATATTTTCTAGAAAGTTAAATTTGAATAAACGTTTCTCGTGTTACGACCATACTCTGCTGACGCAACTGAAACAATAACAGGGTAATGCAAATCCTAGTGGGCTCATTGAAGATTGAGAATCGTTTAGTTCTTGGCAATTGAGCAGCAGAGTGTATGTTGGACGTCGTGAAAGAATGGTTAATTGATATCTTTAATGTTCTCTTCATATCTTGTTTTATTGCATATTGTCCGAATATATGCAGGGCATTTAGCCACATTGAGACTGTGTAAGCGGAAAATTACGGTGACGTTACAGAATAATTAACAGTGAATACTTCTGGAGTTTAGAAAATAACTATGGTATTTCTACTCTGTCTTTCAACGCGCATATATTACGTTGGTGGCGTCCTTTGAAATTTACATTTCCGTTTATATTCGTACGTCAAATTGACATCGAGTTTTATTACTTATTGTCTACATGGATATTTGATATGCCTTTCGTGGTGCAAATATAAAGCGTCTCTTCAAGTATCTGTTTGAATGAGTGTTGCAAAGAAGAGATAAAATGCGGAAACTATTGTTCATTTGTAAGAGAAATGTTTGACTCGACTCTTGCATATAATTACTCTTCCTGCAAATTGTACTCCTATTGTCGGCTCCCGAAAATTCTACAGTATACACTACAAAGTTGAATTAAGGATAAAACATATTGCAAAACTATTTCCACATTGTTTGTTATTCCCCATTCTGATTTTCTGGATTAATATGTGGTGGGTGGTGCCGCCACGCTGAAGGATTATATGCGATGATGTGGTCACTCATAATTTGAAAACGCGAATGCTTGCTCGAAACACACCAGTACTGCAGGACTTCAGCCCCACGTTAAATCTATAAAATTAATCCGATTTTTTATTAACGGATTTTTGAAACGAACGAAAATCTAATCGTTAAAAGAAGTAAGATTATTTCGAAGGAAACTTTTTTCAGTGTTCTAATAATCCAGACACATTAAATGGTTTCAGTGACCTGTGTTTCGTTGTAAAAAGTGTTAAGCTTTCAATTACGTTTAATAACCTCATTTTTAAGTTGTTTTTAACCGTTGTACGTCATTCAAACGTTTTCCTGAAGTCACAAAGTTATTTACTAAGAGGCAAGAAAAATAGGAAGTACGTAGATAGGAGGTAGTTGGAAGACAGAAAAATAAGCGACTCACTGTTCTTGGAGTGACCGCTCATTATTTCAATGTCAATGTTCACGGTTTGGAAATGAAAGCCTCCGCTTCAATAATTAACTAAATTTTAAAACGTGATGCTGCTCTCAAAAATAGCTCCAATTTTTTTCTTTAAATTTTCTGTTCATATGAATCAAATGACGATAAATGGCGCTTGTCCGATTTCCGGCAAAATTTGTGTATTTTCGAAAGTTACATCATAAAATATTGAAAAATACAATTTTTAATATAGAGATGTTCTTGTTGAACATTTTTAACAGTAGATTTATTTATCACTTCTTGAAACACAATGGATGTATTAAAATTATTACTTCTACCCGCGCGTTGGACAGATGTGCACTTATCATTATATGCAAAATCGATTCTAAAGAGACGTTCAAAAAGTCATGGACATTTTTTTTTAATTGAAGTTTTCGTATAATCTTTGCTTGACGTTTATGCAAAATATAAAAATACATTTTCTCAAAAACGGCTCCATATTTTTCTTTATTGTATTTCGCGTATATAGCAAAGAATGCTTAAAAATGGCGCAAATCCCATTTTTATTTAATTTTTTCTTTGAATTTTCGAAAATTGTTAAAAATAATGTGAAAGTGTATATGATGATGTAGTCACGATATGAGTGAAACAAGGTTATAATAATCCCAATTCTGAAGAGTCGGAAAACAATTCCGTCCCATTCTCTCCGTTCATTGTGTGGAGATATGCATTCGTATCATTTGCGTAAGGATCTGGTGCGCCGTCTAAACATCCGGTATGCACTCTCCTTTCCGCACTTCCTGAACTTCCACCGTCTTTGCCGCCTGGTTGCTTTGTCGGTAAAATCTACTTCTGAAATTCCCAAATGTTTCCTTTTTCCTGAACAGCCAGCAATTCCCTTTCATACACCTGGACAGCCAGCAATTCAAATATTTTAGAAAATTCCAAAACACTTTCTAACAATAAAATAAAACCCCTTGGTCTTGAATTACGACAAAAATCATCAAATATTTACAAACGTTTACCCATTTATTGAAATCACGTAGTGAACGCCTTGGTAGAACATGTGACGTTTGCAACACAGCAGAATTGTTATCACATATTTTTTCTTACCAATTCTGTTGAACATTTCGTTCGAGAGCTGTTGAACTCTGTTGAAAGTTTTTAACAGAAGATTAATTTATCACTTCAAGAAACCTAATGATGTATTATAATAATTACTTCTACATGCACGTTGGACAGGTGTGCACTAATCATTTGTGATTCAATTGTCAGTGCGAAAGCAATGTTAAAAATATGCATATTCATTTTCGATAAAATAAACTTTTCTATCTAGGGTTGTAAAGACACCATTTTTAGCAAAAGATACGTGATATGAACACAAATGTTTTTTAAAATTTATTTCGATATCTCATATCAAACGTTCATTTATTTCAAGAAAGTTTATTTTGAACTTAAATTTAAATTCACATTTGAGTTAATTTTTTAATATGTGTATGCCATCTTCACTATCCCAGCTCCTCAATATCTCAATTTAGGATACGATGTGAACCGTCAATGATAAAGGAAAGAGCGTCCAGGAATCAACTGGCACTCTATGAAATCGAGTTATTGGACAATGTGCATCACTAATAACAAATAAGATAATTGCCTCCACAAGATTTTAATATCTGAAAAATCAATATTTGAAAAATTGGGACTCATTTTACCATATCCTACGTCTCCAGTGCTCATCTACGCTTTGAATTGTAAACCGACAAAAAAAATATTTTTCGATCTTAGAACATAAAAACTATTTCTCATCAGTAGATCTCATTACCTTTTTACACCGAAAGCGATATAATGAAAAAACTAGGAAATATGGATCATTTAGTCTTCGGTATTAAACTTTTTTCAACTAACCTTTAAACGATAAAAAAGGTGCAAAGAACACAATTGTACAGGTCAAGGAAACTGTGTTCTTCTAGTCCAAGGAAATCAAAAATATTAATACGAAAATACAATTGGTGCTTCAGATAGTCATGCTTTATACAATTTATCATTTCTTAAGTTAAACTTTGATACGATGAAAATGAATTTTGATTCTTTTTTATACCAAAATTCTCTTTAGTGTTCTTGTAGCAAATGCAGTAATTTAATATCATAATACATTTTTCCGGTTGTTGAATATAACAAAGAAAACAACTTCGTTTTGTAGAGAGTAAGCGATTTGAAACTATAGAAATACTACGTTTATATTTTACGATGAAGATATTTTAATGGTGTATGCCACAACGAAATAGCATGATATACCATGACATTCAGCTCTACGTGAACTAACGCGCAAAACGTTTAGGATAGTAATATGATTTATTTTGTCAAAGAACAGTAAAAACTCAATGTGACGTATGGCAGAGAAGTACATCTGCTCACATTGTCTCGAGCTTCAGAATCCCTTCCCAACATTTTTACTTTAAATAGTTAAAAGACGAATAAACGTTAAAATATAAAATAAAAGTTTTAAAAAATACGAGATAAGTACTTTCGGCTAAAAGCTCGTAACCTGAAGGAGCCCACAGGATTTGTTACTACGAGTTTTCCTCGAAACAGTTTGGTTTAGCCATACGTGTAGGAGTGGCGTGAATCCCGATCGTGTGGATCCCTTTATCGGCGATTTTGAGAGGGTACATTTGTGGAAAAATACTAGTGAGCATAGCACATCTTCCCTTTACCCACTTACTAAACATACTATTTTTTTAATTGCCCATAGTCGCGTTTTGTACCAACCTAAACAATGTCAGGGCGTCAGTGGGTGATTGGACAGTAAAGGACAGTTCGACAGTAAAGGAAACTGTTCAGTAAAATCAGACTTGCTTCATTTCTTGACCTCGAATTATTATTGGGGAGTATTGTGTTGAGGTTAGGTCAAATGAAGGCAACATGTTTTCGGTCGTGGGGTCTTCATTTGGCCTCAACTCATCAGAATTCTCCCCAGTAACAAAATCAGACGGCGAGCAATTTGCTAGGAGAAAGCTTGCGACCGCCTGAGGCGCCGCAAACACGAGGTGTATGACCACGAAACCAACGTGCTTGGTTAAAAAGCAACTTCGCACACTGCAAGCGAGTTGAACAACCTTTTCCTTGAGGAGAAGAGAAAGTAGTATACAAGTATCTTATACACACGCCTTTATATTGAGGTAGGTAAGTTAATGCAGTTGCAGTGTAATGAATAAACTGTTTCGCACCTTCACCTACCCGACGTAAAAGCGGGCAGAAAAACGCGGACGTCTCTGGAAACGCGAAACATGGCGCCCCGCTGAAGTTCGTTTTTAAAGGTATTATTAATTCATGATCCAGTATCGGTATTAATATTGATACAAGGTCTAATATTACAATTGTATAATTCTGTATCGTATGTTGCGATGGCTTACATTATACCTTATTATACAAATCTTAACTGCAATATGTGGGAAATTGCAAGAGCACCTACTAATAATAATTACTAAATAAAAATGCCAAGAAGGTTCCAAAAGTTCATCTGTTTTTAATTCTTGTTGGGAAGCAAATATCGTTCAGCATTTAATTATTTAACATTAAAAAAGTCCGAAACTCCCCGGTAAATTACATATTGATCATTTTACAATAATTAATGATCAATGGCTGAATTCCGGTTGAATCCGATCATGTCAAGCAACAACAAATGCATCCACCATTATTTACCAGCTTGATGATTGATTGATGGTTGTTATTGGGAGGGACAACTGCCAAGGTCATTAGTAAGTATCGTGCATGCTTTAATCGCTGAGGTCGCGGTGATCTTCTATCGCTGTACGGCGAGATCCGGTACAAGCCTATACGTCGGCTTGCGAGGTTTTCCCATAAAGGTATTTCACCCTAGCAGGCCCCGACCCACCCAGAATAAGCTCTAAAGTTCCGACTGGCCTCCCTACATTTGTGGCAGTGTAGTGCATGTACGAGTATGTGTAACGAGAGCGGATAGGACAAGGAAGGGGTAGGAAAGATCGCCCGTGGTCAGTGTTCAGATTGTTAGAGTTTTATCCCGGCATTCGCCTGTTGTTGATCGGAGAAACCCCGGAAAACTACCGATCAGAGCAGCCGGACATTAGAAATATCCCCCGGACAGCGGATCAATTCGACCCAGCTAACTAGCTAGAGTCGAATATCGTGCCACCGTCGGGACTCGAACTGTATGACTTCCCGGCCAGAGGCACTGCAATAGTATCAACTGATTCCATGAGCCAGCGAAGAATCAGCCTGTAAATTGGCATGTAACGGAGTACTTCATTTCCCGTGACAACGTACCTCATCGACGTAATAACGCCATTTAGTAAAACACATTCTTCAATTTTTTGGCGTTTTAATTAATTGCATGTACACTCTTAAGCAGAGGGCGAAATTGCGACCNGCGCGGGCCACCGCCCTTCACTGCAACCGCCCATCTCCACTATCCACCTCTACAGCTCACGCCCACAGCAAACGCCCTGCGCACACGCCCACTGTTACGCCCATCGCCCACGCCCACTTCTACCATAAACTTCCATGAGACACCGCCCACTCGCACCATTAATTTTCACCGCTCACGCCCATAGCCAATGTTTCTGCTCCACGCTCACCTCCTACGCCCACTGTCACTCTGCCCTCACTCTTTCGCACGGCCAACGCTCACCGGCCATTTCCTTCGCTCACGCCTATGTTCATCGCCAACATTGCTGCCCACGCCCACTGCAGCTGTTTACCGACCTCATTCCACCCCAATGCCCACTGCCCACCGAGCACTCCTCACCGCCCACGAGTTCGTAGGTGACGCTCCTACTGCGCGCTTACTTCCTCCATCGTGTGGCTCATTGGTCACAGGATACCTCTCACTACCCCCATTCTCCACCTCTCACCATCACCGCCATCACCGCATGTACATGTGGCAGACTTCGTCACACCTCCATCGTCACGAAAGGGTTTCCCACTACCTCCTTCACGAATGTCCTGCGCCATTTTTTTTTCTACTCTCAACTCTTCCGACGTCTCCAGGGTTGGGCCGCCACCTGCCGCCACAGGCCTCAGTCGCAATTGCAACCTAAGTCGTGATAACTACATTTGCTTTCTTCTAAGCTTCCATTAGCGCAGCCATCGTCACCGCTAACGCCGTTGCTGCCCAGCTCTTTGCCGCCTTGGCTGCAAAAACCCGTCAAGGTGCCACCGCTTCCTCCGCCGCCACCTCCAGCAGCAATGCAACAGCCTCCGGCCTTATCGCAGCACTCTCCGCGCCCCTGTCCCTCTCTCTGCTTCGTCATCCCAACTAGTGATGCGACATCGATCACAAAACATCGATGTTAGTAAAAAACATCGATGTTCAAAATGCATCGATTAAAAGCCATCGATGTTTTCCAACATCGATGTTTTAGGCTGGATTAGCAACATCTAACATTAAATTTGTGTGCATTAAAATTCAATTTCATAGTGGTCGTGTTTATCAATTCCCCGAATAAGGGTACGAGAACAAGGGGCCCTAAGCCCACAGCCTATTTGTTGACCTTATATCAATGTGCGAAATGAATATGAAGAAAAAGGAAATACGAGGGCATGGAGGTCATCTCAAGCGATAGAGTTAGGTCGATGAAGGTAGTGCACACAGGGTTCCTTTGGTGCCAGTAAATGAATAAAATATGTTGTATTTGTGTGTAAAAGTGTTACTATCAGTTATTATTTTGAATTTTAATTCTAACAATACTGTGATCATGGGCCAGCAACCCTTCGTCCCCAACTTTCGGCGCCGTGCAGTCATCTCGGTGCAATGTATATATGAATGAATGTAATTTTTTTGTCTTAAACATTTAGTTAACATTGCCATGTAATGCACATATAAAACATTTACAATATTATTATAATTAAATTTCATGGTTTATACTTTTTATTGAAATATGCTTACATGTTTTTTCCATAAAAGATAAGCGTGGGACTATGGAATAAGGACCACAACCAACTATTTTATTAATTTTACCTAACAAAATCTTTCTCTCAGAATCAAGTAATTTTCAGTTCCAAAATATATGTTTGATGTCTCTTCACCTTGAACACAAATATAATTTTTTTATAGTTTATAATATTTTTCCATTATAATCTACAATTAAGCGATGTGTGATTGCTTCTTATTCTGTTCATGATTACAATGGCATTCCTAGGCGTTTTAAAAATTAGAAACAAACGGTTCACGGCAAAAATTGTCAAAAAAGTGTTGAAAATAACTTACTTTCTTATTCCCTTATTTTTACCCTCTGCAATAAGTATGTCCTATGTTTTCTTCCGAACTTTAAGATAAAATTTCGTGAAGAAATCCGAGGATGGAATAGGACCATCTCGATGCAGCGCCGGCGCCGGTAGGTGCTGCGCTCTGGCAGCGCTTTTTGTCACCCGCTGCGGTTGCTAAGTGGGAGCGAGGCCGCGCCGCGTCGTGGTCTCTGCCTCCCCGGCAGCAGTGGCGGAGGCCTGGCGGAGGCGACGATGGCGGCGGCGATGTCTGGCGGCGCGCGGTGGTCGCCCAGCAGACCAGAGCCGCAGCGCCGCGCCAGCGCTGCGAATTCTCCAGCTTCTCACGGCCGCTAGCTGCTGCCGCTGCCGCCCGCGAAACACACAAAGCCCCGTGGCCCAGGGTTGCCCACCTCCCCAAAATCAACATTTGATTTTGTAATTTTACCCAGTTTATTCAAAATAATTGGCACCACGTACAATAAATATCATGTGCATAACAATATCCCCATCAAGCAGTATTATAACAACTTTTAAAAAAATATAATTGTAATATTTTTTGGGGGTGTCTGGACTTAAGTTGCCTCCCGCCCCCTGACAGGTTTACTAGGTCCCTCATTGCCGAGCGGCAAGTGTTTATTTTATTTTTTTCTTTCGAATTAAAGTGACCAGACACTGCGCGGATTCGGCAACTCTCGAACGAAAAAAATAAAGGCAAATTTTAGGTTTGTCTTCTGTTTCAGGGTATCCATCACCCATTCACCAGCGAGTCCACAATGAAATACTTCCTGATTTAAGCTCAGTTAACCCTCAGGGCCATTATTTTCCAACGATAACAGTGTGATAACAGAAGTGGGTTGACCTTTGCTTCTGCTTGATTACTAAGGACGCTGCAAGGAGGGTGAAGGGTGATATTGAGTGGAAAGAGGTAATTTCGTTTCGGCGTACCAAGGCGTTGACAAGTTGGCGATGCATCGTAGCTGGATCCAAGAAGCTATATCGCATCTATCCAACATTGTTTTATGAAAAATGCAGGTGCAGAAGACCCTCCGTGTTAATTTAGAATTGCATAAGGAAAGCGAATCAGCTTGTCTGTTACGGTATTTTTGCGACCGCCAGAATTAAAGTTGGTTCGATTCAACTTTGCCTAATTTTGTCCAACAAATACCAAGTTTTTCCATTCTTCATTAAAAAAATTCAAAAGAACCCTTAGGCTCCTCAGCATGTAATCTGGGATCTTCAGATTAGGTACCAAACGTAAGGTGCTTAACCCCTGATTTTATGTATTTAATTGAGTTGTACAATATTATTTAAAGCATTTTCAAATTAATAATTTTATGACTGATAACTTAATATGCGAAATACTGCAGCTACGCAGGTGCCCGAAACTCGTTTCTCTTCCACCGTCCCCAGCGTAGCTTGCAGGGCGTTCGCCAGGCGCAAGGACCATCTGGAGGGTGGTTGGAAGAAAGACGTGCGGCAGCCCCGAAGCCTCCTCGATCGCGTTGGCAGATGGAGGTCCCCCTCCGGAGATAAATGGAGGCCTCTGACCTCCAGCGCGACTGCGCCTCCGCCTGTGCCTGTGCCTGCGCCTGGGCCGGCGCTGAGGCGCTCGCAGCAGCCGGCGACGAAGGCGACTGCTGCGCTGCCCCTCTCGCCCTGTGCCTTCCGCAGCTGCTGACACCCAGACGCCGGTAAGGGGTCGGCCGTAAATTACGTAACGTAAGACCGGTGTTGAGGCAGCGTTTCCACGTCGCCACGGCGGCGCGATTCCTTCAAGCAGCTGAGCACTTCCGACGCCGCCACCGCCGCAGCCACGGCCGCACCGCCGCCCGCCGTGGAAGGGGGGAGTTCTGCAGGGGTATGTTTCGCCGACCCTCCGGCGACGACGGGCAAAGGGACCGCAGCAGGTAAAACGCAGCGACCGGCGGCACAGTGCGAAGGCTACCATTTAAAGCTCTATTCTGCTAGCGGTGGCGCGTACCCCCTCCTCCGCTTCGCGTGGCGAGAGTTCTCCTATGCTTGCCGCAGCAGAGCCCACCCGCTGCACGTAGGAAGGTCTGCATTCAAACCAATGCTCTGCTACGAGCCACGGCGCTCGGAAGCGCACCGCTGTCGCGACGTGGGAAGGGGCCCTCTGCATTACATACTGGTAAAAGGTAATTAGTTTAGTGTTACGTAGCATTTATATTTATTTTATTTTATTTTTATTTTTTTTTACTTTTTTCAACATTTGGTGAAATATTTGTTTTTAACTCTTGTACAAAAACTTTAAAATATTAAGTAATTAATTGGTTTTGAAAACGTAAATAAATTAAAATTATGAGGCGTAAATTGTTATAATAAATGGAATTTTTTTTCGATTTTTCATTGAATCTGTATGATTACAGGGATGATAGAAGTTGGGGGGGGGCTGCAGGCGTTATGTAATTATTTAGGTGGGTTTAAACGAAAGTTACGGGTGCGTTACACGGCGAGAGGTGCATTTCAAAATACTCCAAATTTGCGTTTCGTAATTTATGGACGGCTCTGTCAAGAAGTGAAAGGGCAAGTAATACATAACCACTTGCATTTTGTGATGAAACAGTTCATTTGCGATTGTTGTGAATTCTTTTTGAATAATCCAAATGTTGATTAAGAAAATATACATAATCGATTAAATAACTATTATGTATTATTCAATTACTTCCATTATTTTGTATTGTTTAAGTAATTAATTATTCTTACATTACAACATCATTTAATTAATGTTAATTAATGTATTTTCTGCTTCATTACATCGGATTTGTAATAAAAGCTTCTGTAATTCATTACTTAAATGCATTTCCTATTTTCACTTTGAAAAAACCTGTAACTGAGAGCGTAATGTCGCAGGGAAGAGGAATACGTACACAAACATTTCTACACTGAAGGGGAAGCGCCCCCTAGTCATTCCGTTGGATGCATCCAGGAGAACTCAGAACTATTGTATATGACATGATTATACCATTCTTACTGTCGTAAAAGTAAGCAATAAAATACAAGTCTGTTCATATGTTGAATGTTTATGAAAATATTATTTGTTCGATTAGCGTATTCGCCTGACGCTATCATTATAACAATTTTTGTAAAGGTCTTATGATATTTTTTTATAAATGTGAAAATATTCTTTATCGGCAGAGCTGGGATTCTGATGACATGTCAACTTTTCATTGGTGCATTTTACAAGTAGATAACTTTTAAGTGAATGTTTATCACGACGTATAGGTAATAAAAATGTGTAGTTATTGGGTCATTTTGTTTTGCCGTTTTTCAACATTAGGACATTTTTTAACTTTACGTCATTTTTACGCATTTCTTTTTCGTGTATTTGTCAGTGAATGTTTCACGGATTTACATGATACACTAAAACAAGATTTTATTGTATCATCAGTTCATGACGAAATTCACTACTGCAGTGGATTCTGTTTTTCGAACTATACAGCTCTTTGATACCTTCCTCCACCTTTCAAAACTAATTGATGGAGATCGAAGTCAAGGATTACAGTTCTTCCTAAAATAAAGATTCATATTATAATTCACCGAATAAATAAATATTTTCAGTCAAATTTTTTAGTATTTTTAAAAACATTAGGTCATTTACCCCTTTTTGGTCATTTTATAAGTCATTTTCAAAGAATTTTTGAGTCGTCAGAATCCTAGCATATTAAGTAAGAATATCTACTCGCTTTCTTTCTCGTTTAAGATTTTGAGAGAAGTAAATGAGAGGTGAATTGCCGATATCAGATCCCAGATTTGAAAGATTAATTGTTGGCCTGCAATAGCACAATAAAGAAAATTAAAATTATGCTGTGTAATCAATCCGCAAAATACTTCGAGTCATTAATTTAATAGCACCGTGAAGTTTATTAATGCTCATTAGTGATTGTCTATTACATTAATTGAAAAGTACAATCATAAAAGACCTTATGTAGTATATTGGAACGCCATTTTTTGAGAGTAAAACTTTAAAGGCGATCTTACATCCGGTATTAAAATATGTTGTTTGTAGGACTTATGAAACTTTAAACAAGTTATTAAATCATAGAAAAATAAAATAATTTTGGCCTCCTAAAATATCTCGTAACATCAACTACTATATGAAGCAATTTCCTTTACATGTTTGTTATTTTCACTTTTAAATGTTTAAATGCGATATTAATTTTTTTTAACAAAACCAATTTGATGGTGCAACACTTTCCTGCAACAGGTGTGCTTTGAAAGAGAGCTGAGTAAATAATCCAATTAAATAAAATCTTAGTTCTCTAATGAAAACCTCCATTAACCCGTGCGATCTTTTCTCGTGTTCTTTACAGTGAGAAAGGAATATTTTTCGCTTTTCTTCCGTACAGGTTTTTTAAAATAATAACACCCCTCGAGGTGTTCATTCTCTTATCTTCTTGGTCATCGCCTTCCCAATAGCAGAGGTTGAAACAATTGAAATTGTGAGAGATCGTACAGATAGGGAGAACCTGTGAACAAAAACTCGCCTGGGCTTTCTTCCAGCTACTATCACGAACTTCTAAGAAAGAACGTGAGAAATGCAGGCATGGATGGCTGACGCGCTGGCTGGAAGTGTCAATACTCTGATTAAGTTTCCGTAAAATGGAAAATCCTATAAATCCTAGTCTATTATGTACATGCATATGTCCATAAAACTTTCTTCAATTTTGCGTCTGTTTTAAAGCATTCGTTAGGCTCTGGCAACACATTTTGGAGAAACTTACAAGAAGTCTCAAGGTCAAAGAGTCCGATTTCCGGAGGATTAATTTTACGCAAGGAAATTCTGTGCGTGCATCGCTGCAGAAATTGAAGTGAGAAGCCTTCTTATGGGCTTAAACCAAATCAGTTTATCAGCACGCCTAGACGTGTGTCTTTCGTTCGGTAGCGCTGTGATTGGTCTTCGCGTTAGAGAGATCTGGAAATGATTGTGTTCAACTCAAACGTTTTCTGAAATACGTATATTTTGGAATAACCAACCGTACATTTTTTACGGAATCCAAAGACGTTACTACGAGATAACAATGTGAAGATCAGCACTTGGACAAATTCCGCTTGTCTAGCTGTTTGATGTCGTCGTGTTCTACTATTGCTCATAAGTAGATAACGGAGTTTTATTCGAATTTTTATATTGTTATTTTGATATAAACCCCCGAAATTACAGTAAACGACTTTCATGACTACGAAATCGTCTCATGTCTTAGGATACGATTTCCATGCAAATTCATGGTTGTGAGCTTACTGCGACTTTCAAACTTAATAAAAATGAATTTAATAGCATGCTCATTTAAGAAAAAAAAATATTATCCGTACACGAATACATGTTTCATAATGTATGTTTATACGTCTCTTCCGGGTATTTCCGGGTAACCGCAGCGGCTTCGAGGCGGCGTCCGGCTCCCCCCGGCGCGCCGGCCGGCAGGGGACGACAGGGGAAGTGGCAGATTGCGCCGGGCAGTGGCGGCGCAGGACCACGGAAGGGACGGGACCGGCTGGCCAGGGGCGACTCTCAACTTCCCTTGGGAGGGAAGGCGGGCGGGCGAACCGACGTGCATGCCCGAAGGGAACTGTGACGTAATGCCGGACGCTGCACCCAGTGGCAAGCACGAGAATTGGAATTCGGATCAAATGATGGGCTTGCTGTAGTAACAATATATGCCAGACCAGCCACAGCGAGGCTCCGGCTTTTTGTAAAAATTAATATCTCGATTATCAAGAATTATAAAAGTTAGTACCTTCGCCCGAAATATGTCTCCTCGTGTCACTGCCCAAAGGCCTTCGTTTACATCAGCAGGGCATATGTAATAATGAGATAAGCCAAGCGAGTTATTAACCTTTGAAAACAGAGAGGGGCTTTCTGTGGCCGGTGTGTCTTATTTGTTTCTAAACCAAGCCACGTTGAGTAGCTCACTAGAGTAGAGAAATAATAGAAACAACTTCAGGAAATACCTCCAGAACATCCGAAAATCTTATTCAATTGAAGCTTGTGACAAATAAAGTAACATTCATCTTCCACAATAGCGTCCTTGGAATCATTTCACGCGTGCAACGTTGACAGGCAAGTACAGATAGAAGGAATGTCCTACATATGAGAAACAAAATCTTGTATAATTTTGAATTATTATTTTCGAGTAATATATATCCTTGAGCTGCAATTCATGGCCAGGATAATTTGAATTTGTATAGTATAAGGTAAAATTTCTGTAAAATGAAATAGAAAATGAATTACAAATTTTGGAGGATATCTATCTTTGGAATAAAGAGTTTTACCGCTAGGAAGGGATATTTTTAATTTTTATACCACGATTAGCATATACTTGCATAAGCCCGTGCAAGGTTCACGCAAGCCGAACCGACCTAGCTCACGAACGCAATTCATGATTATCAAGACCAGGATTTGTATGTAGTATTTGTATTACAGTAGTTACAATAAATAGTGTGTCATGTTTACGAGTCAAGGTTTTTGTAGTGATTAATTGATTTCGTAATACATTTGGGAACCCATAATTTGCTGCTATAGTACATATTTTTATACATTGAATAAGAAAAAACATAAGTCAGGAACAAGAACATCAGAAAAAACACCCATCGTAGCAGTTTTAACATTACGAGCATTACATTAACAGCATTTTTATTTGCAGTATGTTCCATATTATATTTTTCGAAATTATTCTAAAATATGAAAGATATTTTTACTGGAATTTTGAGTAGTTTAAATAGTATTTAAACTTTAGTTCACATTTGATTCCGTATTTTCGACATTTTTAGTCCATATGTGTGTGCATATTTACGTACAAGTTGTCGCTTATGAATGCTAGCACTGATAATTGCAGTGGCTCGGCTACAAAAGAAAGTACGAATACTACTGAAGAGAATTTACGTTAAACATTACCAAAGTAAACTCATATTAATTAATGAATCATTATAATGTGAACTTTAAAACATCATATAACATGTTGTATAATTATATATAACCTACTTTGTTTGTACTCTGATTTTTACAATGTAAATTATAACTATTTCCATTAATGTACATTTGTACATTATTATAATTTATATTTGTTTACATCTGCACATCGAAACGTGGTTTCAAAGCTGCTGCAAGATAATTAACTGATTTTAATGAATAATCCGTCTCGTTCTGTGGTTGTTTTGATTTAGGTTTATTACGTAAAGCAACTGCGCATAAATACATTATCCCACTGAGAAAAGGTAACTAAAGCATAATGTATGTGCGGGCGTAGGTCAACTCAATCCCGTCGCTCCTGGCGGCGCCTTCGTGAGAATTTTACATTGCTCTCGCCCTCCCGCCCCCGCCTCCCGCGCCGC
>BOPP01000108.1:2650941-2666457 GCA_017312745.1 Gryllus bimaculatus
AACTCCATAAACCAGTGACGCGCACCTCCTAAGGGGGGTCCGGAGGGGGCGGCGCCAAGGCGGAGTAATCCCCGGGGGAACACGGCGGCGAGGAAAACGCCCCACGTAGTGGGCGGCTGGCAGCGCGCCGGGCGGGATTAGTGACGGGGGCGGGGGTAGGAAAGGCGAATGGGGAGACGGAAGTGGTAAGGGTCAGGGGCGTGTGGGGAATGCCGGGTAGCGGCAGCGGGCGGGTAGGGATGAGAACGGCTGCGGTGAAGAGGACGGGTTGGCTAGAAGAGGGCGGGGATGAGACGGCTGCGTGGGGATTGAGGACGTGGATTCGGCAGCGAAGGGGCACGGAATGAGGAAGACTTCGCGGGTGATGATGACGGTACTGGGGCAAATTGAGGGCGGGGGGAGAGGACGGCTGTGAGGGATGAGGAGGGGTCGGCATGGAAGGGCAGGGTAGAGATGCGAGATGATGGACGGGGTTGGCATGGAAGGGTTGGGGATGAGAGAGGGGGCTGTGGGAATGAGGACGGGTTTGCTGCGTCGGGCGAGGACGGTGCGTAAAGAGGACGGGGTTGGCAGTAAGAGGCCGGGAGAAGGATCGGCTCGTGGGAGAGGACGGGGTCGGCAGCGAGGGCAGGGATGAGGATAGCTGCGGGATGAGGACATGGTCGGTCAGCGGGGCCGGGCCCAGGGGGGGGAAGGGCCGGGGGCAAGGGCGGGCGGCACAGAGGCGGGAAAGAGGAGGGGTGACGCCTTGGGGACGGGGACTCCGCCGTGGAACCCCGGCTGCGCTCCGATCGCTCGTCGGCCGCCGCTCGGCGGGCCGGGGTGCGTAGCGCCGGGGGCGCACGCCGTTCGGCGAGCGGCCGGAGGCCGCCCCAGCCGGCAATCTTTGAGGCTCGGCCCCATCAGGGTGGGGGGCCAAGGCGAGCGCGCTCCGAAGGAAGGGAGCCGGGTAGGGCGGCCGAGCGGACTTTTGCTCGGAGAAGAACGGAATGAATCAGTTTTCGTAGGATCCGGACAAGAGTGATGTAGTAGATGTTCAATGATCCAGTCGTTAAGTCGGAGAGTGATGTAGTAGATGTTTTCAGTAATGATCCAGTCCGTAGTCGAGATAGTGATTAATAGAATGTTCAATTGATCAGTCCGTAAGTCGAGAAGAGTGATGTGTAGATGTTCATCAATTCCAGTCCGTAGTCCGACAGAGTGATGTAGTACGAATTGTTCAATTAATCCGTCGTAGTCGACAAGAGTGTGTAGTAGATGGTTCAATGATGCGTCCGTAGTCCGAGAAGAGTGAATGTAGTAGAGTTCAAGATGTGCGTCGTTATGTCGACAAGGTGATGTAGCTAGATTGTTAGCCTGATGTGTTCGTAGAAGTCAAGTCTGCGTAGTGTTTTCGATTTGGCTGGGCGGGTAGGTCGGGAAATTTGTTTGAAACGGTGAAGTGGTGTTCGGGCAATCTGGTCGGAACGAGAACAACGGGAATGAGAGTAGTTTCCATGCATTGGCGGTATTATTTTCTAGGAAATTAGGTTTTTCAGGCCTGGACGCCGGAAACTCCCCCGAGTCTTCATGGCAGGACCACGCGAAAATTTCGGTTTCGAAACACGGGGGGCGGGCAAAAAAGACTTGCAAAAAATACCTACGTGTAGATGAACGCCCCTGTTGAAATTAAAAATTAACGTAAGACACATTTTGGGATCATCAAATTTTCTAAAGCATAAAAAAAAGAACCGAAATAAAAAATCATCCAAATGGGGGAGGACATAAACGGTAGCATCCTCATATAAATTTAAAAAACAACAAGCTAACATATCGTACTTAATTATGTACTAATTTTCTACCCAAAAAAAATTTGGTAACCTCAACATAACAAGATTACAAACTGTGCACGTAAGCTAGCATCCTTCATTTATCGATGTTTTTATTTGTTTATGTTGATACAAATGTTAATAGTAGAAAAAATTTTAACGAAAATATTATAGGCCACATTTGAATTTTAGCGAGTTGGGCGGGTTGCAGCTTTGTCGAAGGTGCAAGAGCATGGGATGTTGAACTGGGTGTGGTGACATGTTGGTTTTCTGTCAATGATCACGGGTAAACCCAATATGTCTCTTGGGCCAACGAGGGTGGTGACAGTGATTGGAAAGAATTGGGATGCTGTGTCAAGAAGATGAAAATTAAGTCCATATGGACTGATGTTGGACCGATTCAATACCCTTTGGGGTAATTCATCTTTCCCCTTAACTGTTTGTGAAATTTAATGGAGATTTGTTGTCTAATAATGCCATGGATTTCTGTGGTGATGTGTTGTAAGAAACTGAGTTGGAAGAAGGAGAAAGAATGTGCATAAAATGGAATGACATTGTTGAAATTAGACTCTCGACTATATTCGACATTAAGTAATTGAACAATAATGAACTAATTTTTCAACGCAGTTTGATAAATTTTTATTCTTTCAGATTTCAACAAAAGTATGATATTTTACCTTTTTGGTATATAAAATTTCCTTTAAGGCGTAGGTTAAAATTGGGTATTTTAATCCCCGAATTGGCCAAAGTATAATTTTAAGATTTTAAACTAATTTTCTAAGAACATTGTCGAAACTTCAATTTTTTAGTTCCTGTTCAGAATGGTTTCAAAATCTCGTTTTCTCAACAACAAAAAGTTGTCTGAACGGAACAGCAAGAACGGATGTTTCTCCTGAGCCGCCGTTTTAAGCTTTCGGCCCGGGGGTCCCGCGTTCACGCAAGCTATCTTGGAGAAGCTAGGGGTTGCAAAAACACTTGATCAGGGAAAAGAGGGAATTGCTTTATAAAAGGAGGTCGTTTCAACCAAAATGTTAATTGATTTCAAAGGAGCAAAATATAAACTAAAAAAAAGGACAAAAATATTTCAGTTCATTGTCACCTTTGGACCATCACCCAGGGTTACTTATTATCAGTATGTGTTTCCCATTTCAAGAAAAGTTTTGGGTGGATGATGAAATCCTTCACCAAATTACGATTTGCTTTGCTTTGACGTTTGCAACGAAAACCGAATTTGAAGTTTTTACGGTATATTCGGTTAAGGTCCGGGAAATATAGAGTTACCAGAGTAACAGAGTATAACCCAAGAGGGAAAGGAAACTCATAACAGAGGATTATAACAAAGAAAGTCACATTCATTGGCAGTTATATGTTTGCAGGATTTATTCCTGGAGCCGAGTTTGAAGACTGGGGTCAGCAAGCGCATGGTGGCTTAGTTGTATAGTGGAATTTGTTAGCGGTTTTGGGAGGCGGATTGTCTGGGTTTATTTGTCTTTTTCTATAGTATCAAATGAAAGTTATGATTTCATAGGACTCGGACAAAAAGTTGAAACAAGCGCGATTAATCTATTCATACATGTAGCGGGTTATGAATGAAAAGTATACGGTATTCAATTAAAAAACTGAGGACATTTCGTTCTTTTCTTGGTAAGATCACCGACAATTGATTCTTATTGGAAGAGAAGAGGACGTATGTAACGCTATCTGGGAGGACTTCACGTCTCGGCCACTGAGAAACACGGACGCGCGACTGGGTTGGGTCACTTCGATCGTATGAAATGTCTCTCCGAGAATTTATTTTCAACGGACGATAATTTTTAGTTCGCTGAATAATTTGCTGCATTATTTGATTCAATTTTTATTCCCAGTATTTAAGGGATATGATTTGCATTAAACATGTTTTTAAGAAAGTTTCGTCAGTAAATTGTTTTTTAGAAAAAGTCGCAAGCATTTTCGCGAGAAAAAGGGAGAACTAAATCCACTATTTAAAATTATATTTTTCCCAATTGTCCTGGACCTATGTTAATCTTCGGCGGCGGGAGGGAGGTGGGCGGAGGGGGGGGGCGATGGACGGGTGGCGGGGGAGAGGGGAGGGGGGAGGAGTGGAGGCGGGGACGGGAGGGAGGGGGGAAGGAGGGGGAGGGGGGGGCTGAGAGTGGGCGGGGGGCGGGGCGAAGGGGGGAGGTGTGGGGCAGTGGGGGGGCGGGTTGTGGAGAGGGGGGTAGACAGCGGGGGCCGCCCACCTCCCTCCCGCCGCCGAGATATGTAACTAGGTCAGGACAATTGGGAGAAATGATAATTTTAAATAGTGGATTTAGTTCTCCCTTTTCTCGCGAAAATGCTAGCGACTTTTTCTACAAAAAATTTACTGACGAAACTTCTAAAACATGTTTTTAATGCAAACCATATCTTAAATATGGAATAAAAATTGAATCAAACGAATGAAAATTTTTAGCAGAATAAAAATTATCGTCGTTAAAAAATATAATTCCTCGTGATAGACATTTCCATACGAGGAAGTGACCAACCAGTCGGCGCGTCGCTGTTTCCTCCAGTGGCCGAGGACGGGAAGCCTCCCAGATAGCGTTACTATACGTCATCTTTTTCAACTAAGAATAAATTGTCCGGGTGGATTTTACAAGAAAGAACGAAATGTCCTCAGTTTTTTAATTGGAATACGGGTACTACTTTCATCATAAGCGTACAATGTATGAATGATATTGCGCTTTTTCAACTTTTTCGAGTCCCTGAAATCATAACTTTCATTGTTGTATATATAAAGACATTTAACGCCAACTATCTCGCCTCCAAAACGCTAAAATCCATATATCAACTATATCCACGTACATTCTTTCTTTCTGACAGTTTCAACTGGCATCAGATGATGCAACATGATATATGCATTATATGGTGATGGTTATAAATCCTGTGTTCTGTAGAGTTAATACTCTTATCACTGTTGTACTGGCCTGTGGAGTTAATACTCTGTGCTCAGTGGTATTTATATTTCGACTTAACGATATACTTAAAAATTCAAAGCGTTCGTTTGTTGCAAGGTTCAAAGCAAAGCAAAGTTTTAATTGTTGAAGGAGATTTCATCATCCACCAAAAACTTCTGCTATGAAAGTGGAAACGACAGTACTGATAATGAAGTAAGCCTTTTGTGTGATTGTCAAAGTGATGACAATGACTGAAGTATTTATTTTGTCCGTAGTAAGTATTTTGTCTTTGGGAAAAATAGATCATTAAACATTTTGTATGAAGCGACCTCTTTTATAAGGAATGTCCTCTTTTTCCATGATGGAAGTGTGGCAACCCTAGTCTCAGATAGCTTTGCGTGACGCGGGGGCGGAGCGAAGCTTAAAACGCGGACTCGGGAGACATCGTTCTGCTGTTCGGTTCAGACACTGGTGTTATGAGAAACGAATTTTGAACCATTCTGAAGCAGAAACTACTTAAAATTGAAGTTGAAATGGTCTTAGAAATAGTTTTAAATCTTAAATTATACTGCAATTTCGTCTAAACTACCATTTTACTACGCCTTTTAAGGAATTTTATATACCCAAAATGTAAATATTCATACTTTTGTTGAAATCTTGAAGAATAAAATTTATCAAAATGGTATGAAAATGTAAGTTCATTATTGTTCTATTACTTAAATGTCGAATATAGTCGAGTCTATTTCTACAATGTCATCCATTTTATGCACATTTTCTCCTTCTTCCAACTCAGTTTTCTACAACACATCACCACAGAAACATTTCCATGCATTAAATTAGACACAAAATCTCAATTAAAATTCAAAACATGGTTTTAATTGAAAATGATGTGTAATTACCAAAATGTTTATTTAAAATCGTCCAACATCAGTCCATTAATGGACTAATTTTTATCTCTTGACAACAGCACCCAATGCTACAATCACTGTCACGCACCCTCGTTTCGCCAGGGAGAAGAACATTTGGTTTGTTACGTGATTCATGGTGGACTAGAAAACCCTAACATGTCACCACACACAGTTCAACGTCCATGCTCTTGACCTTCGACAAGCTGCAACCCCCACTTGCGCGAAATTCAAAATTAACTAGCCTATAATTTTGTACTAATTTTCTACCATAATTTAAACTTTTGTACTCAACTATAAACAATAAAAAAACATCGAAAAGTGAAGGTGCTAGCTTGACGTGGCACCCGGTTTGTAATTGTTTATAGTTGAGTACAAAATTTTTAATTGTGGTAGAAAATTAGTACATAATTAGTAGATAATGTTAGGCTTGTTGTTTTTGAATTTATGAGAAGTGAGGATGCTAACGTAATGTCAAGCTAGCACCCCCACTTTTGGATGTTTTTTTTATTGTTTATAGTTGAGTACAAAATTTTTAATTATGGTAGAAAATTAGTACATGATTAGTGCAAAATTATAGTCTAGTTAATTTTGAATTTCGAACAAGTGGGGGTTGCATCTACACGGAGGTATGCTCTTGGGAAGCCGCGGCCGTTCGAACCGAGAATGTTTCAGCGTGTCTGCCTAGACTCGGATTCGCGTCCAACTGAAGACTATTCCTAGGTATGAAATAACTCCGCAAGCATGGAACTAGTCTCACGTCCCACACCGTTCTTCGTCCGACATATTTGCCCGACACACTTCACCGTCAACAATCCGACGCTCCTCCGCCTGCCATCCGACACTACTCGACCTTACTCTACGTGACTACATCACTGAACATTCTACTCCATCACTCTTGTCGACTACGGACTGGATCATTGAACATCGACACATCACTCTTCTCGGGATACGAACTGATTCATTTGAACATCTACACATCACTCTTCTCGGACTACGATACTGGATCATTGAACATCTACTAACATTCCACTCTTCTCAGTACTACGGACTGCATCATTGAACATCTACTACATCACTCTTCTCGTACTACGGACTGGATCATTGAAACATTCTACTACATCACTCTTCCGGACTACGACTGGAATCATTGAACATCTACTACATCCACTCTTCTCGGATCACTACGACTGGATCAGTTGAAACTCTACTACATCACTCTTCTCGGACTACGACTGGATCATGAAATTCTACTACATCACTCTTTCAACTACGAACGCATCATTTAACAATCTTACTACAATCACTCTTCTCGGACTACGACTGATTCATTATACATCTACACATCCACTCTTCCGGACTACGGACGATCATTGAAACATCTACTACATCATCTCTTCCGACTACGAGACTGCATCATTGAACATCTACTACATCACTCTTCTCGGCACTACGACTGGATCATTGAACATTACTATACATCAGCCTTCTCGACTACGGACTGATCATTGGAAACTACTTACATCACTCTTTTCAGACTACGGACTGGATCATTGAACATCTACTACTATCACTCCTTCCGGACACGGACTGCATCATGTGAACATCTACTACATCACTCTTCTCGACTTCACGGACTGCATCAGTTGAACATCTACTACATCACTCTTCTCGACTACGACTGGATCATTTGAACATCACTACATACTCTTCTCGTACACGACTGCCATTGAACATCACTAACATCACTCTTCTGGACTACGGACTGGATCATGAACTTTCTTCTCGAGCCCGTCCCTCCGCCCGCCTACTTCAATCTGCTCCTCCTCGACGCGCGCGGCCCTCTTCCGCCCACGCATGGGACTGAAGCCCCATTGCGGCTGCGGCCTCGGTGCGGCGCGCCGCGGCGGGTGCGCCCAAGCGCTTGCGTGATACGCACGGCCCACGGGAGCGCACCAGTCACGGCGGATCCCCGGTCCCAAGCCCGGTCAGCGCCTGTCCTCTGCCGCCTCTGCTGCCCGCCCCGCAAAACTCCCCCGCACTTCCTCATCACTGCCCGTCGCTACCAACCCCGTTCCTCATCCCCCCACTATCCGCATCACCTCAAACGCCGCTGCCGTACCCATGTCCTCATTCCCGCCCTCCGCGCCAACCCGTCTTCTTTACCGCAGCCTACCTCATCCCCGCCTGACGCAGATGAACCCTTCCTCATCCCCACAGCCGTCCTCATCCCCGCCTGACGCCATGCGGACCCCGTCCTCATCCCCACAGCCTCCTCAACCCCGCCCTGCTGACAAACCCCATTCTCATCATCGAGCCTTCTCATTTCCCCCCCGCCGCTGCCGACCCCTTCTCATTCCTCTAGCCGTCCTCACCGCGCCATTCGCTGACAACCGCATTCTCATCCCGCAGCTGTCCTCATCCCGCCCTCCCTGCCACCCCGTTTCATCACCGGCAGCCGCCCTCATCCCTTGCCCGCCATTGCCGAGCCCGTTCATATCCCCACAGACGTCCCTGACTCGTCCACCCCTCACCCGTCGCCTTCCCTACCACCCCGCCCCCTCCACCGCGTCTCTGTCCCCGGCCGCTGCCTCCGCCATCCTCGTCCTCGTCCCGTTCCCCGTCGCGTAGCCGTCCCCGTCGCCGTCCGCGTAGCCGTCCCCGTCGCCGTCCCGCGCGTAGCTCCCCGAGCCCTCCCGCGTAGCCGTCCCTAGCCGGCCCCGTCGCCGTCCCCTCGCCGTCCCGCGTCCCTCCCCCCCCCTCCCCCGTTCCCGTTCGCCGTCCCCGTCCCTCCCCTCGCCGTGCCCCCGTCGCCGTCCGCGTGCGCCCGTCTCCGTCCCTCCCGTCGCCGTCCCTTTCGCCGTCCCCCGCGCCGTCCCCGTCCCGTCCCCGTCCCTCCCCTCGCCGTCCCCGCGCCGTCCCCGTCGCCGTCCCCTCCCCGGTCGCCGTCCCCCGTCCCTGTCCCGTCGCCCGTCGCCGTCCCCGTCGCCGTCCCCTCGCCGTCCCCGTCGCCGTCCCCGTCCGCCTTCCCCGCGCCGTCCCCGGTCGCCGTCCCCGTCGCCGTCCCCCCCGTCGCCGTCCCCGTCGCACGTCCCCGTCGCTCCCGTCCCCTTCCGACTGTCCCCGTCCGCCTCCCGTCGCCCGTCCCCGTCGCCTCCCTCGCCGCCCCCCTCTGCCGTCCCCGTCGCCCACCCCGTCGCCGCTCGCTCGTCCCCGTCGCCCCCTCGCCGTCCCCGTCGCCGACGTCCCCGTCTCCGTTCGCGTGCCTCCCCGTCCCCGTTCCCCGTCGCCTCCCCGTCGCGCCCCCGTCCCGTCCCCGTCGCTCCCCTAAGCGCCGTCCCCTCCCCGTCCGTCCCCGTCGCCTCCCGTCGCCGTCCCCGTCCCGTCCCTCGCTCCCGTCGCCTCCCCGTCCCACTCCCTCGCCGTTCCCCTCGCCTCCCCTCGCCCTACCCGTCGCCTGCCCCCGTCCCTCCCCGTCGCCGTCCCCGTCGCCGTCCCCCGTCGCCGTCCCCGTCTCCGCCTTGGCCGCCGCCGTGGTGGAGCCGAGGCCACGGGCGCCGCGCCGCCGGGTCTTCGCTAGCGCGTGTGCGCAAGTCGGGCAGCTGCGCGGCACGGCGCTTCGCTCCGGCACGGTCGCCCGCAGGCGGCGCCGCACGCGCTGTCCCCGCACGCGCTCGCTCGCACGCACGCACGCGCACGCACAGCTGCTCCGCGCGCGCCGTCATCGCTAGAGGACGCTCACTGCTCGGGCGCGAGTGCCTCAACCACACTGATGCTATGCTACGCTATGCTATGCTGTTGTTTTGTGTTCGTATATAGTTTTCGTTTTCCACATAGACGTGGTTTTTACTAGTGATACGTTAATTTCTTGATACACGATACCGTTACTTGTGAGCTTCGATACTCGATACCATACTTCTTTAAAGACTCAACAACAAAAAGGGTTCAATCAGAATTGAAATGATATATTTCGATCTTCATACATACATGCATTTACTATTTTAATATTTAAAAAATAATGAGATGAACATACATTTATTTAAAGTTTTTAAAGATTTTTATTACGAACAACTAACATATTAACTCTTTCTGGATCCATTCTATTTATTATTTTTTTTGTCACATATGAATCCAGCTGTACTGAAAAATCTCTCCGAAAACATAGTGGCTAGTGGAATGCACAAGTATCGAACAGCACTTTTCTCAATTAAATTGCAGAGTCACTTAGTTTTTCCAGTAAGATAGTACATTTCCACCAGAAGGGAGCAAGTCCTCTTGTAGAGACACATTTAATTCATCCTCTTGTGCTGGGGTTTCGTGGTCACTCTTCAGAATATTCCTGTGAAGAGAACACAATCCCAACAGACTGACACTTCCTTGTTGCTGACAGAAGAAAAATAGGAGAGAGGAATGTGAAGAAGACAATTATTCTCTAAAATCACAAAAGTTGGTGAATGGCATAAAAAAATGAAAATATCGAATCATTTTCCGAAAGTATCGATCGTAATCGATACCACCCGAATATCGAGGGTAACGAAAGTATCGAGAACCTATGAGTCTGTGTGAAAATGAGAATGATGAAGCAATAGGGGAATCGCAGAAAAGAGAAACAGGAGAATCTGCAAAAAGAGCCACGCTTTCTCTTAAAATTCTCTTCAAATTCCGTATGACAAATCATTTGGAGTGATCTAATTACTCTCCTTTAGGCTCACTAATCAGTACAGACTATAGATTGTAGATTGCAGGCTGTAGAGTATAACAGTTGCTTAAAAAGTATTCATTTTAATATTGGCAGTGTTTAATGCTGTCAGTGTGAAGTTTGACATGCAATATAATGAATTGAAATATGATTCAGTCTTGATACATTTTCAATTTAAACTGTCTCATATTTCTGGATACTCTTTACTTTGAAATACTGAAGCCTTTTGAATTCATTCACGGAAAATTAAAATCCGAGGAGTTCAAGTTTTATTATAGAATGTTTTAATAAATTCATATGTCATATAATTTTGCATTATATTTTGAACCTATCGTGAAGTAGGTGAAACAATACCATAAAATATTATACAATACACAATACACTACAATACGAGTATAATATACAATACAATATAATATAAAACACAATATAATATAAAATGCAATACAAAAAATACAATAATATAATTTATGAATTATTTGAAGTACGAGTATATGGATTATTTGCATATTGTGTATTCAAATACAAAAATAGCCCAGCAAAGATCGCTGGGGTGTTGTGGGATTTGGGAAACTAAAGTTGTGTGTGAATATTATAAGATGAAACTATAAGAGAAATACTGACCTCTGCAGTCAGCCAGCGTTAATGAGGCACAGCCAACCGATTCAAAAATGACACATACGAACTGACTCTTACTTTCTGTGCAGTATTACATACCCCATTTCACGATTCTGGAAACAATTCGTTTGCATCAAGACCGACCATTCCTCAACACTTAATTCTTCAAAATTTCCTTATCATTTAAAGAAATTTGAGGAAGGAGAGACTTTTATTAAATTATTTTGTCTGTGAAGCGTTGTTTTCTCCATGAAGTTCTTGTTTGTGCCATTACAAGCAGGAAATCTGGTTGAAGTACGCCGATAACACATTCATATCTTTAAAATATCCTTGCGCTCGTCCAGATGTTGGTTTCTGTGGGAACCAACACTTGGATTGACCGTTAGAGCGTCTGTGTTCCCCCACAGATTACGATACTCATATTGTTTCTTTATCTGCAGAATATGCTCGATCAGCCTTCCCCCTTGGAATTAAATTATATTATTAAAATTATTAGGTACATTTTGTATGTGTTTAGGGTCTGATACTTAAGAACTGGAAAAATAAATAATTTTCAAGGCATAGAAAATAAAGCGAAGAATGACTAACATTGTACGATCTCTGAGCAAATTAATATCAAAATGCCAACCAGATAGACAATGTTTTTAGTAAAAGACTGACCAACAAGTATATCGAAAATATCGAGAACCTATGAGTCGGAGAATGAGATGATGAGAATGATGAATGAGAATGATGAAGATGAAGAATGATGATGTGATTCAAATAATGAAAATTTCTGGCTGAATCACGAAGCAACGCGATGAACTTGTACTGCGTTTTTATGCTGCCATATTCGATATTTCCTTTACCTAACACTCGCATCCCATTACCATCACATTATTAGCGTTACGAGCAGGTTCTCAATGTTTATAAACTGCTCAGTCTCCGCGAACGTACAAAAAGTACCTGAAGGAGCTCTGAGTGCAGTCACCTACCCCGAGCTTCGTGTATCATTCCATCTCTCTACTTCTTATTGTATTCGGATCTACTTCCGGCTTATGCACAACGTCTCTTCACCCACGTCAGCCCAAAAGGTATTATAGCAGGAGGAAGAACACCTGGAGTTCTAAGATAAATTTACGGGCATGAACATCAAGTGATATACTCTACATTAAAAAGAAATTAACTGAACACTAAAAATATGATTTTTTAAAAATTAATTGTATAATAAAACTTGTCTTCGGAAAATAGGACAATGCATTTAATTTTTGAGTAAGAAGAAAAAAATGTTTGCTTATAAATTTATATTTTTACAAATGTTTGATAGTTTTAATGCAAACTTTAGATAATTATTTTCAAGAGAAGCTAATTTTTTAATACAATAATCTCCATTATTAAGTTACGACTAATATTCTATTCTAGCTAATTCGTGAATTAACCGGGTTAATGTTTACAAAGTGGGTGGGAAAATTCCGAAGCCTGATACCGGAGGAATTTAGCTCAGACCTGTAGTCATTGCTGATGTCTCTGCAGTGACAATAACCCGGAAGTCCCAGGGTTTGAGTCCCGACGACTATGTTTTCGACATTATGTCGCTGGGTCGAATTCAGCTACTGTTTGGAGAAGAATTCTGGCGGCTGACTGCTCTGATCGGTAGTTTTGCAAGGATCAATACCAGGCGAGAGTCTGAGCAGTACCCTAACAAACGGTCCACGGACCGCGCGCGATCTTTCCTTCCTCTTCCTTGTCCACACGTTTCGGAAAATCAATTGGGAGTTTAGAGCTTGTACCGGCTGGGGCGGTGCCCTGCTCGGGGAGATACCTGGAAGGGAAATACCAGGTCGCTGACGTGTAGTTCGGCGCCGGTATAAGCCGGAGGGGACCAATGACCATAACAGACGATATGCCCGGAAACAGTCATACCGTAGGAACTATATCCGAAGCATATTTCTTGGACTCAATGTGGATGATGTGCACATTAGCCAACAAGAAGTGGCCAGGGTAGTAGGGGTGGAAGTACAGGTAGGGTAGGGGGTGAAAGTACCTTCGAGAGTCAATGAATACTAGACATTTCGTGATTCGTTGGAAAACAAAAGCTCGTAGGAAGTTTCTAAGCCTAATGAAAGACAAAGTGTGTTGTTGTGACCTCCACTGGGGCAGTCGTCATTTACTAACGTAGACATACAGTACTAGACTCGCAATATACTATCTCGTGGCATTGGTGCCAATAAAGCCAAACCCTTGTGCTCGACTTATGTCAGTAGAGATTCGTTAGCAGTCACTGCCGTTTATGGAGTTTTCTTTCTTCTTTTTAAACAATTTCTATTGTGCTTTGGTAATTTGATGCATTACTTATATTGCAGTTGTGACTAGTTAAGTTCGGATATAATTTTTGAAATTAACGATATAATGAAAACGAAATTGAAATTTCAATACACTGGTAAGATATTATCTTTTCGTGCTCAGCGTGAATGAAATTTTTAATTTAGTTAATCGATTTTACTGTCAGCTGACGATTATTATTGATAAGGCTATTAGTTGTTTGATTAAATTACTAATTAAAATCGAGTGGAAAAAGAAGTAAGTTTGGGTGTATCAAGATTTCTGTAAAGTGTTTTGTACAGTTCAACAAGAGATCTTTATTTTGTCCTGACTTTCATTAGATTTGTAATCCGAGAAGATTCAAAAAAAGCGTGGATTAACGCCATTAGGAAGGAGAATTGGAACCAAACATTGTTTCATGTGTTTACTTGAATTTCTGCACTAAGGAGTTTTCACGATGTGGATTTAACAGTCCAGGAAAGACGATTGAGAGAAGAAACAGACCTGAACATTTTTCAGTCTACCCAAGTAACACATTTGTGGCAACATTTCAAGACAGTCAAAAAACCAACCTACAAAATTATATTTCAGAAAATGTAGCGGATCGGATGCTGATCTGTAATTTCGTGAACCCAGTTACGACAATAAGATTTCACATATCGCAAGTGAGGAGAACCTCATGATCCGTCCTAATTAACCTTCCTAGAAATATTAGGAAGGATAATGCACTTACCATATATCAATTATTATTTTAACTCAAACATTGTTATTGATAAACTGGGACAAATTAACAATACGACGTTGATTTCGGTGCTTCATATTTGTATAATTGTTATATTTAATGAATCTGTGAAAAAATATTATACATTTTTCGGTGAACTGACCTTCATTTTGACCAAAGTTTTGTCCAGTTTCCCTTTATTCATAGAGCAAATGCCGAATATTCTCTTGCCTCTCTTCCTAATATTTACTAACAGCTTTTATCCCCCTCATTAATATCTGACGCAAACTGATACTAATACTGTTTTCGATATCAAATAACAAATAAATCTTTTAACTCACTGTATATCTCAGTTGACGCTTTGCTATGCGTTTCCGAGTTTGGGCGACGAGCACAGATGTATCTACGGTATGGCAGACATGGCACGTGCCATGGTCGCGACTCCTAAGGGGCGCTATTTACAGTATATCGCTAAAACAAATAATAACTACCCTAATTTGAAGTAACTTGACAATACCGTCCTTGCCATGGGCGCCCGAATACCTATATAGGCCACTGACGACGATGCTCCAGGCTTCCGCTTTTCATAAAACTTCCTCGAGGTTTGCAACACGTAATTTACATTGCTTTTTATAGCCAGTTTTCGCAATCACAAAGACTCTTAACCATGTCCAAGTGTGGTTCCCTTATTTCTACATTCCACGTTATTGAATGCCCAGGAACTCTTGAAGTTCGGAAAAAGTCTTGAAAATTACAATATGTACCAAAATTTTCCATCTGCAAATTGAGTGGGATTCCCTTCTCAAAAAATTAATTTAATGTCAAAATATGTAAGAATTACTCCCAATGCTCCGTGTTCCATACAACTATTTAATATCCTCATGTATTTTATATCCTTATATCCTTTTGCAATGTGTTACAACAACAAAAATCGTGGTATTCATCACTTGTGTAAACTGAATAATTTCTCGTTCGCATCGTCAGTCCAAACCAATATTGGTAAGGCGTTTGGATGAGACAACACCGTTTCAGAGGAGGTTGTCTGCGAAGACACAAAACGTACAAGGACGTAGCCACCCCTGCTCCAGATACGCCAGTGACCCCTCTATCTTATCTAGATGTCACAGCAAGAAAGCGACGTCTTCCGAAGTTAGTCGTTCTAAACGTCAAGCTTCCAACGGAAGGAGATCGCCTCGCGAGAAACTGGTTTCCATCCCTCGCCGTCGCATGCGCCACCGCCACAGCCGCCAGCGCTCCCCGTACCTCCGCCCCCGCCCCGTCTTGGCCCTCGCCCACGCCGCCGCCGCCGCCGCCGCCTTCGTCGGGCGCTGTCGGGCGAGACCGCGCGCAGCCCTGACTGCTGGAAGCGTGTGCAGCAGCGCCGCGCAACGCGGTGCAGCGAAGCGCTTTCAGCGCCGTCGGGTTGGCAGCGCCGGGTTGAAGGTCTCGCTCCCCAGCGAGCGACTGGGCGCCGCCTCCGCTCCCGCCGCCGCCGCCGGCTCCGCCGCCATTGCCTCTGCCGCCACTG
>BOPP01000108.1:2666482-2678734 GCA_017312745.1 Gryllus bimaculatus
GCCGCCGCCGCCGCCGCCCGCACCCGACGGGGGCCTGGGGAACTTCGCAAGCGCGACCGTTGGCGCGCCAGCCGCCAGAGGCGGCCTGCCGACCGCGGTGGTTCCCGGGCCCGGTCTGGCTGCCGCCCGCCGCCTGCCCACCGCCACGCGCCCGCGTTGCTGTGCTGCTGCTCGGGCGGCCACAACCCAGGCGGAAGCACAGGCCAGGCCGCCGCCCCCACAACACCCCCCGCTCTCGCCCCGCCCCAAACTCCCTCTCCTCCGTCGCCGCTGGCCGCACTCTTGCACAGGATTCCGTTCAGCTTTCGCCTCCCCCGCCTGAGCGGCGGGCGGGGCTTTGCAGTGGCAGACGCGGCATCAGCAATCCTGGGTTGCACAAACCAACTCGGGCTGTTTGTGTACGGACCCTTTTCAAATACATTCGGTCATTCTTTATGCGCATATAAACCAATTGATACACAACCAAGTTTTACGTACCACCCCTCACCCACACCTCTCATAGCTCTTAACGTCACCAATATCGTCAAAGGAGTGGGTCCTTCAAATAAAAACAAAAATTCACACCAAAACACCCGATCACCCCGCTCTTCTCTTGGAACGAGGGCCTGGTGGCACACGTCCGTTATTTTCGTACATCCAATCTGCCCCTACCGCGAAACAAGGTTTTTATACAGAATTATTGTAGATGTAACTAAGGACACATAATATTATAACTTCATGTGGTTGATTATTTCAAAATCCTACAGAATTCTTCTCATACAGCTCAATTTCCTTTTCCACAACCTCGCAAACACCCCTCTCTCACTTGCCTCAATTTTTGCACACCCCCGAGCCAACAAAATCAAAGTGCTCCCTCGTATAATTTTATCCCAGGATTTTTACTTACTTGCAGCAGATTACAATTCGGGTACTGTCGCAAAACACATAGGTCTTTTATATTTGCGGATTATATCACACTATGTTCTTTTCAACTCTCCCTATACACTGCCAAACACGAGTTTTCCTCTGAATGTCAGAGGGAAAAAAATACGTTCATTCCGTCCTCATCCGGTTCAATTCACTATTTGAACATTATTATTTCTAAGTCGGAAAAATAGGATAAACAAGCCTTTTTACTCATTCATAATTAGGGCAACGGTCCTATCAATTTAGATTTTTCTAACAGATTTTCAGTTCAAGCAAGAATTAAGTAAGAAATATAGCTTTGCTTATTTAAGTTAAACCATTATTAAATACTCCGCCTAACTTGTTAAAGTTGGAACGCAATTCAGTACAAACTGTAAATGCCCCAAACAGTAAAAGCAGATGATTTTTTTTTTAAAACGCATTTTTTTCAACCAGAGATAGCAAAATCGAGTGTAAAGAGACGTTCATAACAATTCCTGTATTTTAAAAATTTTGTTTCAAACAATGCATCATTATTGTAAAAGGTTTCAATGGTACATACTCAACAATGGGTAAAAGTTATAATTAAACTTACTTGAAATTTTCAAATAATAATTTTAGGGGAATACCATTAAAATATAATGAAACATAATAACGTAATGCTACTAGTAATTCCTACCGCAAATGTACCGTAGTATGAATGTGACACCATCGATAATAAAACAATTACGGGTTTATCAAACATTTCCTGTTACAAAATTAAAACAAATAAACGATGTTTTTTTTTCTGACATCGATGGTTTGTTAGACAGGAAATTATGTTAACCTCTACACTCTAACAACTTAAAATTTGTGTGCATTAAAATTTAATTTTGATCTTGTCTCCTATAATTTTCGCCGAATAAGAGTATACAAAGATGAAAGAAGGCGCAGACGGCCTATCCCGCCCCCGCACAGCGTTATTTTGTTGACCATCGCGATCATAATTCCATAATTACCATCCATTCAACGACGCGACAAGAATATGAAAGGAAAGAGGAAACTATAAGGGCGTGAGGTAATCTTGGTGCGACGAGAGAGGCTTTCTTCGATGAAGATAGTCACATGAAATAACACAAAGATGTTTACTATGAGTTTTATTATCATATTTTAAGTATTGTTATCCTGCGGAATTTTTTTTCCATACCGGGTCTTTAAACGAAAAGAAATTTTAAAGAAAAGAAAACGTCGGAGGGAAAAAGAAAAAACCCTCTTCAAGAATCTTCGAACGAAACACATACGGCAAAGCCAAGAACGCTATTTCCACACACCACACACGACAAAGAAACGAGGTGAATTTAAGAAACTGATCGGTGGTTAATACTCACTTCGATTTTTTCTAACAAAAATAAGTCGTTTTGAAAACACTTCGAGAGGACATCGATGTCCCGCATCCGCTAACCATAGAAAGTGCGAATTTGTCTGAAAATTAATTTTCAATTTACCCTCTGGGAAGCGTCCACCCCGCGTCAATTCCAGAGATCGTGGGGAGCCGAGACCAAGAGCCATCTGGCGATGCGGCAGGCAACGCTTAACCAGCGACGTTAACACCCGCGGCGCAGCAGCGAGTGCGACTTTTACGTGATATGGACGCCACAGCACGTGGCCAAAATTGAGCTTCGTTCGTGTCCCTCGAAAGCACTTCCCTCGAATGCCAGCCCACTATAGTGGTATTGGGAGTCCGGTCACCACAATGGATTCTCTGAAAGCCACGGCGTACCTAGCCCTCCGCGATTCAAGTCCTTGGCGGGCTGGGAGAGTCCGTAAAGGCGAAAAAAATCCTGTTTGCCATGTACCGTGCCCCACGCGACACGCAGGAGAAACCCCCCCTAGCTTAAACTACCCCCAGCAAAGATTGAGATGCCGTCCTGTTGAAAACGTTCCCGCTCGTAATCGGCATATTTTGGGCTTCCAGGCTGGGGGCCAATAACTTACCCAGAAGTTTGGAAAATAAAGAGATAAGTCGACTCTTGACCATATGGATAGAGGCTCGGTTCCTGTATTGGGGCGAAATTGGTTTAACTGAAATAGACAGGATGTACGAATAGTGCTTTCTGAAAATGCCTTCTCGGGGCGGATCAATACCTCCGAAGTTGCAACAAAGGGGTCGCTCAAAATCGGCCCGTGTCGTCTGGTGGGACGATCCCACACAAACGAGACGAGCATCAAGAACACGAGAAATAATCCTTCACCTGCCCCCTCTTGCTTATTCATCGCGAGAGGAAGTGGCAGAAATGTCTAGGGTTCTGTTGCCTCTTATGAATTTTCTACTAACGGTGTACATGCACATGGGGGCAAATAATATATAAACCCATCAATTACATTACGAATTTTATTTAATGTTAGCATCTCTCATTAAAATGCATTAAGATTCGAGTGGACTTTTTCGTGTTGCCGCCTGCACTTGCGTCATACACATACTCTCACTTTGTCAAGACCAAACCGAGAACATGAAGGAAATAACATTTAATGTGCACCGAATCCTGTTTCACACGGGTTAACTTATCTGCTGAAAGGAATACAGGTTCGTCTCTTTTTTTTAATTTATTAACATCGGATTTGAAAGACTTTACGTTACGCTTCAGAAATTGCACAATACCACGCGTATCATCGCCATAGGCCGCCGACGTCCCAGACTGCATACCGGAGGACTCCTCTTTTTCGAAACGTCTCCCTTGGTCTCGAAGATATCCCACGGGAACACTTTTCTAATCGCCAAGCAAGCCCTTCCTCCAAGGCGACAAAATTGTTTTAAAAATATAACTTGTTAAAGCCGTTTCAATGTCTACATGGTTTACTCTATTAAACATGAGTTTAGAAGGCAAAATCTCGTAGAAAAAGACGATAATATCATTACACATTTAGCTTGTAAGTATCTTACGAAACCTCTACTGCTTTATAGACCATCGTATCCGGGTAGTTTTTGAATGACATGCGGGTCGTTGTTTGAAATTGAATTCATTTTTGGGGCGCACAGACACCGGCTCGTTTTTAGAGAACGACCGTGTCCGCATCCGTGCACGGATAGTTTGCGTCAACCTCCTCAGAGACTGCAATGTGTGCTGTAGCGAAGTGGGTGCAGTGCCACGCCGACCTCTCGTGAGATTGCGGCCGGAACGCGCGGTTAGTTTACGCGGCGCCCTTGGCGCTGGCAAACATGGCCCAGCAGCGGACAGTGGATAATGCCGACCTTAAAAGACGGGGATGGCCATAATTGATTGATGCACAATTAGAGAAAGAAAAGAAGACAAAAAAAGAAGAAGAAACAACGAGAAATGGGTCAAACACTTTCAAACAGCACGGGGGGCAGGACATCACTCTTTTGTATGCAAATTCGTAAATTATTTACGCAATTTTATTTGGAAGAAACGGAAAAGAACAAAAGAATTCTTGTAGTGCATAATGTTGGGGGAGAAGGGGGTGTTTTCGTATTTTCCTGTTTATACAACCAATTACTCACTGCCCTAGTTTTCTGAAAAATTTCACAGAACAAATAGAAACTGGTCTGCATTCGTTTTGGAAGTATTTGATAACAATCCACACGAACAACCTTTTTTCGACTTTAAAGAGCAAATAACGTGATATATCTAGGTTAGGTCCCAAGAACATAGAATCAACGCTGTTTCATTCGATTAATAATCTAGCTCTTTGAACAAAACACAAAAGCTGACGGGAAGGCAAAACACGGATTTCAACCTCTCCAACCAACAAGCGAAAGCCTACGTAGATTACGATTTATTTACACATCGAATTGCAAATCCGACGTTGCATTTTGAAACATAATAACCAGAGCCGCCTGTGTAAAATGTTTGGTCCAAAAACCACAATTTCGGAACAAAGAGTTGAATGGCTCAACCCAAAACTACCTGACAGTCCAGGCCAACGCTTATCTTCTTCCACGTTTTCTTTGAGCCTGACGTTCTGTAGTTGTCGGAGCCCGTGTCGTACAAGTACTGGTATGGCGCACGAATCGGGATGAGCTGGCAGGTCGCGGGCGGAGCGGTCCATGGCGAGGGCGTCGTTTGGCTGAGCCAGCGACCGGGGCGGAGAGGCGCAAGCCGGACGGGCTGCTACCTGCTGCTATCCTGGGAGGCGCGAGCGGCAGCTGGCGGGCGGGCCGCCAACTGGCGCAGGAAAGCCGCGAAAGCTGCAGCTGCGGCGGCGGCGGGCGGCCGGCCGGCAGCGGGCGGCGGGTGGCTCGGCGGGCGCGAGGGCGGCGGCGGCGGCCGGGCGGACGGAACGGGCGCCTGTGCTGCGGGCCTGGCCTTTGGCAGCCTGGGCGAAGCGCGAGTCAGGCAGCGGGCGGCCGCAAGCGGCGGCGCGGCGCCGGCGTGGCGGCGTGGCAGTGGCGGCACTCTCCGCCCCGGTCGCTGGCCCAGCAACGACGCCCTCCGCCATGGACCGCTCCGCCGGCGACCTGCAGCTCATCCGATTCGTGCGCCAGTACCAGTACTTGTACGACACGGGCTCCGACAACTACAAGAACGTCAAGCTCAAAGACAACACGTGGAAGAAGATAGCGTTGGCGCTGGGACTGTCAGGTAAGGTTTTGGGTTGAGCCATTCAACTTCTTTGTTCCGAAATTGTGGTTTTGGACCAAACATTTACACAGGCGGCTCTGGTTATTTATGTTTCAAAATGCACGTCGGATTTCAATTCGATGTGTAAATAAATCGTAATCTACGTAGGCTTTCGCTGTGTTGGAAGAGGTTTGAAATCCGTGTTTTGCCTTCCCGTCAGCTTTTGTGTTTGGTTCAAAGAGTAGATTATTATCGAATGAAACAGCGTGATTCATGTTCTTGGGACTAACCTAGATATATCACGTTATTTGCTCTTTAAAGTCAGAAAAAGGTTGTTCGTGTGGATGTTACTCAAATACTTCCAAAACGAATGCAGACCAGTTTTCTATTTGTTCTGTGAAATTTTTCAGAACTAGGGCAGTGAGTAATTGGTTGATAAACAGAAAATACGAAAAGCACCCCCTTCTCCCCCACATTATTCACTACAAGAATTCTTTTGTTCTTTCCGTTTCTTCAAATAAAATTGCTAATAATTTACGAATTTGCATACAAAAGGTGATGTCTGCCCCGTGCTGTTGAAGTGTGTGACCATTCTCGTTGTTTCTTCTTCTTTTTTGTCTTCTTTCTTTCTCTTAATTGTGCATCAATTAATCAATTATTCCATCCCCGTCTTTTAAGGTGGTCATTAATCACGTGTCCGTGCTGGCCATGTTTGCCAGCGCCAAGTCGCCCGCGTAAACTAACGCGTTCCGGCCGCAATCTCACGAGAGGGGCGTGGCACTGCACCCACTTCGTACAGCACACATTGCAGTCTCTGAGGAGGTGACGCAAACGTGCACGGGCGGACACGTGTGTGCGCCCAAAATGAATTCAATTCAAACAACGACCCGCATGTCATTCAAAACTACCCGATACGATGTGTCAGTACTTCTAAATTGTTGATATTATGTCTTTTCTACGAATTTGCTTATAAACATTTAATAAGTAACCATTAGACATTGAAACGCTTTATCAAGTATATTTTTAAAACAATTTTGCAGCTGTGGGATTAGAAGTGGTTCCCGTGGATACTTGAGACCAAGGGAGTTCGAAAAAGTGTGCAATCTGAAGCTAACGTAAAGTCTTCAAACGTAAAAACGATATTTTTCAGCATAAATGATTCTGCCATTAAATGTATTTCCTTCATGTTCTGTGAAGTATGTATACGCAAGGGCAACACGAAAATCCACTCGATCTAATGCATTTTAAATGAATTAACATTAAAAAATTCGTAATTAATTATTGTTTTTATTATTTATTTGCCCCCATGTGCATGTACGTAGTAGAAAAATCATAGAGAGGCAACAGACCCTAGACATTTCTGCACTCCTCGCATGGGCAGGAAATTATTTCTCGTGTTTCTTGATGCTCGTCTGTTGCCCACCAGCGACACGGGCGATTTTGGCCCCTTTTCAAATTCGGTCCCGCATGGGCATTTCAGAACATATTCGTACATTCTTCTTTCAGTACCAATTTCGCCATAAGGAACCGACCTATCAATGGTCAGTCATTTATCCAAAACTTCGGTAATTCCCCAGCTGAACAAATCCATTACGACGGAAGTTAAGGACGGATTTCATTTTGCTGGGTAGTTTAGCTAGGGTTCTCCTGCGTGCGTAACATGGCAAACAGGATTTTTTCGCCTTACGAAACTCTCCCAGCCGCATTTGAACGCGCGTACGTGGCTTTAGGAATCCATTGTGCCGACTCCAATACCACTGTGGCTGGCTTCGAGGAAGTGCTTTCGAGACACGAACGAGCTTTGGCCACGTGCGTCATATCACGTAAGTCGCACTCGCTCTGCCCGCGGGTGTACGTCGCTGGTAGTTGCCTGCGCAGTGGCTCTTGTCTCGGCTCCCACGTCTTGGAATTGAGCGTGACGCTTCCCAGAGGGTAATTGAAATTAATTTCGACAAATCGACTTCATGTTAGGGATGCGACATCGATGTCGAAGTTTTCAAAACGATATTTTTGTAGAAAAATCGAAGTATTAACACCGATGTTTTTTAACATTCGTGTTTTGTGAATAGCGTTCTTTCTTTGCCGATGTTTTGTGAAGAGGTTTTTTTCTTTTCCGACGTTTTCTTTTCTTGAAAATTTCTTTTCGTAAGTGAAAAAAATCCCATGATAACAATACTTAAAATATGAAATAATAACTCATAGTAACATTGGTATTCATGTGAACTATCTTCATCGAAGAAACTCTCTCGCCCAAGATTACCTCCACGCCCTTATATTTCCTCTTTCTTCATATTCTTTCGCGCGTTGAGATATGGTCAACAAATACGCTGTGGGCGTAGGGTCTGCGCTTCTTCTCTTGTATACTCTTATTCGGCGAATTAATAAACAAGATCAAATTAAATTTTAATGCACACAAATTTAATGTTAGAGGTTACTAATCCTGTCTAACAACATCGATGTAGAAAAACATCGATATTGTTTTAATTTTGAACAGAAATGTTTGATAACAGTAATGTTTTATTATCGATGTCACATCACTACTACATGCGGTATTACTAGTAGATACATTATTATGTTTCCATATATTTTATGGTATTCCCCTAAAATTATTATTTGAAAATTTCAAGTAAGTTTAAAATAACTTTACCATTTTTGAGTAATGTACATTGAAACTTTTACATAATTATGATTGTTGAACAAAATTTTAAAATACAGGATGTATGAGACGTCTCTTTACACTCGATTTTGCTAGTGAAAAAAATGCGTTTTAAAAAATATCTATCTGCTTTTACTGTTTGGGCATTTACAGTTTGTACTAATGCGTTCCAACTTTAACAGTTAGCGGGAGTATTTAATAATTAACTTAAATAAGCAAGCTATATTCTACTTAATTCTTGCTGAAATCTAGTAGTAAAATCTAATTGATAGACCGTGGCCTAACTAATTTGAAGTAAAACTTGTTTATTATTTTTCCCTTAGAAATAAATGTTCAAACTTTGTGAATGAACCGATGAACTATTTTTTTCCTCTGACATTCAGAGAAAACTCGTTTTTGTATAGTAAAAGAACATAGTTGTAATCCGCAATATAAACCTTTTTCACAGTTGTAATCTGCAATATAATCCTGAAAATACAGCACTTGATTTGCAAAAATTGAGCGAGTTCTGAAGGAAATTGAATGAGAAACTTCTTATAATCCACATAAAATATTATTACCATCTACAATAATTTCTGTAAAACTTTTGAGGGCAGATTGGATTAGGAAAATACGGATTGCCCACCTAAAGAGGTGATGCGGTTTTTTTTGAACACTCCTTTACATATTGTACGTAAACTTGTGTATAATGGTTTTATATGCATTAGTAAATGTATTTAAATGTGTACACAACACCATTGGTTGCACCCATGCGCGTCCACTGCAAAGCCCCGCCCCCGCTCAGGCGGAGGCGAACGCCCGTGCAAGAGCCGGTGGCGGGGCGGAGCGGGGCGGCGCCCTGGCCTGTGCTTCACGCCTGGGTTGCCGCCCGCGCAGCACAGCACGCGGCGCGTGGCGTGGCGCGCGGGCGGCAGCCAGACCGGCCCGGCCACGCGGCGGCCGGTGCGCCGCGTTGGCGAAGTTCCCAGGCGCGTCGGCGGGCGGGCGTGCGGCGGCCGGCGCCGGCGGTTGCCTCACCGTGTGCGGCTTGGTCGCCTCGCCGCCTTTTCCGCGAGCGCTTCGCCGCGCGCGCGCGACGCGCGCTGCGCGGCCTAGGCGCCTGGTTCGCCGGATTACGACGGGGCGGCTGGAACCCAGTGGGCTGCAGGTTCAAGAAATGTTCCATAAAAGGAAGACGAGTGATTTTTTGTTTTTAAATAACACACACATCACATAAGCACAAATATTTATATTATATATATATATATATATATATATATATATATATATTATTACTTGAAAGTTGTTGAAAATCTCTTGTCCTAAATATTCAAATATCATACTGGTTATATGAAGGCTTTATTAATTACTTGGGAGGGGAATATGAATGTGTACTCCAAGAAGAATCGGCGTGAGGTAATGGAGGCTGCGCTTTTCGTCCCCTTCCCGCCCCATCCGTTGTTTCTACTCAGGGGAGTGAGCAGATACAGAAATATCCAGGTAGATGAGAATCCAATAAATGAAAAAAAAAATGAGTAAAGAGATAAACCTGCCTTCTGTAAACTTAAGTTTATCTAAAATACGGCGCTAAATTTCTGAAATAGAAAACGATTAATGAGTTCTTTGCATCATATTAAACAAAATTATTTAAATTATTGCATAATAAAAAAGTATTAAATTGAACCACTTTTCACTGATTCTTTGAATTAGTTGAAGTCGATAGTATCCACCATATTGATTTTAAGTTACTCTCTGTAATACGACTCTTGATGTGAACATTATTAGTTTGTTCTTTTAATCATTGAATTTCGTTGATGGTTTAAAATTAACGGGATTCGAAAATTTGACGTTCACGGTGAACAGCGTAATCTTTGTTCCTTGTTTGTCGGAATATAACAAACAGATTTAAAAAATCTGTGATTCAGTTCACTTCAAATGTATAAACAACATGTTCTGACGACTATGCTTCGAGACAAAATAGAAATATATTCAGACATTTATATTCAAAAGAATATTTGTCGTTCCATTCGCGTCCGTCTGTTTGGAGATCTTGTGATGGAACAACTTGTGCGAACAATGCCGTTGCGACCTTTGCAATCAGCAGAACGCAGACTTTCAAGTTTTGTGCGAGAACGGATGTGGTTCTTTGGTGTTTATTCGTCGGCGGCTCTGAATGTTTTAACCCGATGCGCGTGGCCAGCACCCTGAAAAAGCTCTCTCTTGGGCAGCGTCGAGTCCTTCCCTCTGCGTGTGTTTTAGCATTGCTCTGCCGCTTTGATTTCACGGCTGCGTTGCTCCCGGCGTGCGGCAGCCGCCATTTTGATGAGATTTGCCCACCATGTCGTCGTTGTGTATCATGAGAGTGAGCGGGCGCAGACTGGGTCCTGTGGCATGCGCGGATCCACGGGGAGGGATATGAAGGAAATTCCCCCCTCCACCCTAAATTTTTTTAGTGAATTCTAATTTTAAGTTGTCTCGAAATTTTCAGGCAAAAAATATTTCCGGATAATCATTAAAACGAATAAAATAGTATCGTAGCATGAATAAAATGTTTGTTTTAATAATAGTTTTAAAGTAATGTTTTAAAAATATATGAAACTTTATTTATAACCACCTATTGTGCTAGATACTTCTCCCGCGTGTGGATCCCCCAGAATACAACGAATTGTATTACAAATTATAATATATCAAATCGACTACAACGGATATCTTTGCCCGAATACATTTAAATGTGATAATTGGGATTCTGAGAACGCGGAGGTATGGAAGGCGCACAATATTGCCTCCGCAGTGAATTGGTTTATTGATTGATTAGTGATTCTAGGGTCATTGGTCTGGTAAGAGAAGTGCATGTTTTTATCGCGCGAGGAGGCGGTGAACTTCCCACGCTGGGTGACGAGCAGGCTGGGATTTTTCTCAACCTGGTATCTCCCACTAGGGTGGTGCCACCGCCCCAGCAGGGACGAGCTCTAAGCTCCCGACTGGTCTCCCGGCGTTTGTGGTGGGGTAGTGTATGTAAATGAGAGGGTCAGGAAGAGGAAGGAAAGATCGAGCACGTTCCGTGGCTTGTTTATTAGGGTACTGCTCCTGCATTCGCCTGGTGTTGATCGAAAAACCCACGGAAAACGTCCGATCAGAGCAGCCGGCCGCTAGAATTCTACAGCAAACAGCGTCTGAATTCGACGTAGCTCTGTAGCTAGTTTCGAAAATCTTGCTACCATGAGGACTCGAACCCAAGACCCCCTCCCGGTCAGGGGCACTGCGTCTCCGGAGGGAAGGCTGTGTGTTGAAGCGAGGTTTGGCACCACCGCTCCACGAGAGGCTGAACTCTGAACCGGACGCGGCGTCCAAGCCGAGGCGTGGGCGTGCGCTGGTCCGCCCTCGGGAGCGCGGAGGCTGCCGGCGGCCGCGCAGCGCTGCGCGACGCCGCTCCAGGCGCCCGGGCCAGCCGCGGGCCGGGTTGGCGTCCGCGTCGCTTCGCGTCGCGTGGTGCGCACGAAGCGTGCCGGCCGCGGGCGAGGTCGCCCGGCCGGGTGGCAGCGGAGAAGGGAGGAGGAAAGCGGGAGAAAGGAGGAAGGGAGTAGGGAAGAAGGAGGCGGAGAAAGGAGGAGGAGGAGGCGGAGAAGGAGGAGGAGGAGGCGGAGAAGGAGGAGGAGGAGGCGGAGAAGGAGGAGGCGGAGTAAGGGAGGAGGCGGGAGAAAGGAGGAGCGGAGAAGGAGGAGGGCGGAGAGGAGGAGAGCGGAGAAGGGGAGGCGGGAGAGAAAGGAGGAGGCGGAGAAAGGAGGAGGCGGAGAAGGGAGGAGGCGGAGAAAGGAGGAAGGCGGAGAAGGAGGAGGAGGAGAAGGAGAAGGAGAAGGGGAGGGAGGAGGAGGCGGAGAAGAGAGAGGCAGGAGGCGGCGGAGAAGGAGGAGGAGAGGCGGAGAAGGAGGAGGCGGAGGCGAGAAGGAGGAGGAGGAGCGGAGAAGGAGGAGGAGGAGGGAGAAGGAGGAGGTCGGAGGAGGGGAGGCGGAGGAGGAGGAGGAGGCGGGAGGAGGAGGAGGAGGCGGGAGAGAAGGAGGGGAGGCGGAGGAGGTGAGGAGGAGGCAGGAGAGGAGCAGGAGGAGGAGGAGGAGGAGCAGGAGGAGGGGAGGAAGTTTAGCAGGAGGAGAGGAGGAGGAGGAGAGGCCTTATGGA
>BOPP01000108.1:2692712-2704647 GCA_017312745.1 Gryllus bimaculatus
GTGGCAGTCGCCTGGCCGTCCCCGCCGCCACCCGAGGCGACGCCCGCGGCCGCCTCATCCGTGGCGCGTCCTTGGCGGCCCGCGCCCGCGCCTGAGCCCGCGCGTCGTCACGAACAGGTGGGGCGGGCGGCGCTGCGTGATGGCGGCGCGAGGCTGGGCTGCGCAAGCGGATGCGCGCGGTGCGCTGCTCCAAACAGAACTCCCGGCGTCTCGTGCGTTCCCCGATCACATTGGATGTCGTTAAGAATGGTCTTGGAGCACTTCTGCTACTTCTTGTTCTGTTGCTTCTTTTCATTTTCTTTCCTTTGCCCTTTCTTTTTCATCTTCTTCTTTGCTTCTTTTCATTCTTCTTCTTTGCTTCTTTTTCATTCTTTTTCTTGCTTCTTTTCCTTTCTTCTTCGTTGCTTCTTTCCCTTTTTCTTCTACTGTTGCTTCTCTTCTTTTCTCCTATGTTTGCTTCTTTTTCTTTTCTCCTTATGTTGCTTCATTTCTCTTTTCTTCTTATGTTGCTTCTTTTGCTTCTTCTGTTTCTTCTTTTGCTTCTTCTGTTCTCTTTCTGCTTCTTCTTCTTCTGTTGCTTCTTCACTTCAAGGACAAGTCGACTGCCTGTTCCGTCTGCACACATCAAATCATCTTCTACGTGTTCTTCCTACACTCCTTCCTGTTGGGTTGGACTGTAGCACTCGTTTAGGTAGACTATTTTGCTCCATTCTTTCCAAATAGTTTATCCATTCTTTATTATTTGGAACTAAACGTTATATTTGCGAATCAGTGGCTTTTCGACGATTGCGAATTCTGCCTGTTGTGGGCAATACCGCATCATTGCTCGGCTGCGTGTTCGGTTTTTCACGGAACGTGAAGCGAGGATGTTGCAGAGGTGCGTCCAAAACTCAAGTTTTTGGAACTGTTTTACAAACACTCTTCTGGGGAAGAACCAGGATTATTCCCAAAGAAAGAAGACAGACAGCTCGAATGCCTTTCGTTTTAAAGCTTGACTATACAGTCAAATGCAAAAGATTGTTTTGAACGGTAGCAGTTGTTCGCTAAGGTAGCGTTATCTGAGTGTAGCGTAAAATGAGAAGAATAAATATCAATTTTTGTAGTACGTTGCAGCTCCTTCAGGAATGTCTCGCATTAGCGGGTCTTTGCACTAATATGAGAAACAAATTTTCCCCTGCCTTACTCGCTCGAAAGCTAACAGAACTTTAAACTCTTAGTTAACATAATCTATGATATTTGTAAAACCATGATGATGATGATGATGATGATGATGATAGAACACAACACTGCACAGAGCTCTTGTTCTACATTCTTTCACTGCCTTCACTTGCTGGGAAGATAACGTATGTGAATGATGCATCAATACGAAAATAAGATTTATAACACTTCGAACTTGCTATATGAATACGTTGGTAAATTTAGTGAATCTTATTTAACGATACTTGTGCGAAGGGTTTAATTTGTAACGAAGTTCGTGGCGATTACGTGTTAGTTTATTTTTTAAAGTGCTTGTTTAGCGTATGTAAACAATTAACGTAGTCGGAATTGTAACTTCTGGTTTTTAAATTGAATTTACTTTTCAGTGAATAAATTATAGGGTGAGCAAAATTAGGCTTTGTGATTGTCTGAATTTTTCCCCCCAACATTATGGCATGTACTACAGATGTCAAAAGAAAATATTCCCGTGGTTACGATTTGTAAAAAAAATCTATTGAGCTTAGAAGCCCTACATCCATAACGAGTAAAGACACAAGACTGCATAATTTACCACCACCTTTTTTGTATACTGTGTGATGTCTGGAAAAGTCTGATTAAAAACTACTATATGCAATGGGGTGAGAGATTAACAAAGAAGTTGCAAATCTGTTTGCTGCTCAAGCTTGGAGAAAGATAAAATGTTTCCGTAGTTCTTCCAAAATTTTGGTTATAATCTTATCTAAAATTTGTGTTCAATTCTATAAACTTCATCTTTAAACCATAAAAACGTGAGGAAACCACTACAACTTGATAAAGTGTTCATAATATTGTTGTAGAATGAGTGGAATGTTGAATGTTAGATCTGAAATGCAAACAAGCTCCGTAAGAAAGGCGTTTGTAAGAATAGTTCTCAAATGTTCAAAGAAAACAAGCGATGCATTTCAAAAATTGTGTTGAGTGAAGTCTGTTCAAAGTGTTGCCCGAAGGCGAGTGAGTCAGTTACCTCTTATCAGTGAGTCACTCATGTCGAGTTATTAAAAGTTTAGAAACGCTCTCACGCGTTGCAACAGGGCAGGAGGGTATCCCCCAAATGTTCCAAGGGCGGAGGAGACGGCACCCGGACGTTGGGTGGCGGTGGCGTGGGCCCGGGCCCTTTGTATTATACCTGCTGGCGGTGCACCTGAGGCTGCCTCCCAGCGCAGGTGCTGCCAGGCACGTGGCTGCCCGCGCGCCGCTTCCACCACGCTCACGCAAAGAGGTAGTTGATTACACACCATTTGCGATATCGATACCAACAATAAGACAATATATCGATATGTTAATATAATCGATCGTAAAGTATTTTTAAAGGTAGTATCGTTAAGTTCCTGCCGATACCAATGTATTCATTTTTATAAGAGACAAATGTAATGTTTATTTAGGATTCAACTTGTCGAGTAATGTTCTTCTATCCTCTTTGTTGAGTGACGTTTACGGAATACATTGAATGAATTGTTACAATACACACTTTATATTTTAAAAAATGTGTGTGGTCAGTTAAATGAAAAACCATTCCCTTTATTAAAAATATTGAATCATTACCCATCAAAATTCTTATCATTGGTACTTGAGCCTCGAAAATATAAATTAAAATTGTTCTTGATTCTGTAGGTTGCATCGGTACCATATATCGTACAAGAGTAAATTATCACATCATTCTCACTAATAAATGTTCTTTCTCGAACTTGCCACACTCGGCGTTGTCTGCTTCAACCCTCTTTCCTCTCCCTCTCTCTCCCCTCCCCCAGCCATCAGGATCCGCTTCCCGCCTTACTAATTTACTCTTCACCACCCACCAACCCCTTTTGCGGCTGTGGTGTTGAAAGTTTAGCATATGAGACTATTTTCCCAATTTCGCGGGTTCAAACCACATTGAAGCCGTGGATTTTTAAGGGCGAAGAAAATCCTTCGGGGAGGAAGTAAAGCGAGGAGCCCCATGGTCTATGTTTACTGCATATAAATTATTATCAAGCCTAAAATAAAACTCTGAGCTAAATTCAAAATTGTCTCGTCGGCCGAGTGTTACCTTCTTTCTCGGCTGGATGGAATTTTGCGTTTTTGGAAGAACAGGCCTAACGGTCTGAGTATCGCTAGGTGCAAGTAAAATAAGGAATAATTGAAGTGAATTGGATTGAATTGAATTGCGCTGTGTTGGACGGCTTCCCCCGCGGGCCTTCTCGCGTATAGCATCCCAGCCGCCAACATCTCACTTCTGCCTGCACGTTCTCGAGCCTGCCCGAGCGCTCCGCCGTCAGCAGAACCATTTCCAGTCTCATCTCCTTTTTTAGTCAAAGGGGTGAGACTTCCAGTAGTTTTAAGTCCGCCTAAGTGAAAGTGGACCGACGTGGGGAAAAAATTAAAAAAAGAAAGAAGAATACGTGTATCTTATACTTTAGTAATGGTGTTATATAAATAGGTTTGAAATGTCGATCAAATAAACGCGTATGTAAATAAAGGATTAAATTAAACAAAGAGTTGACGCATACAACTTTTAAATGTGAATTTACACCTTTGTGTAAAGAGTGCTTTAAATACTTACATTTAAATCATGAAAACTCTGCTAATGCACCGGTTTCTATATAAGCACAAGAGACCAGGTTCGTTTTAATGTAAATAGAAATCATTTTATTGAAAGATCACTGCCACTTATTTGCCGTACAAGCCAAATCTCTGCTGTGCAAATGCTCATGCAGAGACGCTGGGCCGTTTTAACAGCTTTGGGGGACCTTGAGTCTACTACGTTGATTTGTGGGCCCCCAATTCTTACTTTAAACGATGCCTTGAAAGAGTTTTATTTAAAAAAATACCCTTATCACCGAGTGATAATCTCGCTTCAACCCGCAACATTCCGTATTATAAATGCTATCAATGATGTGCGGTACATCACTCCGTAATGCCAATTTTTTGCGTATCGTTAATCATATATAACTTTTTATGTGTTTTTTTTAAATTTTTTGACAAATTTAGAAGTAAATAACTTTTTAAAGAATTTTTATGGGCCCTAGAACATTGGGAGCCCTTGGGCCATAGCCCGTGCGTTAACACGAGCCTGCAGAGTTGCCCGTCACTGGCGTCCGGCCCCATCTCCTTCCCATGCATCGGGCTCCCGAGCAAACTCGCTGCCTGGGACACCAACGGCCCGAACTCCGCCTCCCGACCTCGCTTATTCCTTCCACCCGGCGGCGCTGCTTCCAACTCGGCTCACGCACATCCTCCCTCCCGGCGCCGGCCGAGCGCGCACGCGTGCCTCCGCTCGCCTCCTGATGCACTTCGCTCATTCTCCCTCCCTCCATCTCTATGCTCCTTTACCCCCGTCTGGTGGTCCTCTTTATTCCTCCGTAATATGTATCTCTACCTCCGAGTGCGCCCCTCACTTTCTCTCCCCCTCCCTCTCTTGTGCCCCTCCCTCTCAACCCCTCCCTCTCTCCTCCTCTCTGTCGTGTGCCCCTCACTCTCAACCCCCTCCCTCTCTCTCTCTCTCTCTCTCTGTCCTGTGCCCCTCCCTCTCTTTGTACCCCTCGCTCTCTTCCTCCCTCTATTGTGCCCCTCGCTCTCTCCTCTCCCTCTATTGTGCCCCTCGCTCTCTTCCTCTCCTCTCTCTGTGTGCTCTCGCTCACTCACTCCCTCCTCGCTCACTCCCCCACTCCCTCCTCGCGCACTCGCTCTTTCTCTCCCTCTCTTTTGTGTCCCTCGCTCTTTCTTCCTCTCGCTCGCTCGCTCGCCGCCCTTCCCCCGATAGCCATTCCGTTTCCTTTTAGGTCGCATGCCTTCTCTCTTAGGTAGCCTCCGCCTCCTGAGCACATGTTCAGCTCCCCCACACGCCTTCCGCTTCCTAGGCCGCTTGGCTTGCCTCGCTCCTCCCGCGCCCCATCTCGGCTACCCCTCTTTCCATCTTGTCTCCCCCGAACAGGCGGGCACAGGCGCAACGTCTGCACCCAGCCCGAACCACGCCCCCTCTCTCGTCTCCTCCGCGGCAGGCAGCCGCACCCCACATCGCCTGGCGAGCCGCCGCCGCCGTCGCCACCGCCCGCCGCCGCCGCCCCCGCCCCGCCGCCGCCGCCGCCCGCCGCCGTCACCGCCCCCGCGCCGCCACCGCCCGCCACCGCCGCCCCCGCCCCCGCCGCCGCCGCCGCCGCCGCAGCGGCGTCTGCCCGGCATCACGTCCGCCGCGCCCACAAGCGCACTGCAGGTGCAGCGTGAGGTCTTGCGGCACGGCGCCCGCCCTGCACCTGGCGCCCGCGCTCTCGGGGGGGTCGCGGCCTAGGCGTGGCATGCGTAGCGTGGTACGGAAGGCGCGTGCTGGCATAGCTGGTACGGAAGGCACGTGGCGTGGCGTGGCGCGGCGCGGCGTGGCGCGGCACGGCGGGCGTCCTTGCGTGGCACGGCACGGCACGGCACGGAAACGCGGGCGTGGCATGGCGTGATACGGAAAGGCGCGTGTCGTGGCTTGGCGTGGTACGGAAACGCGCGTGGCGCAGCGCGGCCTGGCGTGTCGCGGCTTGTCGCGGCGTGGCGTGGCGTGGCGTGGCGGGCGTCTCTTGGCGGGATGCGGGGGCAACGGGTGGCGCAACGGGGTGGCGCGGCTGGGCGCGGCGTCATACAGGACACGTGGCGACGCTGAACGTGGAGCCCTGCGCTATAATCGAGACTTCCGTATTTATGCTTCACACTTCGATCGGAATTGAGGTTAACTCCCGTCCCTTACGATGCCGCTACGCTTGACCTCTTTGTATTTATCCTTGCCTCTACCTCAGCCCCCTACTCGTGTACTTCTATTGTAATGAAACCGTCGCTAGCTGATGCTCCGCGAGAAAGTTTTTGAGATCCGCCCGAAAATCTAGGCATGCTTTTTAGTAATTAATTAATTACTAAATTTATTAATGATAATATTAATTTTGATTAAATTCAGTTTCATTAATAATTTTGTGAAGTTTTAGTAGTATGATTCTTTTGTTATGAATGACATTTTTTTTTAATTTTATTTTCCACTTTACGAATTGCACTAGAAATGGGGGATAAGAGTCCTGGGAGAAAACAATATATTTTTGTGATATTAAAGAAGTATTTGCGATTTGCTTACAACTTAAGGGGAACTTTTAATTACGATAAATGAAATAAGTGCATTTCAAATTTAAAAAATGAACGATTTTTGCATCGCACGGCATTGACGATTTGGCTGGTTGTTCTTGCTTTTAAGTTTTTAGAGGGCCATGCCCCAAGATCTGTTGGACTGCAAACTATTTGAGGTTAATTGAGGGTTTTTTTCCTATAATATTGTTTTTCAGATGCCGTTCTACGGTATTATTTTTCAGTGTTTACGTTTAGGGCTCGAGCGTACCAGTGTTCGGGAGACCTCTGCTTCGATTGTAGCGAAGTGTCAGATATTTACATAATTTGTTTAAAATCTGTGAGTTTGTGATGCCTGCTGGAAATGAATTCTTAGGCCAATGAATCTGATCATTAATTTCCGTGTATTTGCCGATCACATACAGGCGAATGTTCTAGCAGCACCCTACAGTACGGGCCACGGCAACGCGCGATCCTTCTTGTTTAATGAGCCCTCCATTGATTCAGAAAATCCCCGGACACGAGAGACCCTCCAAAGAGGAGAAGCTGATAATAGAATGTACTAAATGTGTCTCGTGGTAGAAAGCGCTGAATACGAAAGAATTTCTGTTTTAAAAAATCCGAATTTGTGGTTTGCAAGATTTAACAAGTGGTGCACAGACTTTCTCGTACTAGTAAGTTTTCTAATTTCTTTGACTAGATTTTCGTTATTTTAATGAAAATAAACTTTTTTACTGTGTAAATTAATTCCGAATTTTGTGACTACGGCGATAGTTGTATTTTTTGTATCTACGTACATCTTGATTTTGTTTATTACTTGTAAGATGGATTAATAATGTATCTATGATAGAGTAAATTCTCTAAAAACTGAAATATTGGGAGCGTATGAAACACCGAATGAACTAATTAAATCATTTAAATAGATAATTTTCTGTAAAGTTAAAAATCTTTTTTTATTAAAAAACTTTTAAAATGAAGATTTGAGTGTATTGAAGGGTCCACTCATCGCGAGTCGGTGCCTGCGCGACTTGCTCAGCCGGGGGAAGGGCGTGGAGGGTCTACGTTTCACCCGCCCTTCGATTAACTCTCCGCTGCTTAATGTTTAATAGTAGGGTGAGAGGGGCGCTTCAGGGACTATCGAAAGTGGTTTCCAACGCGTTCTTTCTTCATGGGCAGTTTAGGCCGCGGAGAGAAAATTAATCTTGGAAGAAACTGATATTAGTTATTTTCTTTTTCTTTTCTTTTTTCTTCTTCTTTTTCTTCTTTTTTTTCAGCGCCCGTTGACAATCTATAATAAAAGAAATGAGAATTATTTTTTTTAATATAACTGATTGGAAATGAAACTGGAGATGGTACATTGATAAAATTGATCACAGAGTTAGTTTAGACACATAAAAGGTATACTAGTGGAGGAGTGGAGGATACATTTTATTAAAATGAGAATACTTGTAATAGACACTTGAAGGCACACACTTACGAAAGAAAATCAAATATTAAATAAGTCCCTGGGCGCATTGTTTTTTTGTTTTTTTTTAGACTGACAATTTTCTATTTTGCATAAATTCTTTGAGAACGGCTCATAAGGTAGTTTGAGAGCTATTAGAGAGGTAACATCGGCATCTCAATTTGGCCAGAACAGTTTGTTTGCTTAATGGGAACCCAGACAATTGAGGACTACTAGTATTAATAATATTATAATAATAGTATTAATAATATTAATACTAATATTAATAGTAATAATATACAATAATAGTAATAATAGTCCCCACTGAGTCGTATTACTTATAATTTTAAATTAAGAGAAGTAGCTTAAACTTGCAAAAATCTCATTACCTTATGATTACCTGTTAGTAGGTTCGTATTAAAATATAATACGCACAATGTAGTAAAGTACATCGGAATGTTGTAATTGCCGTGTGATGTACTGTTCACTATAATATTAAGTTGTTTATTATTAAACTATTATTATTAATATATTATTATTATTATTATTATTATTATTATTATTGCCACTGCCACAGTGTTGAAGTTAATTCCAGTTAAACATTTAACTTTATTATTTATTGATATTTGCTACTTTACAATGTCATTTGAAAGTTTTGTGAAGTTCGTGTCAAGCTCCGAATTTACCTTAGTTTGGCCTTGTCTCGTTGCAGTAAAGAGAATGACGGCTTATATTTTTCTGGCATAACAAGATTGAAATTAAGTTTATTCGCAAAGAGTATCTCTAGTATCAGTTGTCTCGCCCAGAGCATAAACTATTTTTCAGTGATTTAGTTTGGCAACGACTCACAACAAGTACCATCATATTGCTGACTTTGTGTGAGTCACAATACGACATCACACTCCCTCTCATTGAAATCGTATGTATGAAGATTTACAGAGTTTGACATCTCTTTTCAAAGACCTAATAGCTATTATTGTTCTCTCCGATAAATGATACCGACACGGCCTCGCTTAGATGCACCTTCAAAAACTCCCATGTAACCAGTCTTTCAATTTTCCTTGTATCCCTAGTTTATAAGTTTAGGACGCTTTCTAGAATTTTATATTGCTAATTAAGTGCGGGGCTGTGAATTCGAGAAATATGTGACGTGAACAAAATTATAGAAGTGCAATTAAGATGTTTTATTTTTAGTTTCTGTATTTTAAAATAATTTAGTAATAATGCCCTTTTTTTTCTTTCAGTGGAAGTTAGTAAAACACGATGGAAGTCACTGCGAACCTCGTATCTACGCCACTGCAAACTAATGGCCTGCCGGAAGAAGGAATCGTCCAAGTGTCGAAAATGGCCGCTTGCAGATGAACTGTCGTTTTTGAACCCGTATCTGGTCCCCACCGATTATGTTGGAGGGTAAGTCTTTTGTGCTGCTACAAATGCTAACTTTCTCATTGTGAACAGTTCAAATTAGTGAAGTGGTACACACATACCTATAACAATTCCCCACATTGCGTTGAAAAACTGTGCTGGAACACGAGTTGGTGTTCATCTTCGCACACATTTTCCGTCTTACAATTACATTACAATTTGTATTTTTTGCTTCGGAGGCTATACTTCAGACTTAATTACATATTATCCAACATGAGGTGGATAGGACAGGTTGATGTACGTACGTAGGAAAAAGATATTACGTGATGAACTGGAATGGAGGAAGTTTCCAAGGCTAGTGCGAAGTAAGGTGTGTGGTTTGGAGTGCCACTTTTCCACTCGTGAATTTATATTTACATGATACCACTTAACGTTTGCCTCACAATATACCTCAGTTGACACTGCGATGCGCATCGCCGAATTCTGGCGTTGAGTCTGTGCTTCAACCGTATTCTTCTCTCACACCAAAATTCTTCTCTCTAACATGAGATGTCTCAAACTCGATCATCTAATGTCAGCCAGCGCTAGATGACTCTTCGCGAATTAGCTGATGATGTTCGAAGTGAACAGTGTCTCGACATTCATTATGCTTTATCCGAAACGTGTAGCTATTGTGCGAATGAACGGGCTAAATCGCGAAATTGCTGTATTTCTGACCGAATTTGTTACAAATACACTGATTATTGTTTGTTCATATAATTTACGATAATATACAATAGTTGTAAGAGCAAATTGTGTACCGTTCGGATCAAAAGTTTTTTGGGCAGGATGATTGTATTTTTATTGAAATAATAATAATAATAATAATAATAATTATTATTATTATTATTATTGAAATTATAATAATTATTATTAATGAAATTATTATTATCATTATTATTATTGCCCGTGTTTCATCACAGTATTATAGTTGTGAGTTCAACAATTGCTTCAGAATACGTTTCACGTTTCTGAACGGGTGCGACCCCATAGCTTCATAGCATGACGTGGTTATATATGTTTTGACTGCTTGAATACTTTACTGTTCGTATCGAAAATCAAACTGATCTCCCGGTAGAGCAACTGGACATATAACGAGAGATCCATGCTCGATTTCCGATCGGGCCTTTAGCTCTTTAACAGTGAAATCATGTCTGCCTCTTCAGTGAAGAACGCGAAGAGGCAGAGGCAGAGGCAAGAACGAGAAAAGCAGGGGCAGAGGAAGAACAAGAAGAGGCAGAGGCAAGGAAGAAACGCAAAGAGAGCAGAGGAAGACCGATAAGAGGCAAGATGAAGAACGAGAAGAGGCCAGAGGAGAACGATAAGAGGCAGCATGAGAACGAGAAGAGGCAGATGAAGAACGAGAAGAGGCAGATGACAGAACGAGAGAGCAGAATGAAGAACGAGAAGAGGCAGAGGAAGGACGAGAAAGGCCAAGATGAAGAACCGAGAAGGCAGAGATCGAGAAAGCATGAAGAACGAGAAAGAGGCAGATGAAGAACGGCAAGAAGAACGAGAGACCAGATGAAGAACGAGAAGAGGCAGATCGAGAACGAGAAGAGGAGAGGAAGGGACGAGAGAGCAGAGGAAGGACGAGAAGAGCAGAGGAAGGAACGAGAAGAGCAGAGGAAGGACGAGAAGAGGCAGAGGAAGACGAGAAGAGGCAGAGGAAGTACGAGAAGAGGCAGAGGAAGGACGAGAAGTAGGCAGATGAAAGAACGAGAAGAGGCAGATGAAGAACGAGAAGAGGCAGATAAAGAACGAGAAGGGCGATGAAGAACGAGAAGAGGCAGATGAAAGAACGAGAAGAGGCAGATGAAGAAACGAGAAGAGGCAGATGAAGAACGAGAAGAGGCAGATGAAGAACGAGAAGAGGCAGATGAAAGAACGAGACGAGGCAGATGAAAGAACGAGAAGAGGCAGATGAAGGACGAGAAGAGGCGAGGAAGGACGAGAAGAGGCAGAGGAAGGACGAGAAGAGGCAGAGAGGACGAGAAGAGGCAGAGGAAGGACGAGAAGAGGCAGAGGAAGGACGAGAAGAGGCAGAGGAAGGGACGAGAAAGAGGCAGAGGAAGGACGAGAAGAGGCAGAATGAGAAACGAGAAGAGGCAGATGAAGAACGAGAAGAGGCGAGAAGTGAAGAACGAGAAAGAGAGGCAAGATGAAGAACGAGAAGAGGCAGATGAAGAACGAGAAGAGGCCAGATGAAGAACGAGAAGAGCAGATGAAGAACGAGAAGAGGCAGATGAAGAACGAGAAGAGGCAGAATGAAGAACGAGAAGAGGCAGATGAAGACGAGAAGAGCAGATGAGGACGAGAAGAGGCAGATGAAGACGAGAAGAGGCAGATGAAGGACGAAGAAGAGGCAGATGAAGGACGAGAAGAGGCAGATGGAAGGACGAGAAGAGGCCGATGAAGGACGAGAAGAGGCAGATGAAGGAACGAGAAGAGGCAGAGGAGAGAACGAGAAGAGGCAGAGAAGAAACGAGAAGAGGCATGAGGGAACGTACGAGAAGAGGCAGAGGAAGATCGAGGACAGAGGCAGAGGAGTACGAGAAGAGGCAGAGGAAGAAACGAGAAGAGCAGAGGAAGAACGGAGAAGAGGGCAGACGAGAAGAACGAGGAAGAAAGGCAGAGAGAACGAAACGAGAAGAACGGGGCAGAGGAAGAACGAGGAACGAGCAGAGGAAGGAACCGAGAAGAGGCCAGAGGAAGAACGAGAAGAGGCAGAGGAGAACGAGAAGAGCAGAGGAAGAACGAGAAGAAGGCAGAGGAAGAACGAGC
>BOPP01000108.1:2714413-2775561 GCA_017312745.1 Gryllus bimaculatus
CGCTCGCTCCAGCCCCCAGGCCGCCCACGCTCGCTCCAGCCCCCAGGCCGCCCACGCTCGCTCCGGCGCCCGCGCCGCCGGCGCCCACTCCAGCCCCGGCTCCAGCTCCGACGCCAGCGCCTGAGGGCAGAAACGACATCCATGATACAAGGAGAAGGGCTGAGCATTGCGCTTTCCCAGCAGCATACATGTAAGTACTGGGGACTGCGTTGAGAGTGGGTCACAATGGAGACACAAATGTTTAATGTATATTCAGTCTTCTTCAGGGTTATTTAAAGTAGTGTTTTAACAAAACAAGTAATCACAAAAATCGACTTTCCTCGCATATTTAATATGACCATATGCTTTATGTTCTTGTCAAAAAAGTCGCAAAAAACGGCCACCCTCACTTATTTCATTTGTCCATTGGCTTTAGTTGTTTGTCAAAATAATTGGCACAAATATCCGGCTTCCCCACTTGTCCTATTTGTCCATATGCCTTAGGTGTTTCGAGAAAAATTCGGTATCCCCACGAATCCCCTTTGTCCATATACCTTAGGAGTTTGTCAAAATAATTGTCACAAGGTCTGATATCCCCTCTTATTTCAATTGTCCATATGCGTTAGACGTATGCAAAAATATTGTAACAAAATCTGGCATCCCCACTTACTCCATTATTTCGCTTGTCCACATGGTAAGGGTTTGCCAAAACAATTGTCACAAATATCTGGCATCCTCACATATTCCATTGGTCCATATCGTTAGGTGCTTGTCAAAAAAATTGTCACAAAAACACTCATCCCCACTTATTCCATTGGTCTACATGCTTTCGGTATTTTTGAAAGCAAATTTCACCAACATTGGCATACTCACATATTCCGTTTGTCCTCGTGCTTTTAGTGTTTGTCAAAACAGTTGTCAGAAAAATCTAACATTCTCACATATTCCACTTGTTCACATGCTTTAGGTGTTTGTCAAAACAAATGTCACAAACCTCAGACAGCCTCACATATTCCACATGTTCACATGCTTTAGGTGTTTGTCAAAACAAATGTCACAAACGTCAGGCAACCTCACATATTCCACTTGTTCACGTGGTTTAGATGTTTGTGAAAACAAATGTCACAAACGTCTGGCATCCTCACATATTCCACTTCTACTCATGCTTTAGATGTGTGTCAAAACAAATGCCACAAACGTTTCCACTTGTTCACGTCCTTTAGGTGTTTGTCAAAACAAATGTAAAAAAAGTCTGGCATCCTCACATATTCCACTTATTCACATGCTTTAGGTGTTTGTCAAAACAAATGTCACAAAGGTTTGGCATCCTCGGTTTCCAATTGTCCATCCTTAGGTGCTTGTCAAAACCATTGTCACAAGAATCAGGCATCGCCACGTATTCCATTGGTCCACGTGCTTTAGGCGCCTGTGGCATCCCCACCTGCGCTGGCGAGCGCGTCCGCCGGGGGCGGGGAGGCGGGCACGCTGACGGTCTTGTAGACGTATCCGCCGCCGCGGCGCCGCGGGCCCTTCACTTTGGTGTAGACGACGGTGTCGCCGTCGGCGTGCGCGCCGGCGCCGGCGTCCACTCCCGCCGCGGCGCCCGCCCGCACGCGCGTCCTGCGCACCGTCGGCCCGCCTGAACAGAACAAAGGAACGCGCGCGCGCGTGCGGGTCACAGCGAGGTCAAGGTGGAAGACGTGCACTCGAATTCCGACGAGAAAAGAGGACGAAGGAAGGTTAGCACAAACTGGGAAGTCCACAGGCTCATACCGGATGTGCTGGCTCAGGGTTTCAATATTGAGGTCACTGTTGTGCCTAGGGCGGGGAGGTCTTTGAGTCACGTCGATGGCAGGATTTTCGACACTAGCTGCATAGATAAGGTCGAGTTCAGCCGCTGGCCGGATAAGACTTCTAGCGGCCGGCTGGTCTGATTGATGGTTTTCCGTGGTTTCTCCGATCAATGACAGGCGAATGCCGGAGCATTACCCAAACAAACGGGCTAGGGACCACGGGCGATCTTTTCTTCCTCTTCCTTGTCCTAAATGTTTCTTAGCGTATTATAAACACTACTGTGCCATCACAAACGGGCCAGGAACCGCGCACAATCTTCCCTTTCTCTTCCTTGTCCTAAATATTCGTGAGCTTCTTACTCATCCTAAATGTTCCTTAGCGTATTGTAAACTGTGCTGTGCCTTAACAAACGGGTCAGGGCCGCGCGCGATCTTTCCTTCCTCTTCCTTGTTCTATTCTCCCCCCTTACACACACTCACTTACATGCACTACACTACCATACCGGGGGACCAGTCGAGAGCTTAGAGCTTCTCCCAGCTGGGGTGGTGCCTTTCGTTGGTGAGAGATACCTGGTTGAGGAGAAACCCCGCAAGCCGACGGGTAGATCAGCGTCGGATGTCGCCATACAGCAATGAAAGATCACTTCCACCTCCCGCGATAATCATGCACTTATGGGACCAAAGACCGTAGCATTTGACAAGCCCGAGAACACTAATCAATCAATTAGTCAACTGCCTTATATTATTGTGTGCTGCTGTCAGGGCTGTGAAAAAATATCGAAATTTTTAACATCGAATTTTTAACATCCCTTTTTCTGATATTGGAAGAGAAGCCTACAAAGCCTCTGGGTTTGTAAACCTCGTCGAATATTCTTTTTACAGTGAATAAAAATTATCGCATTACATGGTGGGATTGGGTGGATAATGCAGATAGATTGCCTAATGTGTGAATGTGAACACAAAGCGCCACACAGTGACTGCAGTGGTTCCACCAAATAGGTAGAGAATGGTGGCCACAAAGGAGAGAGCGACATTTCTTTTTTTTCTGACAGTTTACGGTGGACTTAAAATGCAATTTCCTTCGCAAAAAAGAAAGCGACGAGAGAACAAGAAAGTGCGTCGACATGGCGGTTTTCTTTTCTACGACCGCTAATTAAAGTCGGTTGGTTGAGAAGGTATTTTAGGAAGGAGAAAAACGTAAATATTTTTATTTCTGTTTCGGATGTTCCTCTCTTTTGTTCTTTATTTTGCGAAGTATTTCGTTGGAGCCGTCGGCTTTCGTTCTAAGGCGCAAATGTCTCCAGAATGCTGCCTGGGTGGTCCTTGCGTTCCACTGCCCTCTCAGGAATAAATTGCGATCAGCGCTTTGGCGATTGGCATATTGACAATTTTATAAGAAAAATCTGTATGGAACTAGCCTCTCGTGAAGCGCATAGACAAGACTTGTCCAATGACTTGGTACCGCGAGACGTGTGCTCAGGGTATCAACTGATGTCAATGCAGTGCCTCTGACCGGGAGGTCCAAATGTTCGAGTCCCAATGGTAGCCGGATTTTCGACACTAGTCATATCGCTATCTGGGGAAGAATTCTAGCGGCCAGCTGTCCGATCGGTCGTTTTCCGTAGTTTCTCCGATTATTGCCAGATGAAAGACGGATCAGTGCCCTTTCAAACTGCCCAAGGACCGCGTGCCACCTTTCCTTCACATTCCTTGTCCTATCCTACCCCTTTCTTAAATACACACTTACATGTGCTATACTAACACATAGGCAGAGAGACCGGGCGGGAACTTACTGGGGAGGTGCCTCGCTGGCGGGAGATACCTGGTTGGGGAAAACCACCCTAGCCGATGGTAGGTCGTCACTGAATCTCACCATCCAGATCACAGGCACCTCGTGCGCAAAAAACATTCACTACCGTTACGGGACTAATGACATTAAACAGCATCGTGACCTTGAAAACGCCCTGGCCAATGTCGGAACCACTTCTTCCCTTTATCACTGCCGCTTTAGGGGGGCGTATACTAGCACTAAACCTGTCCAGCGACCAGACTTCAAATTCAATTCTCCGACGAACGCTGGGACTACTTTCTTTTCGTAACCCACCCGCCCCTGGGGAGCGGCTCCGGTTGAGACCATATCTGCACAACGACCTGGTTTCGTACCCGGAAAATGGCCCCGGCCATCGCCAGGGCAACGTCTTACTCTCAGGCTCCCACGAACAGATGCGGAAGATCCGCAGCCGGCGCGGAATGGCCACAGCGGAAATTTCGTGTCACGCTTTTTTTTATGAGCTCTCGTTTTATTACCTATGGATTTTGAAACGCTGTTGGAGGCGTTTTTTTCGCTGCCGCTCGAGTTTCGTGGAAGTTCGCTCGCCTTTGGGAGTCTTTCCTCCCCTCTTCCTCCCTTGCCTTCGTTTCTCGGATAAGCAAAACTGTCACCAAACGCTGAGTCATAATTGACGCTCCGGAGTGAACGGACCCGCAGATTCCGCCGGCGCGCCTAGCGTGGAACTTTCGGCGCCGCACTCGCTGCGAATCTTCCGCGCCGGCCTGTGGGAACCTTTATCCTTGCCGCATCTGGGGGGAGTAGACCAGGTGTACCCTACGACCTACGACCGATCGTGGTTCGGAAAATACCCCGGCCATCGACGGGACATTCCATCCTCATTCCCTCTCCCTTCCTCAGGACGACCCGCGGTGCCGCAACGAAATCGCGAATTCTGTTGCTATTCGAGGAGCATTCGCTATAATGTCCAGCACAAGAGAAAATAGATTATACTAAAAATCCTGCAAATCCTTAAAAATTATTTTATAAATGCTGTGAAAAACTGACTACGAACATTTGGAAAGTGAAAGTTCATTAACTGTTCAGATACAAGTCGTGAGGCACCCTTGAGGATGACCAGGATGCTTGACGAAAAGCCTGATATGAACCTGAAGTAAATTATATTGTTCAGTAAAAGCTTAATTACAATTATTACTTGTATTACACGCTTGTTATAAATTGTTGGTCACTATTAATAGATTGAAATTCTGCAAGTCTGTCATATTACAATAAAAAATTAATTGTTTTCTTTAACCATATTAGTCAAATTATTTTCAGGTATTGCATATTACTGAACTTTAAGTACTCATTTTTAATACTCTTGTTACACAAGTTAATTAATGGCGTTAACAGAAGTTTTTCCATGTTTTGTTCGCTCCCGTTGGACAACCCTGAGTGTGTTAGGAAACTTAGTTTAAGCACATATTTGAGATAACGCGCTGATCTTACTTAAGGCTTACTTACCTTGAGGGTTCTTGTTGTTAAGATACTGGTTCACAGATTGCAACACGGAAATGGGGATCTGAAACAGAAATTCCGTCTCAAGATTGTCTGACACGTCATTGAGGAAGGGCGTCGCTTGGCTGAGCAAGCATTTCTAACTACAACGGATAAATTTTCATTTCGTTCCATTTAAGATCTGCTTGTAATTTCTTCAATAGGAAATTATACTACTTGGCGCCGCCAAGTTAATTTTTTTCATGTGCTTTTTTCGTTTCATTTTTAATGTGTCAAAAAGAACAGTGAAAATTGTTGTATGTTCTAATGTGTTCCACATGATACTAATGTCGTTTGCTCGCCTGCTCGTTTTCTATTACATGAGTTGTTCAGAAAATTGTTCTACTTGTTCGCAGTGCATTTGATTCTGCGAATCTTTTGCGGTATAGACAGTAGTAGTTGACATTTAATTTCTTAATACTTATAAGGAATAATTTGTATCTGTGTATGTTTAAGTTTATTCGGTGGTGAGTAAAGCTGATTCATTTATTTGTATTTGTATTGGTAGCGTTGCTCTAGTTTGTGTGTACTTTATAGTTGTGCTTTATAGTATTGTATGTACTTTATAGTTTAGTGTGTTTTACGCTCTAATGTATTTCATATAAAAAGTGAACTTTAAAAAAATTGTCTGCCTAGGTTTGTAAATCTGGTTATAGTACATGTCAATTTACATCAAAGAAGGACATCTTTAAATGTAGAAGTTGTAGGCCCAATAACTTTCGTTCTACTTTCCTCTTCACCATTTCCGATCTAAAATTCCTTCTAAACAAACTTTGTGATTAACAAATTTAATTTTTATTTTTTTCACTTCAAGTGTAAACAAACTCGATGGTTTCAGTAATATTCTTGTCATTAATAACAAAATAATAATATAATAATAAAATCGTAATGAAAATAATAATAGCTACTTGTTACATATTGAGATTATTATCAGGGCAAAGGTTAATCCAGATTTATTTTTGAAGGTACATTAAAATTCATTACTTGCGTTTAATACGAATTTCGAATTCCAACTTGGCGTTGCCAAGAAATCGTTCCAATGGGACACTTTTCTCGTGAAAAGTAATTGACCTGATATCTGTGCATATCCCATGCCTCCTCACAAGCGTTGAATTCAATTCGTTCTCCTTACCCCCACCCCCTGAAAGCAATAGGAAGAAACGAAGAAAACAAAGCAAAGGAGCCCCAACTGCGTATTTGTTCTCGCAGTAGAACTAACGAGGATTCCGTGTAGAGCTGCGCTTGTGCTTGCGCTTACGTTGAAGATGTTGTCGAAGATGGTGCCGTCGGGGCTGGCGCCTTTGGCCTCGGCCGCCGCGCTCAGAGAGACTCCGCCGGCGCCACCGGCTCCGCCACCACCGCCGCCGCCGCCGCCAGCGCCGCCACCGCCCGCCGCCTTGGCGTCGCCCCCGACCTTCAGATTGGCTTGGAAGCCCACGTACTTGTGGAAGCCGGTGCCGCCGGCCCCCGACACACCACCGCCGCCGCCGCCGCCGCCGCCACCGCCTCCCGCCCCCGCGCTGGCACTTGCACTTGCGCTGGCGCTCGCGTCAGCCGAGTCAGCGGACACCTACGCACACGCGGGGGAACTCGTTAGCGTAATGACTAGCGGGCGGATTTTGATGACCTAAAACACGGCCAAAAATCAATACACTGCTTTAAAAATGGTGTAAAAACAAAGAAACATGACTCAAAACCACTCTAGAAGAGCAACTCAAGTTGTTGTAATTGAGGCTTCTTTCTTTTGTTCAAGTGAACTGAGCTCGCTAACTTTTGGTTAGAACTGTGCTTGAAAAGAAAATCTCTGCCTTTATTTATCGCGAAATCAGTAGAAATGACAATGGACGGGACACAGGATTGGTCTATCGGTCCATCCACCCATTCGTCAATTAATTCCAAAGATCACTCTATCTCAAGTAGAGTACTGTCATCATAACAAATATATTTTACTCAGATTCTTGATTTGCGTCGCTTTCCGTTAGTATGTGTGCTCTTGCCCTGGTCTCTTGTCTTGATTCCTATCATCAACATGATCTCACTCTTCTTTCATTTTGCAATAGTTGTGCATCTTTGCACTCAGGATAAGGCCTCCGTCACATTACTGACGAATGCTTAATAAACAACAGGAAGATGGAAATAGTTATTTTGCATTCTTTAGCATCTCGTCATTTTAAAATCGTTACTTCTTGTAGAATACAATACATTTCAGTCCAAAGCAATCTCACTGTTGAACTAGCGAAAAGACCAGCCTATGTCTTGCAGCTGATATTTAAACAGATACTGGAGGCACTCAATTCGTTTCCTTGCTGCACAATGTACCTGAACTGGTTCGTCACCCACTCATCAGGTATCGCCTGCAGTGGGGCACCGCCCCAGCCGAGGATAGCTCTAATGTCCTAATAGATCTCCCGACACGTATGTTGTGTGTGTGTGTAAAGGCAAGTAAAGGACAAAAAATGGGAAGGAAAGGATTGCGCGGTCTGAGACCAGTTTGCTAAGTTACTGCTCCAGACCCAGCCATCTTCATAAACCCTCCACCGTCTGGATTCGCACTCAAGAACCTTCCGGTCCGCGACGCTGCAGTAGTAGGCCAAACTACCTCTGAGCTACTCCAGCCGGTAAAATTACCTCAGAATCTGCCGTGTACGTAAAAGTGAAGCTAATACAGAGCAGAAGGCTTTGCAAGTGGCATTTATGTTCAAACCGCAGCCTTATCTCTCTTCCCACTCCTGAGATCACGAGGAAAATGTGATGTGCTTGTCATGTACCTCTTTGGCGTCCCCGGAGGAGCTTTCGAAAAATTCTCACGGACTTGGTGTCCGAATACCGGCGCTAGCCATGTCTTGTAGTGAGGAGCCCGACCACCTCCTCATCGACATACTGATATGACACAGTGCCCACAAAGTTAGGTATCGAAAGATTTTTTAGTAATATATTTTCAATCAGAAAAAAATTGAAAACAGGAATACATATGGTATCTTAAATATTACGTATTTTGCATTGTGATTAATATTCTACGTACATTATGCGAATAATGAATGTATTTTATTGCACAAGGCTCACGTACGCTCCAGTCAACATTAAGCTGTTTTTGTATCCGGCAAAGAATATAATTTTAATTTTCAAGTTTACATTGACATGCTTCTGTGTTTTTAGGAAGCCGCATTATTTTCTTCCATTTGATGAAATCACAAGCCTTTGTGTAGTATGTTTTGCAAATATGAGTTGGCTGACTTGAATAATGTGAAGATTTGGTCATAAATGATGTTTGCCGTCTTGCAAACAAAGACTAATTTACCACTTGGTTACGCTTAGAAATTACCACATATGTGTCATTGTGCTACATTGACATTAAAAATTGGCATCCACGAAACACCCGATGAGACTAGAATGCTAGAGTACTACAGATCATGGCACACACGTTACCGAAGGAACTACGAGAAGATAAGTGCAAGTATTCATTTCAAAGAAAATTATGAAGAGAACATCTGACTGACAGTGATATATCTTCTTAAAGTAGCGTTTTGTAGATATGATTGTAACATCGGAGTTTTACACAATTCATAGACATTCCATGTTATACGCGAGTGTTGATGGAAACTTTTCATCATAACATATGGAATAAATGTGTTATTTTATTATAATTGTTGATGTCAGACTAGTGGAAGAAATCTGTCCAAGGGTTTAAACTTTTAAAACTACATGGTACGTGAAAAGGATAAAAATAGTTAAACCAAACACGGAAACTGGCCTTGAAATTGACTTTCCACTGATGCGATTTACTAGTTTGTGATATTGTAAGACTGAGTACTCAGTAGTGTAATGGAGTGACGTAAAATTATTAGATATGGAGGTTAGGGTTTTATCATCGTTACTTTTTTGAAGTGCAAAATAGGTAACCACTTTATTAATAAGTTTATTAATTCAAGTCTAGATCTGATCAGTCAAAATATTGTAATTGCTTCGATCACCAAACTCTTTTCTTGTTTTCTGTAAATTGTTGTGATACTGATTGTACGTTTTGGTATTGGACCTTAGGGTCTGACGTCAAAGAAAGGAAGGTTTCTTTTTAGACAAACACTTCGATCATTTTAGATCCCCATATAAGTGATAGCAGAGAAGTTTTAACTTTCTCTGTGGCTCACTTCATATTTGTAACGAAAGGTTAAACTTTTTTGTGTCGTAATACGCCTTCTATATGGTTAAATCGTACGATATTGTTTGTCTGATGAAGCGTCTTAATCTCTAAGCGATTTTGATTAAGTTTTGAAGTGATGTTAAATAAATATTAAAATTTTGCCCTCGCGTTAAGAAAACGTAATAGAAAAAAGTATGTTCAGAAGATTCTTATTTTAATTTAGGCTAGCTGGAAATATAGTAATTAGAGCTAAGATATTCAATTAAAAATGCATATCTACATGTATAATGTAGGCATATACTATTATTTCTAAATTATGTATTCAATACGCAAAATTATCTGCTCATTCTGTAATTTTATAATTAAAATAGTTGATTGCATTTTGATCCTACATGAAAGGCAAATATGCGTTCCTGTCAATGCCTACCGTATGTAATTGGATATCTGGTTTTTGGAATATATTGTCAAAGAAATGTTCAGGATTGTATTGGGATGTTTTACAATTAATCAGTTCATTTACAAAGCACGGAAATGACAAATTTCTTGAAATAATTGAAAGCATTGTAACAAAGTGTTTTGGTTTGTCTAATAAAACAAACACAAATAATTATTTTTCTGCCCATGTACCTCTGATTAACACAAACTGTCTGTGATTACAAGGCAATAAGTCATTTTCGTTTAATATTTAAAATGTTCAGGGGAATACAATACATTCATTTTGTCGAACAACAGAAAAATTGCATTGTCTAGGTCATACATATTGTACATTTTAACCTTTTATTGCGGTGACATGAACAATTTTGTTAAAGACATTGAAGAGCCGTACAAAACAAGTTTTAATGTTTTGCTTCTGGGTCGTTGAGTACATTAGGTTTAGAATTTCTTGCAGGCGTAATTCATATCTCAGAGTGCTTTTTAATGTAAATTTCGTGTTCAAAATATTTCATTAAGTTTTACTGATAATCTGCGACCACATATTTTCTTGCTGAAACACCTTACTGACATTATCGAAACATGATTGCTATCCATGTCATTTAATTCTACATCCCCTTTGGATCTGAATTTCTTGTGGAAATAAAGAATTCTAAATTAAAGAGAATTTTAAAAAAATAGATAATTGATGTATGTCAGTACATTTTTTGTTTTAGTTACCTGCTTTTCTGAGATCGTCAGACTAGTAATATAAATTTACAATAAATGTGACATTTTCTTTTGAAAGATACCAGTTACATTTTATAAATCTCTTGTTGCGCCAGGAAATTCTGGATTGCTGTAGATCCACTTCATCCGTGATGCGAATAAGTGTTGCACGGTTGTCCATACCCGCTGGAAGCATTAGAACTGCTCACTCCCTTGTACCCATTATGTCCTCTGGCACCCGCGTAGTACCCTCCGTGCGGCTTACCGCCGGCGGTGTTCCCTCCAATGCCAGCTCCGGCATGGTAGCCGTCGGGCGTGCCCGCCCCCGCGTACAGCCCGCCCTTGGCTCCTTTGCCGCCGCTGGTGCTGCCGCCGCCGCCGGCGCCCGCGTAGTAACCGTCGGGCGTGCCCGCGCCTGCGTACATCCCCCCCGTTGCGCCGCCGCGGCCTGCGTGCCCGCCCAGCCCCGCCCCCGCGTGGTAGCCGTCGGGCGTGCCGGCGTCGGCGTACAGCCCGCCGGCGGAGCCGTGCTTGCCGCCCGTGGAGCCGCCCAGCCCGGCTTGCGCGTGGTAGCCCGTCGCGGGGCGTCCGGCCAGCGGGCGTACATGGCCCGCCCGCGGAGCCGCGCTGCCGCCGAGGAGCCGCCGAGCCGCGCCGCGGCGTAGTACCGTCGCGTGCGGCGCGTGCGCTCGCGCTGGTGCAGCCCGCCGCCCAGCCCGGCTTGCGCGTGGTAGCCGCCCCACGAGGCGGGCACGCCGCCGTTGCCCAAGGAGACGAATGGCTGCGTGCACCACACACTCTTCAAACTGAGGTAGGGTGGTAGCGAGTATGGTTTGGTAGCGACGTATGGGTTTTAGCGACGTATGGGTTTGGTAGCGACGTAGGGTTTGGTAGCGAACGTATGGGTTTGGGAGGCGACGTATGGGTTTGGGAGCGACGTATGGGTTTGGGAGCGACGTATGGGTTTGGGAGCGAAAATGTTAATGTATTTTGTAATCCGATCATTCGTGTCGTCGCTGACATTTGAGATCGCTGAAGAACTGAGGTTATGTTGCCCAACAACGGTACTATTCCTAGCTTGTTTTTGATTGAAAACTGAACTCTTGAACAATGCACATGTCAGTTCTAATTCGAAATATGGAAAATACAGCTACAAAACAATTAGATGCTATAAACCAAAGTATAATTCGAATGTACATTTCTATTTTTCAGTAGTCAACTGGGCAATATTTCACTATTGCAACGAATTAAATAAATACAACTCAAGTTCAAAACTAATTTATTTAATGAAAATTAACTATGTATTAACCACCTTCACTATATTACACTACACTTAAAAAATCAAATATTCGAGAAATGTGCACCGCCAGAATTGGGTGCAGACTTCCTGCTTTCTAGATCGCAACTTCGATGTTATTCGATATTATGAGTTGATGCAAGGCGTGTAGTTCAAAAAGATATCCATAGATCGCACTTCAAGCTAGGTTCTCTGGGAAAGGCGTAGAGGCCACCTCGTCGCTTAACTTTGTAAAAACAACGCCCCCAAATGTCCTATTTAATCCAAATCACTCTTTAAACACTCTCAATACTAATAATAACCAAGTATGAAAATTTCACCGAAATCGATCGAATTGTTTTTGCGTCTATTTGCGACAGACATACACCCTTCTTTTTTATTTATGTATACGTAGAGAATTTGGTAGTGATGAATTCTACTGCAACTTTTTTCTACTCTTTTTCTGTGAAAATAGGAGTAAGGAACCAAGGAGATTTGTAATTGGGATACGCATAATAATCGAAGGCAAACAATAACATTGTAAGAAAATTATTGGATTGTTGAGGGTTTTAATGTGACATTTCTTGCCTCCTGTTGTTCGAATTTGGAACTTAGTGCTATAGAATCAGCACTCGAGGCACTTGATGAAGTACCGAACATGATCATACCTGAAGAAGGATCGTATCCGATCAAGTACCAGTTATTCGCAATGGCTCTTTAGTTATTTTTCCTGTGACCAAGCGAATAAATTACACGTGCAATTCGCCTCACTGAAAGCACTTGAAGCCTCTGGTCAGAGGTGGAAGTCAGGTTCAAACATCAGGGGGACAAGAAAACGTGGGGATGGTTGGGAGAAACGTCTTACCCCTCCAAGCGCGTTGCCCAACAGCATCACTCCTAGGACCGCCGCCAACAGCGCTCGCGTCGCCATCTTCAGGCCGGCAGTTTCCGCGAAGGCTTACTGCTGTCGTCCTCGTTCTGAAACACACAGTTTTCAGGTTATGTGCGAAGTTTTCTGCAATCAGCTAGTTGGAACAATATTTCCTTTAATAACATTAAAAATTTCTTTATTTGGGCATTGTAGTAAGTATTAATTCAAAATGGTAAGTCTTGTTTGTTTTATTTTTCACGTGAACTTTAATAATATTCGTATTAAATGTATTCGATTTGTGTTTCAAGATATTATGGGGGCGGTAAGTTAAAGTAATGTGAAAATTAAAATAAAATGTATTGAGAACAACAAATTTCAGTTAGTAATAGAATTCATAGATAACATAGAAATGGTGATTGTTCAAACTCTACTTTTTTTTGATCTGTTTAGTAGAGTAATATAAACGAAGGCCAAATCATCAGACATATTAGATGGTTGTATATAGTCACGTCAGATTATAACAGGTTATGACTTGAAACTTCTCATATTAAAACTCTCCAATTTACCTCTATTGTTTTATTAAATTAAAACAATTCATGAATGAATGATAGGTTAAACATAAAAGTTGCAACGTTTCAGTCTGCCGATGTTTGGGACTCTTTGGGCAATCATTCGTAGAACAATTCAAACAATCAACATTATAATTCAACAGGAAGAGCTCCACTTCTCACGGTATAACAGAGTTGAAGGCTGGGGCAAGCATTCAAGTCATTAATACGAAAATCGCAAATGTAAAACGACTGTTGGAAGAAGGTAAAAATTAATCTGAGAACAATGGTATTCATCAATCATACATTCAACATTATATCAAGAAGGTTATAAGAATGAAATTAGATGGTAGAATATTATACAAAATATTATATTAAACAAACAAAACAAAATATAACACAACTAATTGCACAATCTTAGAAATAACAAAATTTCTTCTGTGTTAAATGTAAAAGATCGTACTCAATGTGCATGCTGTTATTTGTGTTGATTCGATATTAGCTACTGCTGACTAAAGATTCATGTTGTTTGCAAATTCGGGACGAGCGCGACTAATTCAGAGTAACGCCAATCTAATCCACGCCATGTCATTGTAAGCTTTTACTGAAACTAAATTTGCGCAATCTATTCTGGGATATTTTTTGAAAAAGTTTTAAACAATAACCAGTACTTAGCAGCCTCATATTGCTTCTACATGAAAGATACCTAGGACATTTTACTACTTATGTACAAAATTCTGCCTCGGTTGTACCATTTCTATTATCTCTCTTATTACAAGAGAGACGACAACGGAATGTTTTTCCCTCTAAAAACGGCATTTTTCTTACAATATATCGGCGTTTTGGTAATACAAATAATATTAATACGACAATATTTTCGATGCATTACAATAACATATAAACGCAATGCTACCAACATTTTTTTTACTCACATATTCGTCGTCAGGATACCGACACGACAATGGTCTCAGTTACATCTAACCGTTACTAATGTTTCCAGCTGAACGAATATGCAACCTAATTAGATCTAATTGTCCCTAACTTTGCTAAAAATTTGGGAAGAATTACATCGCATTCCCCAAGCGCGTCATGGCACACTGAGGATTGTTAGCCGTTCCAAAATCAACCGTCCGAAGCCGAGACACACAACTGACTTTAAATAAGAAATATTTGTTTAAAGAAAAAACATATTATATTATATTTGTTATAACTATGATTCGTATATTCGATTTATTGTGGTTATGTAAATGATAAGGGACTCTGATGTTGTTTTAGATCGACCTTAAATATAAATATATAAATACAAATATATATAAATATAAATACAAATATATATATATATATATATAAATATAAATATATAAATATAAATATATAAATAAAAATATATAAATAAAAATATATAAATAAATATATGAATATAAATACATTTAAAAAAACAGCTGGCACTGAGAGATCAATACATTTGTCCAAGCCTTTTTTAACTAGATGCATCCGTCTCCGTGTTTGGGAAAGACCGGTTACAGGGAAATTGCTGTAGAGTTTTGACGAGCTGCGGAGGTACGCGGCGTGAGAAGAGGAGGCTCTCCGTATGCGCTGGAGCTCCCTCGGGGAGGAAGGTTGGGCAAGCACGCGCGCGCCGGCTGTTTGCATACGCTACCGGCAGCACAAGGCCGTCGCGTCGCGTCCCGTCGCTTGCTCGCGAGCTAGCTCTTTGTCCGTGGGCCGTCGGAAGCCTTCCGAGCCGCTGCGGGTAACCTCTTCGGGTAAAAGAATTCCGGTGTAACGACTCGCGTGGCCAGGGCTTTGAACTCACCAGCAGGGATGTTCCTTTGTTCGACGTAGAGGCCACGCCAGGCGCCAATTACATTGCCGAGTAGTTTGGTTGCGATTTGCATCGTCCACCGTCGTTACTGAATTGAATACTTGCAAAAGTCTTGGCTCGATAATTCAACAATAAATGTAATATTTACAATTGCTAGGTGGTTCGTAAATAAACCATATATAAAGACATTTTTATCTGGCTTGGGTGCTAAAATTGAATTTGTTTTGAAAAAGATTACTGCTTTGTCAACATTTGAATCAATTGGATCTTATAATGAGAACTATTGGTTCATTTCGTAATCCCATTTATTGTAGCAGCATTTATAATAATTCACGTATTATTCCTCCATCTACTCCTAGGTTCCCAAGGTTGTGCGAAGTGTTGGCCTGTTTCTGGGACTTATCTGAAAGGCTACTTCACGAATTTCTTAACAGCGTTGTATTCAGTGACGCAGCCAGAATTGAGGGGGTGTAGATCCAGGCGACTTGATGTTTTATTATAATTATTTTTTTTATTTATGTTGACTTTAAAATTTATTTTTATTTGTTGGTTTATAGTTATTCCAAAGGAAACCAGAAATTGAAGCTATTTCCTGGCTCCGCAGCCCTTGGTGGCTCGTTGGTTAGCAAGCTTGCTTTCCACGGGTTCGATTCCTGGTCGGGGCAAATATTAACCATGCGCTTTCCTTGCAATGTCCCGGTATCTGTTGCTGTGTGACGAAGGGAAAGCTCACTTCTCGGGTTGAGAATACCATAATGCAGCGTAGGGATGGCTATGTGCTAACCACACATACCCCTTAACCCTTGGCCGCAAGGTCGGGAGGCTGCTGGGAGGCCTTAGCTCGTAAAGAGCTGTTGTGCCTAAGTGCATACATACATACCCTGGCTCCGCAGTAGATAATTGCTATAAAGCATTAACTAGAAAACGATTGCAAATTGCTAAATGATGTTTGACTTTGTGGTTAGACAATTAGCAAATCCACTTAGATTAGACACTTTTATACTCTGTATCACATAGATGGTATGTCATCTGGAAAAGAATAGATGCTTTCAGTAATTTGCTCAAAACAGAATATCTTAGACATGTAGAATATCATCTTAGATTTCAAGGAACGAGTAGTTTTAACTTCGTTTCTCGGTAAATATTTTCTGCATAATTAATAGTCAACCGATGGAATAAGTTTCTCTTATTATAAATTGTTATTTTTGTCATTTACGCCTGGGCACTGTAGTAGCAGCTCCTGCCGGTTGTAGCATAGGGTGACACAGCTAACATTTTTTTACTACTGCAATTTTATTAGTTAGGTGATATTACGTAATATGGACGTTTGTGTCATTCTTAATTACTCTTTGCAGCCATAGTCGCGTCACAAGTTTCTTGCGGGAAATAAATTACTCTTTTCTTCTACTTTACGATCCATTGCTACCAGAGCGCCACAGAACTGAAGTGTAGACGATAGCAAACCTTTGCCTTCAAGTGGGGGAAGGTTGTGCACATTGGGGAGTATTTATCAATAGTAGTAATCAATCTCACCGTGGATGGCTCCCGGCCTCTCGCAACAGCCTCACCGGCCGATGTTACGGTGGTTCGCAAGTGAATAAGGCCGCTGTTTCTGATAGTGTATGTATTTGCATGCTCAACGCACAGCCGCACGCCAAACACGGCAACTTCGGCAACTTTGTGTGAACTGACAGTTTACCGTGATTTGTGTGAGTGTGATTAAAGTGTGTGTTAATTTCAGTGGAATTGAATGCATTATTATGACTAAGAATTTTCTCTGGAGAAGAAAAGGGGTGACGATTGCATTTACAAATAAATACACCGATTTATTAGCAATTTTAATAATAATAGTAATAATAATAATAATAATAATATATTTATTTATAAATTTAAGCAATAATTCATGTGTGTGTCAAAATTCTTAGAAGAAAAATCAATACGGGAAATGTTGTAAGTACTTGTACATTGTATTTCTAAAATGTGAAAATTCGTTAAATGCCAACCCGAACATCCTAGAACGTGCGCCTATATTCCTCAAACCTTCCCCACTGTCGGGTGTCGAGACCAATGGCAAACTATAACCAGGATTTATTGCCGGACACGACTGCGTTCGTCCCTCTGTTATTATTCGTGAACCATCTCCGTTTGAAGGGAGCAGCCGTTACTGATTTATGCAGACTTATGAAAGAACTAAGCGTTACCTTCCTTCCTACAACTGTTTTCTCGCTTGGGAAACTCCTAAGAGACCCTGTTTCAAAACGTTATGAATATATGTAAATGCAAATTACAAGTAAACATAGGTTATTTTGGGATGTTCTATAGTTTATTGTTCAACTTGAATTGACAAACAGAAGAGTACTGATAGTTCCCATCCCCTCCATCGAGAAATTAATACAATGATTTAAGAAATTAAACATGTTGAAAGCTTCGGCAACATTATTTAAATACCAATAATTTGATTTAAATATATTTCTGGACAATTTATATCCAAAATCATGAAAACAATAAGTTATATTTATTTCGTACTTAAAAACGCAATAAAGAAAATTTCAAAAAGCTTTTTGCAGTTTTCGAGGAAGACATGTTCCGTGTAGGTTTTTTTTTCAGACAAAAAGTGAACAAAAACACATTAATGTTGAGAAATAAAACATTCAGATGATTTATATTTGAAAAATTACTTTATGTGTTTCTGGATTATTGATTCAGAAATAGATTACGAATCTCTCGTTTACAATTACATTTATCCATTGATTATTTTATTTTCGTAAACACTAAAAGTTGATTTGATGTGTTAAATTAACATTTGTCTTACGAAATACTTACAACGTGAGGCAGTTTCACGTAATCAACATTGTACTTCAGGAGTGGATTGGATTTGATTTATTTTCGTCAAAGAACAGTAAAAACTATGTGAAGATTGTAGGGTTACCATTTGTCCTCTTTTCTTCGAAGACGTCCTCTTTATGAAGTTCGAAAAACTGTCCGGGTGGATCTTACAAGAGAGAAGGAAATGTCCTCTTTGTTAATGGAATGGGTAAACTACTGATAAATGCAACCTAGATATATGATGTACGAATTATACTGCACTTTTTTCAACTTTTTCGAGCCCCCGAGTCGGTCGCAACTAGGAAAAGGAGAGCTAAATAAAAATTGCACGTAGTGAATTTACATTATACCCAGAAGCGACATAAGGGGTCATCTCTACATTCCCATAATGGATCAGAGACCCGGACGAAAAACCTTACCTAGGTGGAGGTCATTGTCTCAGAAGCTGAAGTACATTATTTGTTGCAGGAATATTTAAACCTTTTAATATTATACGCTTTGTATATCATTTTTAAAATATGTGTAAATATTATTTTTCTTCCACATGGTCAGTGCAATGTTTAATTGTGTAGAAACAGTTACGTTGCAGAAAAGGTTTTCCATTTCATTAAACTTGGATATTAAATTTAATAGTTTAATATCATCTGGCAATATGTTGCAACGATCGTACATATATTACGTGTGGATTTATTGTAGTGAATGCCGATTATAAGGCTTACTGAACAACGCCTTCATCATCTTTCTGAGGTTTGCTTCAAATCATTTGCTCAAAAGAAGACAAGATTATTGAAACCAACTTACGGTCAATCGACCTAGAACACAATGTTACACATACGACCAAGAGGAAACGTGGGTGGTAGCGAAAGCCTAAGACTTCACACTCCCGGCTTCATGCCTGAAACGCGAACCCTGGGGCAAGGAGTAATTAACAGAATGACGCACGATCCATCCTCGCCGCGTGTTCTTTGCACTCCTGCGACCGCCGTTTGTTTCTTTTCCAGGTGGTCTCTGGCCCCGTCCACTTTTTGTGTCCTTACAATTACCCAGGGCCTTTTCCATCGACGCGTCATCGTGGCAATAACTCTACAGTCACGTGCCAATACACTATGCGATCAAAAGTATCCGGACACGTCCGAAATGGTGTTATGGTGTGGTCGTGTTTTTCATGGAGGAGGATTGCACCCCTTGTTTTGTGTGACACTATCACGGCACAGGCCTATGTTGATTAAAACGCCTTCTTGCTTCCCACAGTTGAAGAGCAATTCGAGGATGGCAATTGCATCTTTCAACACGATCGAGCACCTGTTCTTACTGCACGGCCTGTGGCGGAGTGGTTACACGACAATAACATCCCTGTAATGGACTGGCCTGCACAGTCATGACGTGAATCCTATGGAACTCCTTTGAGATGTTTTGGAACATATACTTCTTACCAGGCCTCACCGACCTACATCGATACTTCTCCTTAGTGCAGCACTGCGTGAAGAATGGACTGCCATTCCGTACTAGACCTTCCAGCACCTGATTGGAAGCATGCCTGCGAGAGTGGAAGCTGTCATCAAGGCTAAGGGGGGTCAACACCCTTTGAATTCCTGCATTACCGATTGAGGACGCCACGAACTGGTAAGAAATTTTCAGCCACGTGCCCGGATACTTTTGATCACATAGTCTATGTGCCATGTTTTTCTATATGATTATTGAGAGAAGCTACAGATCTTCTAGAAGTTTTGGAAATTTAGTTTTACGAGTATTGCTTCTAACATGAAAAGACGATTGTATTGAGAATAATGAACCAGATATTTAGTCTTTCCGTTCATTTAAAAAAAATGTATATGATTTTTTTTCTGGAAAATAAAACTGCACGTTCATCAACTGGTATATTTTGAATAAACATCAGGAGAAAAAATTAGTAATTCCTAAATAGTTCTACAATGTTCGTCAGGAAATGAACTACGCTATAACAACATTTGAGCTCGCATACCGCGATAACAAAATACAATTTTTAAACAGCGCGTTTTTTAAGGGACCTAACTCTAAATCTGGCAGTTAGTGCGACACATTAGCAGAACACTGCAGCCATCTTGACAACAAATGTTATTCCGTAAATTTGTTGGAATTTGTCAAAAACATTTTGTTCGCAACTTTCTTTGGTAATGCAAAGCGCTTAGTTTAATTAGCGAGATTGACGTGCAAGAACCAACAGACACAGTTGGAGTTTCGCAGTTTCAACTGCATATTACCTCGAGTGTGTTGGGATGAACTTGGACCTTCCCCAGGAAGAAACCGTAGCCATTCCCTGAAGCGACTGCCTTGGGCGTTGGGTGATTATCCGAATGACATAGTGCACACGGCCGCGGGACTCGTTCCTCGCTTTTTCCGTCATTTGTGTTGACCTCCGTGTGTCGCTTCTCACTTGTCTCCTAATCCCTTTTCGTAGCTCATGTGGTGAACTCTTAGAAGTTTTGAATTATCGATTCATTCCACTAGATAACTTTTATGTTCCAATATTTCATAAAAAACTTTAAATTTAAAATAAAATTTACATTCCTGCAAAAAATTTAATTCATTCTGGAACCAACAGTTTCTTTGAGTCTTACCGCTATGTCCGTTTAGCTTGAGTAAAGTCTAATAAGTTACTCAAAAATGTTGTAACTTTACAACAGTCTATGAAATTAATTTCGTTAATTAATTTCATTCCAGTTCTAACACCATACTTGTGATAATATCAACTCAGTAAATGAATTAAATCATGCTATCCTAATATTAACGTACGGCATAATGCTTAGTATCGCTTTAGAGACAAATTTACATCTGATAATTCACTCATAATTTAAAAGACATCTTCGAAAAATCGCTTTCGATTTCACTGAGGTCAGATTAATGCTATTGCAAATTATTGATAACACGTACTTTGGCTACTCTGGCTACATGTTTACTAATCCCTTTGCAATAGTACTGATATTATATCTGCTTCCTCATACGCTGCGAGTGTCTTCTTGGGCGAAAAAATCGAACATAATGCGAACACCCCGTGCATGTAGAGAGCGTTGTCTCCTTTCGCAGAAGCGATGAATTAATTACCTGACTGACGTAGGCAGCGCCTCCGATGTGCAAGTTCTTTGCTCCTTCCCTGACCTGCGATGGACCTCTACGTCCCAGTGTGTGGCGCTCGCTGTGCTCCAGACTCCTTTTTGTACCCCTCGCGTCGTGACCTTTTGATGTTTTTCCTGTAAGAGCCGCGGACCCACTACGTAGTCGGGCAACCAATTCCCTTCCAGTTTCCGCGTGAGAAACGACGGCTTCAGTCTGTTGTTGATACCTGAAGATGTAACGGCGAGACAACCGGAAACAAGAGCCTGCTGGGTGTGCTTGTGACACTTTGTCCTTCATTTTGCAAGCACATCTATTAAGGAATTTCCGATTCTGAGGAAGTTTTCAGGGGAATTACTTTTCCTGTTGTTTTAATAGATTGCTTAATTGTAGTCTGCGTCAGATGAGTCACTTCTGCAACTTTTCTCATGCAACAAAACCATTGACAGCATTTTTGGAAGCTATTTTTGTCACTTGCTAATATGGTAAAAATCTGCACAGTCGAAGTTGTCTTAGTGACAATGTAAATATGTCCATCAAAATGTTCAAAATAAATGAATGGATAGTCATATTATATTTATATTCGAAAGATTGAACCTGATTTTAAAATCGCAAGAAACCCTGTAACAACTGATTTCAAAATCGAACTGGGGAATGATATCTATAAAATGACTTAATTTCCATATTCAGTTGCCCGTACAAAACATTCGTGAAGTAGTCTCCCCACCGACGATATTGGTGTACTTGGCAAAGTCACGCAAGATATTTGTTACATTTCTTTCAAAAAGTGTGCAATTAAAATATTACTTTGGTGCAGATTGTTCTAATTATATTCTGATGACAATGTGAATTTAGTAAGTTTCCGTATCATCACTTGTCTTTCTTATATACATTTCTATCAGTTTATTGAAGCGATTGACCCCTAAATAATATACTGAATCAATAAGCTACCCAGCCTATCGGGGATGAGCAGTAATATCCTGGGACACTCCAGACATTGCTGATTCACGTAGAAGTGACCAGAAGTGTTGTGGCACGCCAGCTGTCTGATTCAAGATTGGTTGGTTTAAGATCAATTGGTTTAAAGTCCAATAGATCCATGTACAACTTTGGGTGGAGGAAAAGGTTCATATCAGGTTTACTTAGTGTTCTCCCGCTTCTACTAATTCTTACACCTCCTACCTCTACTATTCATGCTCAGTTATCACATCATCGACAAACATCGAAACTTAATTGTGTAATGGGAGCCCCAACGAAGTACCATGTAACCAAAGAGCGAAATAAAACTAAAATCTCAGAAAATAAATATCCTGTGGGATTTCGACGAACAGTGTTGGTAGTAAGTAACCCAACAACTCAGCATGGAAATCAATCCCTTTTCATTCTATACACTCAATCCTTGGATGAATACAAAACAGCCTAATCTCTGTATTCCTACATGCTCAGGCTGCATGAAGATGTTGTGATCTCAATCCTTGGATAAATATAAAACAGTCTAATCTCTGTATTCCTCCATGCTCAGGCTGCATGAAGATTTCGTGCTCTCTGTACCTTAGTGACGTCGAGGAGACCGTACGCTGTGGAATTGCGTATTTTATAATTGTTATCAAACATTAATCATGACATAATACAAATTAGAAGATAAAGCGTTAAAATGATCATGTTAAGTGTTGATTTGTCATATTTTTCTTTAATTTTTAATCTGTAATGCCTGTCACCTGGAGAAGACAAAACATGGTTTGTTGGAACGTGATCTTTTTAATGCAAATATGTAACCGTACGTTATAATACAGCCTGTATAAAATTATTTATAAAATATATTTTTTTACAGTTTAGATGTGGATATTTAGGTATTTTCGCCACAAAATGCTGTATTATTAAAAAACAAAAGCTAGTGGCAATGCGCGGCTTACCGTATTATTTCCTCCTTTTAGTGTTACCACTCAACAATTACTCAATGTTTAAAAAATTTCATGATCTCATTTAAAGATCTAAAATTGGATGAAGCTATGCAGAAAGCACCCATGTCACAAAAATCAACCTTGGAAAATCAAACTTGGAATGTTGCGCGTCGAAAATCAGATATGTTTGAGATGTGGCTGTACAATCGTTACAAAAGTTCCACGTATTCACTATACGCAAAATAGAGACTGCAAATACATTTTTTCATATAGTTCAGTATTATTTTCTCTGAACCTAAATTTCAACATCTTTCTGAAAACGCAATGGCAATCATTTATATTTACTCAGATCTATGCATGAATGCTGTAAGGAAATGTGACGACGAAATACTGCTGTTCACGTTGTCTTCAAAACGTAATGCACCATTCATTTATAACAGCTGCATATTTTTTGTAAAACAAAACAACAAATCAACACGTGTCAGACGATTGCTACATATTGCTTTTATATACACTCACAAATCCTTGTGGTTAAAAACACTTTAAACTTAAGAAAACTAGCTGTATTAGCTTTTCTAACAACCTTGCATTGACTTGTTTTATCGAAGAGGAATTACGAAATGCTTTCAATAGGGAGATTGTAGCTTACACAATAATAAACAAATGACGGCAGATAATCGTTCATTCTAGTAATTTTAGAATGTTATTAAAATTTACTGTGTAGGCTATAAAACCGGTAATAACGACAAATGATAAAATACCTTGAACCCACTACTTTTCATTTAAAGCAATTACGAAATTTGGTTGGAGGGAATGTTAACTCGTACTTTCTAAACAAAACCCGCACAGCTTTTTGCAATTTTCTAAATGTTAGAGGATTTACTGAAAATTGAAACTATTCCATACTTATAAATACACTCACTTCTAAGCATTTCATAAGAAATATATTTTAAGATCAAATTTTCTGCTATTTTCTAGAAAATGTTGAAAGTGTCATAGGGGCTTCATGCCTCAAAATTAAAATATATTAATCATCTCCGTAACGGCACAACTGGTATGTCTGGTATATTCCTGATGTATTAAAGTAAAAATCGCTTACGAGGGTTTCAACCGAACGAACTATGTTTAATTTCTAACCTACGATGTTTGGCACGATTCTGGGATGCTACGATGCTGGGAATATTCGCTTTAATAGATACCCATCTTATCCTAATGTAAAGAAATTTTTCACTGTCGGTTATCAAGTTAGATCAGCCCTAATGAGTTTTGTAGTTTCAATATCAGGTAATAAATTTAACATAAAATTTAATATCAGCGGCGTTAATGACCAAACCGGAAAATACGAGGTGGTAAATGAATCCAAAATCATTTGACGATTTGATCTTTGCTCTCAACGTGCGACGATCGCGATGTAATAATCTGGCTGCGAAACAAGATCGTTTCATCAGCCTCAGTTTGTCTCGAACTTTTTTAAACGTAACAAAACTCTGTTACATCATAATCATTATCTAGAGTTACCATATTTCCATTTTCGGAAAAGCGGACATTTCTTATAATGTAGAGGACACTTCATATAAAATGTTTTAATATAATAATTTGTTTTTCCTAAAGACAATATACCTACTACTGACAATTATTGCAATCACTTTCACAATGACGTAAAAGGTCTATTTCATCATAATTACAGCCTTTCCCACTTTTATACCAGAAATATTTGGTGAATAATGAAATCTTCCTCAACAATTAGAACTTTGATTTCAACCTTGCATCAAACGCCTTGAACTTTTCTTTATGCTTGTCATTAAACAAGGTTTTTCTTTTTGACATCATGCTCGAGACGTCACATACAGTTTTTACTGTTTTTTGACTAAATAAATCTAAGTGTCAGCGCTATAGGTATTTGCACAGGCCAGCAAACAGTACTAACACGACACAGCACAGAATCTATTACTAGCCCCAGCATACAATACGTTGTATCAGCTAGTAGCAGCACTGTCGCATTTCATGGGGTAAAGGACATTTTAAGGAGATAAATAAAAATGTTAAAACGTACTACAAACAATATTTAATTATTATATCGCTTTCTTCAAGATATTGCATCATTTATGTCTCGTAATTATTATTTTCATCAGCGGAGCAAAAACCGTTAAAAATCCTTATTACAATCACTTAGATAAAAGGAAGAGACTTAAGTCAGAAAAAATGAGAAATTTCAATTTTGCAGAAGCGGTAGGTGATGGAAAAAACCAAAGGCTCAAACACATCAAAAGAATGGACTCTGTTCGATTGCTACATCATACACAATATTAGAATATCTGACTACTAAAAAAATCCAACGGTAGTCTGAGGGATTACTTCAGCCCAGGCTACAGGATGCAACCATGTCGATAATGATATCCATTTCTAAGTAGTGTTTAACGGTTTTAATCAGATCGTTATAGCTGATGGCAAAAAAATGTATTTCCACTTCTGGGGAAGTTCCCAAACGTCTTTTGTTGAGTCCGTTCAAGTGACGTGTTCCTACTTAGGTTACAATTTTTGTCTCGAAGTGTTTTTAACTCGACTTCAGAGCCTGAGACAATGATGGAGTGGAATGTACCTCTTATTGTCCTCGTAAATTACGCGCATGCTTAAAAAAGGATATTTGTCTCATGAATATTTAATGTCTGCACGTCATCAAATGGTGAACTTCCACACTCGGTTGTTTTTTATGTCTCTAGGAATTCATGATAGGATGAACTTCAACTTGAACAGGAGGTTTTACATAGCTGGTTTCATCATGGGAAACTCCCAGGAACTGTGCAGTTACGGTGGCTCCAGAAAGCTTGTTACAATGTTCACCTGTCGGTAAACAACCTCAAATGTTATGGAAGAGAGGGGCGGGAGAATTTTTATGAGTTAGATCAGTGTTTCCTACTGATGATTTGCAAACCTTAAGACTCCGCGGTATCAATGTATGTTATCCGCAGCAATCCTCACTTTAAATTAGCGCACTGTCATTAAGTCTGTAGTCAAACATTTAGTATAAATATAGAAAAGTGTTTTACGTTATATTTAATACCGAAAGAATGTGAAGTATGCATACAATATTTTAGGCCTTCAATTTGAAAATTAAATTAAGTCAGGAATAAGTAGCTTCTTGGCTGACCGGGGGACACCGCGCCGTGTCCTATAAAAAGGCACAACAGTTCAGTCAAAAGGTATCTGACCCAAGAAAACTTCTGAAATAGTTTTTTCTCAAGTTCTATAAGTTTTTGAAGAGGATTGGCAGGATTCCCACGAAACAAACGAATGTGAGTATTGATATTCTTGTTTCTGGGACAAGTTTGTGGCATAACCTACATTAGACATGCACTTGGTGTGAAGTATACTTGGTGTACTCACGAAAACGCGGACGTTTTCTCGAGCCCCGGAATATCTACCCCCACTTCTTCATCAACATTAATTGAATGAAGAATAAATGATAGAAAAGAGCGTTGTAAACAAAATCTGATAACCAGAAATGTTCGCTTACGTGTAATCAAATTATTTTGCATTGAAAAACGAACTACAAATGTGAAATAGCTTATTTGACAAAAATATTTTTTAACTCCCCACTCCTCTCGTAATTAGCTAAACGACGGCTCAAGAAAACGTGCGCGGGTAATACCACACCATACGTATCTAATAAATAGTAAACGTGTATATTATTCTTATTCAAAATCTATTTATCTGTTTTACCACTCACTCTTCAAATCCAAATTACTCATCATATCCATAGACGTTGAAGGACAACACAGTTTAAGAATGGAAATTATTTTCTAAAAAAAAATAATAATTAAAAATGAACTTTAACGATATTAAAAATGTATGGTAACAAATGGTATTTATTACTCACAGGTGAGTATATTAGTTTCATTATTTTTTGACTCAGAATTGCTTTTTTTGAGGTTCGTAAGAAATGCGAGAGTTCTCGTACGGGTACGTTATTAACTCATTATTTTCACTTCATTTATATTTTTATTCATTTTTTGATTATATTTTACTCCATATTTTACGCATTTCAGCATTTTTAAGAACGGTGTATTCCATACAGAAGTGCATAGATGATCTTTTTACTTATTAGTCACACACAGGGTTTTAGTGTTTTTTGACTAAGTAAATCAAATCAAATCTAATCCGTTATTATGAAATAAGTTAATATGCGCTCTCCAAATTAGTTGCTGTTCAAAATGAATATTATGTTTCAATGCATGAAAGGTTCCCGTTCCTGTGTCTTGTGGAGTGTGTGTGTGTGTGTGTGGGGGGGGGTTTGGGGAAGGGAGGCATTCTTAACGCTCTTTAAGAACAAGGCATTGCTTTTTTCCTTCGCGGGTTTTCAGGAGCGTGGATTTTGTTTCGTCCTCGCAGGCCATTCTGCTATCTTTCTCTTATCACTACACTTCCTTTTTAGAATAATTCAAGTGACGATACAATAATCAGGGGCGGATCCAGAGACAATTTTTGGGAGGGGAAATTCAAAATGGTTTTGGTCGAATGTGATATTCTAAAATACCTCAGGTTTCACCCAGCTCACGCTGCGATACGATATTATGCGTTTTAATGATTATCCGAAAATAATTTTGCTTGTAAGTTTTGTGAAAAGTTAAAATCAATAGTTACTGAAAATTGGGGGGGGGACTAATTTTCCTCTCTGTGGAACTGAGCCTCCAATAATCCACGATAGGAACGCAGCAGAGCGCTCGAGAAGTCGGCATGCCAGCAGCTAGTACAAGGAGTACGCGAAACAACCGCTAGATGGCATGAAAGTTACGCGCGAGGAACCTCTGATATTTGAAGGCATGCGACTCCCCGGTATATCGTCTTAACTATATATTATGTAAGTATTTTTACAATTACTTCTAATTTGTAAAGTGTTCAATATGTGATTATTGTAATTCTTCTCGTATTTTTTGTTGGTTTGGAAAGATGTAATTTTTTTTTGTGTGAAATTTGTTGTCATGTTATTGTTTAATTCGTGCACCTTTTATTTTGTGAACTCTTGCTGACTTTTTAATCATAACACAATTCATTCTAATAAAAGGGTGTTTATTAGTTAATTTTTGGTGGTTTAATTGTAGATATGCTCTCTTAAGTGAGTCTGTATCTTGTTTTCATCAATGTATTTTTGCCTCTTTCTGTTTTCATTCTTTGAACATTGTCCTTTTCTTCCAGTAAGGTACTCATATCAATGTCATTCAGATTTTATTTTTAGAGCAGAATAAAAAAAAATAGTTTATTGGTCGAAAAATAGTTAAACATAAATTGGTAACTTTGACAGCATGCCAGTTCCATTCAGCAAGGCAGACTTTGGCAAAAATGAAACGGCATGGGAGAGGCAAATTTATCTAAAAGAATTTAATGAAATTTCAGTAAATATATTGATAACTTAACAAATGTTGATTACTTTATCATAATCTTTTGATGAAAGTAGAATGGTATCATATTTCAATTCTAATAACTACATCTGATGGTTTTATCTGGGGCATACTTTAAAGATGTGATCAAGGTGAAATTTGGTATTGCAAAGTTCACATGTCGGGGGAGATGATTTTTGCTATAGGTAAAGATAGCTTAATTTGGAATGCCATATCTTATTCTTGAAAGGACTGTTTGAAAGGCTTCCCTGCGGCCAATTTTCTTACTGATTTAGTGAGCAAAAGGGGCAAAAATGTATAAAATAATGAAATGAATAACTAAAATTCTGGACAACTGCTGAGAATTATGTTAATAATGTAGTCAGGTTGTATTTGTTAAACTCTTAGCTGCAAGCTAATTAATGAATTTTTTTAAACATAGCAATTTTTTAAAACTTTTATAGAAGTTTAATCTTTAGATAAAGTAGTATTGGGTCAGTTGTCTTTCATAAGACACTCTACTGTTCTTAATCTTTAGATGAGTATACCAGCAAATACAAAATCATATCCAAATGACTGTTTTTCGTCAATTGTTTATCTCAGTAAAAAAGAAAATTGCATATTGAAGTGTATGAATATATTGTGGTATAAAACCTATACCATTTTATTCTTAGTTAAAAGTTTTAACATGAAAATGATTCAATATTAATAAGTGTATAATATTCTCAATATTGATATTATCATGATATTAAATCAAGTCTGAATCTTTATTTATTACATCTTGTTCAAAATTTATATAATTTTAATATTATTATTTATTGTTATTATTTAGTGTTGCACATGGTGAAGCTGAGAGGTACACCAGAGAAACGTCGTGCCATTTTATAAAACATTTTAACATCGTTAACTAACAAAATGTTTAAAGAAATATTTGAATGCATCTATCTAAGTAGGGCTCAAGTTTAAGTGTATACCAAGTCTAAGCACATACTTGATCTGCTAATGCATGCCTGTTTTTATGTGGACTATACTAGGATCTATAATTCTAAAGAAATGTTTTTGATCTAGGTTAGCAAGAAACTACTGTAAGACTACCATTTTCCCAAGACCGTTAAAATGTAGTGACACTCGTGTCACATTTTATTTTTTACTAAACCTTGTGCTCAAATTCAGATTTCCTGTTCGTACAATTAAAGAACAGAGATGAAGGAAATGTTTATGTACCTTTTTTGTCTGAAATTGATATATAATGCAGAAAGGCTGTGAAGATTGTAATATTTGAATTTTTGCCAATTTGTGGACTAAGAGAGTTCTCCTAAGTGCTTCAATTTCTAATGAGTTTCAGACATGCAATTTTTATCCATTTAAAATGTGCTTCTTGAGGTAATGTGTTGATGTCATTAAGTTTTTTGAAAAACCATTATGTCGATAACTCAGGTTCAGTGAAGAATATTTTTTTCCATAAATTTTCTATAGTTGGAAAATGAAAATTATTGTACTCCTTGCATTTGAATTTTATTCATAAACTTTATTTCTCTTTGTCCCCTAATAAAGGGGATCCTAAATCCAAAATTGTTTCATTGCAAAATCTTGTTAATTAAATTTAAAAATAGTTTCAATAACATTTTTTTTATAATTTCTTTATTATAGTATGCCTCTGCCTTTTATATGCCATTACAAAATTAACGATTTAATGTTTTCATCTTATTTGAAACCCAGTTCCAGTGATCTGTTACATTTAAATGTGCCGCTTGTCACCGCTACTCAACTTCATTTCGATGAAGTTGGCAGTACAGAAACTCCGCTTTTTGAACCGTTTAGGGGAGATTACGAGGAAACCCTGTTCAAAACGCATTCTGCATTTATAGAATTCCTTAGTGGGGGAACCAATTTCTAAATTTTCGGGAAGGTAAAATTCTACTTCGCGTGAAAAAATGTTAACACACATCTTTACTGAAGGACGTGTTTAGAGCAATAGGGAAGAAGTTTTCTTCGGCTAGATTGTTAACACACGAGTCATAATATGTGCTGTTAGTATGCGCTTTACTATTTCGATGTAGTACGTGCAAATATTTAATTGTACGAATGGCATTGGGTTGTCCTCCACCGACCGCCGTGTTTGGCAGTCTGGTATTACTTCTGAAGTTTAATGTCAGCCACCCACGACCAATGTCGAGTTGGAATAGAAGGCGCTGATTGAAATCACTTGGAATGCTTTGTTCCCTAGCTAGTACTACACTGCCATTGTCACATTGGTGTTATTGCTTCTTTGTCGAAACCTGTTTCCTCATTGAGATTCGTGTTTCATCCCCTCTTGCTTAATGACTAATTAAGAAGCTACGAGTCGACGTCTCATGTTTATACTCTTAAGAAAGAAATTTGCATTCACCTTGCTTTCTAAACGTACACGTTGTATATACGTGTAGTTTTTGTTACGACGCAATATTGTTAGGGTTAGCAGACTGATTTTTCAGGAAATGTCCTGATTTTTGGACCTTGTCCTGACTGTCCTGATTTGTTTTCGAATGCCCTGCTTTTTAGTCTGTCATTTACTTATTGTTTATTGTAATTCTAATATTTTTAACAAAATAATAAAATTGCTTTAGAGAAAAAAGTCATATTGGAAGTGAAGCTCAGTGTTTCTAACTATCGTTATATCCTATCCTTAAATTGTACGGGAAATATTGAAACACAGGGAGGAAGGATCCTTAATCATAAATCTGCCGTAGAATATTTTACCATACTGTGCAGAATTAACTTTATATTAATATAAATTTCTCTCTCTTCCCTAGTAGTACAAAAATTGTATCTGTATGTTATTATAAAAAATTGTCCTGACGTTTTGTGTAGTGTCCTGATTTTTTCAACTAGGTCTCTGGTAACCCTAATATAATATTGTCAAGTGCAAACAAGAAGTCATGTCGTTGGGACATCAGTATTTCAAAAACAACCCTTATCGTTTTTTTATCTTGTCGCAGTTTAAAGTGTGAAAGATAAGAGGATTGGGCAAAAGTGTGAAAACATTTCAAAATAATGAATTTATATCACTATTTTTGGCTTGATGTTCCCCTTCAATGTTTCTTCTATTCCTTACGATGATATTGCAGTCTTTCGCAATGTTATTTACAAAACAAATAAATTAGTAGGATATTGCGCCCGCCACACATTCTAGGTGTTCAGCATCACAATAACAGTATTATGATGTGAAGGACCGCATAAGGAACGACACAACAGTTACAAGCAGATAATTCTAGAGGCTCCGAGCGGTAGTTTTCTGTGGCTTCTCCGATCAACACCAGGCGAATGACAGAGCAGTGCCCTAAAACACGGCCACGGACCGCGCGCGATCTTTCTTTCCCCTTCCTTATATTATCCTCGCTTCTTACTTACTTACACAAGAACTACACTACCACTTGTCGGGAAAGCAATCGGGATCTTAGAGCTTTTCCCGGCTGGTACGATGCCTTGCTGGTGAGAGATACCTGGTAGAGTAAAAACCCCGCTAGCCGACGGAAGGGCAGCGCCGGATCTCGCCTTTCAGTGGGGGAAGATCAGCGTCATCTCCCGCGATAAAACATGCACTACACTTGTGGGACTAGTGTCCTTAACACAGACCTGCACAGCATTTTGCACTTTCAGTGACCTTCAGAGCCGTGCGCAAGTTACTCGAGTGCAAATTCGGACAGGGATGAAGGGTGGAGATGAAACTCACGCCAGGTATGGGGACCACCAATGAGAATGCACAATTCGAATCCTAATCTTTATCCGAATCCTAATCCGAATCGAATCCTAAATCCTTAGTGGAAGTGTATTCTGCGAGAACATGGCGAACTGTTACATACAGTTCAAGTTATTGTGACGTAGTGAAATAAGAAATAAATTTCAATAACAAAAGAAAAATAATATATTAAGTTGATGGTACCAAGTTACACATTGACTTGCTAATTATTAAAACACTTCGGCAACCTTTTCGCTTTCAGACAACTGCGTTACCGCGACAATTACAAAAGCCCGCCGTGATGCGCACTGTCGGACCTCCGTCGCTGACAACTCTACCGAATGGCCTGACGCCAAATTAACCCGTCCGTGGCGACCGTTGCCTACTGCACGCGAGATCGTCTGGCCCTTACTTCCGGAACATCTCCCCTCACTCAACTAACAACAATCTGCCTACACATAACCGTACGCAAGCTTCTCCCGATTGCAAGGCTGAGGGGATATTGAGATAACAGAACGGAGCGCAGAATGGAACTGCACGAACCGTAATAGTTGAAGCCACACCCCCCAACCACTTAAGACTAAACACATTAAGAACATTAGGTCTCGCCCTGCTGCCTGCCCTGAGGCCTCGCAACGAGTTCACAGCCCAGAGCCTTGGTTTACGCCCCCACAGACAGCATTCTCAGACCGTATGGCTATAATCGAGAGCTCGCGGGCTACGCGAAAGTCCTCGGGAGTTTAGCAGCCTACAGTAGTTTATTGGCTCACTATACGGCTCTTTCAATTCTGAGTAAATCGCACTCAGAGCGCAAACTCCCGGTTGATAGTAGATTCAGTGACATCAACCCCCTTCTCTACCACTCTCCGCAGCACGTAAACAGCCTTTCACCGACCTCACGTTCTGCCCTCTCGGGTAACGACCCACTCATTATACTGATCTTTATGTTACTACTATGTAATGTTTGTTGTCTATTGATGTCAATGGAATTTTGAACCTCCAACGTATATATTTGATTTGTACACCAAGTATTATTATTGCTTTTTAGGGACGATTATGTAATATGCTTTGGTACGATGTTATCACAAATTTAATGTGATGCTAAACACAACATTGTAAAGTGTATTGTATTTCTTTGACGATGAAAATAATAAGCTACTTTTTACTGTTTACATTTAATTTAATGTCGGTTCTAGCAAAGCTAAAAAATCTTATTCTTAAAAAAATATTATTACTTTTTCCTGTAGTTTCTGACAAGAGTTCATTATATATTTCTAATATCAAATCAACGAACACCATATTCGTTTCCAACGTGTAAAAATATTAAGCTTTTTGCATTCTATTTAACAAGGCCGTAATAACCTTATGATTGCCCTTAACTCCAGAGAGGTTTGCTTGTTGCTACCTCTTATCCAGATTCATAATGGAGAGAAAAAATGGTCATAAATCTATCTGCTGCATAACATTACCCTTCTTAGAAGTGCCTATATTTGATTTTTATGTCTTGCTCTTGTTATGTAAGTTGGCGCATTTTTATCACAAAACAGATTTTTATAGGAATAATAATAATAATAATAATAATAATAATAATAATAATAATAATTAATGTTTTTCTGCTAATGAAGCCTTTTCGCTCGGTGGCAGTTTTACAGCACATATAGAGATATTACATGTTTACATATGTAGGAGAATGCATAATAATATGAAAAGTAAAACTAAGTTAAAAATAACGTAGACGTTTACGGAAGCAACGCACACTGGGAGGGGAAAAGTCACCGCTTAACTGCAGCAGGTAAATTGTTCCAGTCAGTGTACATTGTTCAGCTCAGTCAGAATTCGAAGGTAAAAAAATCGACGTTACGAGGACTTCCAGGTAGTCAATCTACGCCCGCGCCGCCGTCCCCACTGCGCAATGGGAGGCTGCTCCCGTCTCCGCAAAGCTGCCTTCCCCCACTCTACCCGCACTTTCGCCGCTCGTGCGGGCAGACGTCCGGCTGTTGAGTGCAGAATGCCCGGGGAAGCAGGCGTGGTGCAGGCCTGCCTTGGCAGTCGACGCGCCCGGAAGCGTCAATTAATCAATCAATTAATTGGACATGTCTCAGACTGCCGGTGGAGAACTATTTTTTGTTACTTCTAGGCTGTCCGGGCTATACGTGTACAACTATTTTTTGTTTCCGATTGTAGAATTCTCTAGGATTCTAGAGAAAAAAAACTAGTTTGGGGAGTGAAACTCAGTGTTTCTAACTATAAGAACAATAAGTATGTCTTATATAATGAAAAAAAGGAAGAATCATTAATCATAAATCTGCCGTAGTCATAATTTACAGTATGGTGCACTATGAACTTATACATTTATCGCTCTTCTGTAGTAGTACAAAAATTGTACCTGTATGTCGTTATATAAACAAGTGTTGACTTTTTGTGTAATATCCTGATGTTTTAACCCAATGATCCTGATTTTTTCAACTAGGTCTCTGGTAACACAAATATAATGTTGTTAATTGCAATCAAGAAATCATGTTGGGACATCAGTGTTTCAAAAATCATCCAAAAATCAAAATTGGGAGTGGCAACATAAAACGATAATTTTATTCGTCTTGAATTGACGATTCCATTGGCTCTAGTTTTAGTCGGAACCTTCTAGCATATTCTGTAAGAACTCCAGTTAAAACGTGTTTTTTGGGTGAGGAACTGACGGAAGTAAGACGCTGTGATGTACCTTTCCGTCTTGATTCAGTAAATTAAAGATAAACATAATTTTATAATTCTTCATCTTCTTGCTGTACCACCGGGAGAGATGTCTCAGGGGATCAACTGATGTCACTACAATCCCTCTGTCCAGGAGGTTCTAGGTTCGAGTCCCAACGGGGGCACAATTTTCGACCCTAGCTTGTCAGCTTGGTCGAATTCAGTCGCTGTCTAGAGGAGAATTCTAACGGCGGCTGCTCTGATCGGTAGTTTTCCGTGGTTTCGCCGATCAACATCAGGTGAATGCCGGGGCAGTACCATAACAAACGGGCCACGGATCTTTCCTCACCTCTCTTTGTCCTATCTTCACCCCCTACACACACACACTAACATGCACTGCTACACATACCACGTATTCCGGGAGATCGGTCGGGATCTTAGAGCTTGTCCTGGATGGGGCGGTGCCTCTCCGATAGGAGATACCTGGTATGGGAAACCACCGCTAGCCGACGTAGGTCGGTGCCGGATCTCGCCATACAGCGGGGGAAGACCACCGCCACCTCCAGAGCAAAAACATGTACTACACTTACGGGACCGAGTAGTGGACACGCGAATCACTAACAATAAATCTATCAATCAACCTTAGAGTGCCTTCTCCATTACTGAAGGTTGGCGACCACTTCCTCAAACTTTTTTCTGTCTTGTGCCAGATGAAACAACTCAGATGCACTCGAAATACCGGTCCGTTTGCGAATGTTTGCTAGCCAGGACATCTTCCAGCCAATATACGCTCAATTTCCTCCATTATTATCAGTTGCTAGTGTTCATATTTCGAGTTTCCAGGTAAATGACCAAACTACAGTGTTTTTTCTAATTTTAATCATTTTTAATATCTCTCGGCAAATATCACTTTTTTCTAGAATTTTATAGTTAACCATTGAAAAGATATTAATTAACATCATCACGATTTATTTCCTTCAAGTTTAACATAGTTGTTCTTTCCAAATAAATATTCTTACTTCGTAAAAAATTACTTAAAAATTTCCTTAATAAATTGTCTTTGATTGGTAAATGTAAATAATAGAAATTGTTTTCACATTGTGCTCTTTGTAGAAAAGTGCGTATTATATTTCATTGATCTTGTACGCTACGTTTGCATATTTTAATGAGTAGGTACTGGTTCGATCTGTAAAGAAGAAAGAGTATTGAATGTTCACAGAGCTTTCTAATTTCATTATTTTATAAATGTTACTTTCTCTCAGACAACTTTTCCTATTATGTCCGAGAAGGATCAATCCAGATCTTTAAAAAAAATATTTATAGCATGCTCTTTAGAAAAATAATTAAGTGATTTGCTACCCATATCTCAATCATTAGTTTAATTATTAAAGGGCAATTTCAAACTAAAAGAAATTGCCGATGAAATGAGTTATAAAAACAGTGTGGAACGTTTATTAATGTTTTATGAACTTGCCGGAACCGCATTTTCAAAACTGTCAGCAAACTAATAACTAACGAAGCACAGTTATTAAACCTGTACAGTTTGTGACATTGAACTCGCGGCTCCCGACATGTGGCTGGTAATATCTTTAGGCGAAAAGTCTTCGTACGATTTATTGGCATCTCTGATAATGTGGCTTGGGGAGACTACGTGAAGTGATAGAATATTTTGAGATTTGAGATACTTTGAGATTTTTTCAACATTTAAGTTGAATTTATATTAGTAATTTTTAACAAAAACTTTGTTGTATACTGTATTTACCGTAACCTATAATTACAGGGTCGGCTCTGTATCCAAACTGCGGTTATTTCAATAGAAATAAGTTACTTGTTACTTCTCGTTTCTCACTCTTGAATTTTTTATCAGTTTAAGTATCTAAAATATAATTTGGCAAAGTAGAAACTTTGCTCACTTTCTGTTATACTCGTTGAAGAAAATTTCAGGTTGTAAAATAATATTTTAATTTAATTCCGCTCTCTCCAATAATATTATTTTTATTGTTAGACTCTGTTAAGCCTTCGCATACATGGTTAAACTGCAAAATTTGGAATTTTTTCAATTATATTTTCGATATAATTCATTTACTACTTATATTTGATTGTTTCTAAAATACCCCCTCCCCGAACTTATGTTTGCCTCATTACGGACACGGATGTTTAAGTAATTGTCTAATAAATGTCATATTTTCACTTGCAATGTGTTTAGGCAAAGTCCGCAAACTAGATGTTGGAGTATCTCCGACAGATGTTAAAAATAGATAAGAAATGTTATTTTTCTTAAAAATTGTTGCGTATTAGCCTACAACTGCGAAGCAATTTATACGTCACCTTTAAACATAATTTCAATTACATTTCGTTCGAAGTACAAAGAGTCCCTAACAATACCGTGGTGTGGTGAAAGTTTCGCAGCCTGACGGAATGACCTCGTCACACAAAAAACTGCCAATTAATGCTTCTTTGAGGTTACTGAAATGCGTTACTTAAGTTTCTTTGAATGGTTTTTAACATACTTCTTTTAACAATGATTTAAAACTCAACTACAAAATGATTAAATGGAAATATATAAACTTATTGATATTGGAAGAGAATGCCAAACAATTTTTCATTTGCTTTTTATTTAATATTTTTTTGAAATACTGGCCTGTAGTGTAGGGAGGAAAAGCAAAAACATCATGTCAGTAATGGCATAGCTTATCGTGATCGAAAGTGAAAACCGCGTAGTTTATGTTCGTGTCTCTTTGGCACATTGTGGGAAATGGTAAGAAATAGTGCTTTTCGGAACTCAAGAAGCCAATGCCTGATGCATTAATCCGAAAGCTGAAGGTGACATTTGTAAAAAAGGTTGTTAATTTGAATTTTTTAAATGTATTCACATCTTGTATGTTACCACGAATTGTCGAATTATTTAGTTAATCTATGCAAAAAGGGACTTTACTTGTTACTGCTTCTGTTCAGTTGTACAACTTCATATTCACTTGAAATTTGTTTTAAATTCATTTTGTTCACTAATCTATCTCGTTCTTCTCACTATAAAAAGTAGGTAAAATTTGGGGGGGAAAATTCACGAAGTTCTCAAGCTTTGTAGGAAGTGAAACAATGGTTCAAAATGTCGCAAAGAAACAAGCGACACCATTCTGAAACATACCATTTGTGGTATTGTCGAGTTCTTTAAGCCTCTTCTTGTCATAACTCTATCCGACATGGCTAATTTAGGTGAGATGGTCCCGGCTCGAATATATTGGTCCAATAAGGTTTTATTCTAAGATTGATAGGTCACTTCTCTTGTAAATTCTGTAATGGGAAAATAATTGAGGTTTTACAACAAGTACATTATTTTCTTTTTAATGCTCTCTCCGGATTCTTGCAGAATTTCAGGCTCTTTGCCACATACGAAGCAGTCGATTGAGTACTTCCTATTTTTGCATTTTCTGCTGTACTATTCGTACTAATTTCCGCAGATAGATTCTAGTGAATCTGAGATGATTCTGATATTTTCTTGGTAATATTTACAAAGTCTTTCTTTCACTTGTACAATAGCTTCTCATGATTAAGAGTTAAAATTTCATGTTTTGCGAACAAGTGCACAGTATCTTTCCTTTGTACAGACCAGGAAAGTCATCGAGATCTCATGTAGACTACTGACTGAATTTAGTCTATTGGATTTATATTAGTTATATCTTAGGAAACGATTCAAGAGAGTTCAGATTAGCGTTTATACGAATATGATGTATTTATGAACAAATAATTGGCATAGAGATGGAAGGTAAATCAAATAGTCTCATCTCGTAGGTGATTTGTCAATCACTTTGGCATTTCTTCTAAAGATATTTAATTAAAGCGTCCTATGAGGGGAAAATTGATAAATGTGCATACTGATTATGTAAGTAATGACAGAAAAGCTTTTTAAAAATATTAAATTAATAAAAAGGATTTTAAAAACATCATTACGATTTTTAAAAAATGCTTAATGATCTACACATTAAATTAAATTAAATTGCGGCTATAAAATGATTCTGAATTTATGAGTAGTACACACAATTTTAGCCACCATTTTCGTAAAACTTTGTGCTAATGGATGTCGTTTAACTGTGATTGTTATAATAATTTTAATAGGTTCCATTTATTACACCTGAAGATGGATTTAAAGGTTGAAATTCGAAACTTTATGTAAAGTAAAATAAAAACTTTGTCATAAACACTTCTTGAAAATATTTACCAAAAACAATAGTGCTGATTGTATTCAAGGGGAGAAGTTGTAGTTTTACTTTTGAGTATATGATTGAATGTTAATTTAATTAATCTTAAATTCCTTTAATTATGAGCAATCTTTCTACTCTTTTTTGTAATATTTTATTTTTATTTAATGCATTGTTAATATTAACCAATAGCTAACACAGATGAAAAATGAAATCGAAGAAGATTAACGTACTCTCTTTACAAAGAGATTTTCGGAAGGCCTTTCAGAACTTCCTCACCTACGAAGCACAGCAGGCCGAAAAATTGGGCGACCTTCTTTGTAAATGCCCAACAGTGTTGCGCAAGGGAGACTAACGGTGATGGTAGCGCAGCACCTGGCTGCCTGAGGCAGCACTAGTTTTACAGGCCAAGCACGGTTTGAGATATGCGACGTGGGAAAGAGGCACTAGGAAGTACCGTCCCACGAAACCGTAATCGGAAAGAAGTTCAGAATTTCAGAAAGATCCCTAGAAAGCACCGAGCACGTGAAGGAATTCCTATCTTTTTTCGATAACTGTTGTTTCTTCAAGCAATTACTTTCATTCTTTTCATTATTCAACAAGTGTTTCCCCTAAATACATGCATATAAACTTTACATTTAAAACACAACGTGTCGCTGTCAAAAATTTGAATATTTTTTCTATTTGCAATTACAAAATCATATCTCGCATACGTAGATATAACATTACTATTTTCGTTAGTGAATTACGAGTATATACGAAATAAATTTCACAAACAAAAAAGACGCGATAAAGTCTGTTGTGCGTGCTTCAATATTATAAAAGTGACTCAATTTCATAATCGGAAATTTGTTTTTTTATGTATTCTCTATAACGGCAGTTTCAGGTTCAATCTGATGAACTCTCATGGCAACGCCAGTAAAGAGTTGAATCGTTATATACCAGCATTTATGTTTGTCACATTGAGTCTGTTTTAATTTGATTATATTCTAAAACAAACAGGCTAGTTACCATGTGCCCAGGATTAACCCGAACAGTCAGTGATTCAAACTTGCGTCAACGAGTGGTATCTTTGATAGGCTATTGAAATTTCCTTCCAGAAGAGGAAAGAACACAAGAAAAGTAGTTGAAAATATTTGATTTTTGTTTGAAATAGAAATGTCTCGGTAAATAACATTTGAAAATTTTTCTTTATTCGGAACATCGGAGTTATTCGAAAGAATTTTTCATGTTGGGTACTATTTGGTCTGCAGAACGAGGAAAGCTGTCCATCAGTAGAAGTTAATGAATTAAAGACTCATTTCCCTATTGGATAGCGTGATTGTGTGAAAATGAAGGGCAACCCAACTTAAGCCAGGCATGTTTCACACCAACGACACGAACTACTAGAAACTCCGTCACTTGTAACTGAACTATGGCCACGTTTGTTGGTCCCTGAAGATGGAGTAGAAATTGAAGTATATCTACCTTAATAAATGTTATTGCAAACTATTTCATTAAATTTACTCCTCAATATGAAAGTCTGCATTATTTCTTCCGACTCCACCAATTTCGATTCTATATTCTTTGATTTACGTATTTAAATATTTAATTTTCTTAAAGGATGGTGAAATCATCGCTATTAATGCGGTTGCTATCATTTAAACTCGCGAATGACAACTGCAGTTGATAAACCTCTAATCCCCAATAAATAAATAAATTTTAAAAAAATACGCAACGAAGAGAGAGAGGGAGAGAGAGAGAAAGAGAGAGTAAACAGGAAGCGGAACAAGATGCCTATCAACCGTTGAAAGTCACCAGGAAGCACTCATTTCATGGAACCAGCTGTTAACGTACTTGAGATGAATGAATATGCAGTAAACAGCTAGCTTGTAATATATGATTTATAATTTAATATTATTTATAATTTAAATGAAGGATGTACAAATTACAAATAGAATTTCCTAGATCAATAGTACATAGCTAAAATGCGTTTCTTGCTCGCCATATTTTCTGAAAGTATAATAAAAACCGAGTGCAACCTCCGTCGGCGAAAGAGTTATTCACAGCGTATTCACTTAGCAAGTCTTCCCACGGAAACACTTATCTGCTGGAGCCCACTAATACACTTCATGTAAATGCTCGCTAAACCTGTCTACGGTTTTACAAATTATAAAGCAGTTACAACCGCAATTTTACATATGAAAAATATACATATGAAGAATTTTACATTGCTACAAATATTTTTTTTTATTCCTTATTCTTTTCTGAATGTCAGATAAAATCACTGCACCAGCACACACATATGACGGTGCAGGAGGTGTTCAGAATCTGCCAGTCAGAGTCAATACCAGGGAGCTCTCATCTAATGAAAACGTGAATTGTTGATACGAATACGTAACTTGCGATGTACTATTTTATTTACAATGCTAATATTTTTTCTATCTACTGCGCCGTCATATGTCATGTTGTGAAGTATGTATCCAGAAATACTCCCTCGTTTGTAAATCAATTTACGATAGTTGGATGCAAGAAGAAGATGCACCAGTGCACACTTTCGAAAGAGTTATCTGCGTCTGACGGCAGTAGGAAGCAGACACCTGGCGGAGACAGCTATTGGCTTTCTTGATATAATTTAAAGCTCGCCATATACCGGTTATATTGCGCGCCAGGAAAGTCTCTTCGCAGTGGCATCTTGCAAGTGAGAGTACTTGCAACAGGAATTATGTTGGTAACTCGAGCTGCAGCTTGAAACCGTAGATTGCGTACTCACCACAATCATAATAGATGCTGGAAGTGTTGTTACCTTCTATTGTTTCCTAGTGATGTGGTTGCTACCAACAAAAATGTAATTTTTAATCGGAGACGCTGATTCGGCTCAGTTTGGAGAGACTTTCTTGGCAATTTAATATTTTGATAGGTTGATATGTTTGATGCTATTTAATATTTTGATAATATTGTACGCTCACGTTTTCTTGAGCCCCGGAACAACACCTAGCCCCCAGTTCTTCACTAACATTTGTTTAATTATGCACAAATGATAGCAACGAGCGTTGTTGACAAAATATGGTAACCAGAAATGTTCGCTCCCTGGTAATAGGAATTATTTTACATCGTAAAACGAACTACAGATTTGATATAATAATTCCGTTGACGAAATAACCAGCCACCCCACTTCTCACGCATCTAGCTAAATGAGGGTCCAAGAAAGCGTGCGAGGACAATTCGCCAAATTTCATGACTAAGATGACTAAGGCTTTTTGAATATTTGATGGCCTCCTTGGAGTGTGATAAAAGCAGAGCACAATCGACGACTCGACGGCTCCACTCCTCTTGCATCTAGCTAAATACGGGCTCAATAAAACGTGCGAGGATGATATGCCAAATTTCATGACTAAGGCTGCTTGAATGTTTGATTCCCTTCTCGTATTCGGAGAGTGTGATGCGAGGGCCCAATCGCCGGCGAAAGCGGCGCTCGGCGCCACCAGGAAGCGCTGCACTCACCTGGGCGGCTTCTGCTGCGGGGCGTCTGCGCGTGGGCTGCTGCGAGAGCGAGAGCGTAGGCGCACTGCGGTTCGCGGCCGCTGGACAACTGGCGAGCGCCGGTGCGAACGCGAATCTTCACCGGTGAGCGGCGGCGGTGGCGGTAGCGTTGGAGGCAGTGGAGGCAGTGGCGGCAGCGGCGGCAGCGGCCGGTGTCGGCGGCGTAGGTGTAGTAGTTGGAGTGGCGGCAGCGGCGGGTGGCGGCGTAGGTAGAGTTGGCGGTGGACGGCCAGGCGGTCCGGCGGCGGGGCGGCGCTGCGGTGGCGGCACCGTGGCCGCGGCTGGCGGCGCGGTGGTGACGCGGAGAGGCACGACGGCGTGTATTGGCGGTTGCCGGTGCGCCTCCAAGGCGCGGCGGCGCGGCGGCGGGGCGGAGGCAACGAGCCCCGCCCAGGAAGCCACGCTGAAACGCCACCCGCCCCCACCCCCGCCTCGCGACCACACGTTTCCCACCTCTCGCCCGCTCGTACGCTCTCCCTCCTGCCAGCGCGGGGAATGCACGCGAGGAGCGAGGCGATCGCGGTGCGGAACCAGTGGGGAATGTTTTCTTGAAGTGGGATGAGAGTCCGCGTATAAACTTCGATATTTTAGCACCATTTGGTTGCGTTGGGTAAGAATATTTGTGCAAGTCATTTCAATTTATGCCAACTTCATCTCTTCCTCTTTCTACATATTTTTTTTCTTATTCTTAATCATCGTCTCCACGCGATTGCGGTAGATAATTCGTTGTTGAGAGGAGGAAAGAACAAAAAAATCACAAGTGAAATAAGAAAAATAAGTGGGTAATAAAATATTTATGATACGAGTGGTAAAATCACTTTACGACGTGTTTCGTAAACTATTTTTTAGGCAGCATTATTGACTTGCATTAGATTATTATTCAAGTATACAGATCACACTCGATACATGAAGGCCAGTTGTAGCAGATGGGGTCAGTCGAAAGTATTTTGTTTTCTTAGTTGCATTCACAAATTTATGAAAACACATGTGCATCGTCTCACTTTTCGTACGAGTGCTAAAATTAAACTTTTAGCTCGCTATGCATGCGCTCAAAAACAGATTTTAATAGTGGCTCTCTAAAAACGTACATACTTTCATGATTGGGAGGAATGTTTGTTATTGGAGGTTTCCACATGCTGCGATTTTTTTCTAGTTTCACTTTTCTGTGGTACGAATATGTATTAGGGGAAGATAATGAATTAATGATAGGTTGGTTGTGCTCCTTTTCTGTATTACGTTCACATTGATGTTCGTGTAATGTTACATATCATGGATATTGTTTTCCGACTCTTAATTTCAACCAACTAAACTCAGTGAGGAACAAATAATCTATTTCGGCACTATTTGTATCAGGTGAATGCCATTTTGAAGCTATTGTTAAATCTATACTCTATCGAAGTACATTGTCGTAAAACTTCAATTACAGAAGAAGAAAAAACTACTGGAATAAATAAATGAAATATTTATCTGACGCGCATTTCCTGATTTGAATGAGGAAATACTACTGAGAAATGTTTCAAATCATCTACGAGACACCTTATGATGTATCTGATGTTCAACCTTTCTCTTCATCGCGCAGCGGACCGCAGCCAATGAGGATGATCTGCATGCAGCCTCGTGACCGAGAAAGCAGTTCGTGAAAGTTGCGGACCGGATCTCAGCTTTGCGGAACTCCTATAGTTTTATTTCTATTTATAGTTTGTTTTTTTGTTGCCTCTCGTCGAAGCTTTCTGCGCCTTCCTTGGCTGGCACTCTCTCTCTCTTTTGTCTGCCGTCGCCTGTGCGGTCACCACGAGAAAAGTCCCTCGGGCAAGAAGAAATGAGTTGGTGAAGAAGTTGCGTCATGAGGAAAGACTCTCGCGGACTATTGAAGACTCAACGGACCCGGATCTCGAAGTCATGCGTTACTGTGTTAGATGATATGTTACAGGAACACTATTACGTTTCTTTTCGGTTAAATGCTTCATCTTATCTCACTAACCTCCTCTCAGGTAGAACCAAAGCTTCTACATTCGCTTTCTCTACTAAGACCTGGTTTACATTTCCTCGATTCACGATTCTCGATTCACGATGTCGAATGGGTATCGTGGAAATGAGAAGTAAGTTCAAAGGTTGTGAAATTCAACAGTTAAGTTAATGGAGATTAGGAAATTAAGAGTAGTGCCTTCCTCCCCCACAAAAAAAAACACACCGGAAAACAAAATAAATTCGTATTGCCTCTCTGATCTTCTACTTTGGCGAAATAAAAATATTTATTAGAAGCACGTTTAAGTTTATTTTGTGTCCTAAGAGCCCACAAGTCGAAACGCTGCTAATACATTCCTTTCTTTGCATGTAGTCCTGGTGTTTGTCCTGTTAGTCCAGTCAGTATCAGACGCAAGATATGGATATAGGATGCATCTTGGCAAGCTACCTGAACCTTGGTGAGCTACCTGAATTTTTTGTTACAAATTCCAACCAGACTAAGAAATTCAGTGGTAGATATTCAGATTCTTTACAAACATGTCCTCCTTTAAAAACACCGGAAAAAGAAAAGAAATACAGAGTTCTGGAATCTTAGGTTCACGTGCTACTACGAAACAAGGACAATTTAGTTTCTTTTCAATTAAATATTTATCTTACCCGGTGAGACCCCAGGCAGAATTGGTTATAGTACTTGTTCTCTGTTCTTAGTCTAGATGAACGTGTCAAAGGGGGTGATATCTGAATTTAATTGCCATTCATGTTCGTCGTGGAATTATCCTGGAAAGCGGCGATAGAAGTGAAGATTTTTCCTGAATTACATGTGTCTCCACCGTTTAAACAATCTTCTCTGGGAAATGTCCAATAGGTGTGAACACATAAGCACGTATCATGTTACTTTTAACGTTACATTGTTTTTCACATTCTCAAGCCCACTTCATTTCCCAGCCAGTCTTCAAAAAACTATATTTCACAATCTGCTTGGTGTAGATATATTGTGAAACATACTCTCAGCACGAGTTTTTTGAAAGTATGCTCACACTAGTAAGGAAATAACGTATCTGGAACTGATACTTTCTTTTCGGGCCCTCCCACCGACTAGTGTTCGGTCGAGTTTGGACCGGAACTTTCGCTGGCAATGATCTTTGGTTCAGGACCATGCGGAGACGGGCAAACAACAACACTTAAGCAGTACTAAACTTCTGACATATTCTTTCGTAACTTCAGCTTTTATTTGATGTGCGTGGTTTATTCCTATTACTTTTACTGTCTGCGTTGTTGAGGCATCTAACTTCTATAAATCATCTCGTGCGCAAATTTTGAAAAATTATAGAAAAGTTACCAATTCTGCTTTCAAAGTAACACACACACACACGCGCGCGCACCCGTCCTCCTCCACACACGTATGAATTCACGCACGATCGTGCGCACAAACACCTGCTGTTTACATATGGCAAATACTCCATTAGTGAGAAAGTCGAAGACAAATCTAAGAAGCACCTTATGACATCTCTGACACTTTGTGGCAACACCTCATCACCATCCAGGAAGAGATCGTTGTAGCCCCGACAATAACCTTTGATTTGAACCCTTCCTCCGCTTTGACTGAATGCTTACTGTTCCGGGGCGCGACAACTTCTAAAGTCATTAGTCCCGTACGTATAGTGCTTGGGTAGATGGTAATGATCTACCCCCGCTGGTTGAAGAAATCCGGCGTCAACCTTCCCGTCAGCTTGCGAGGTTTTTCCCAATTGAGGTATCTCCTACCAGCAGGGCACCGCCCCAGCGGGACAAGCTCTAAGCTCCCGTTGGGTCTCATGGCATGTGTGGTAGTTTAGAGCATGTAAGTGTAAGAACGAATGTGTAAGAGGAAAGATAGGACAAGGAAGAGGACGAAAAGATCGCGCGCGGTCCGTGGCCCGTTTGTTAGGGTACTGCTCCGGCATTCGACTGGTGTTGGTCGGAGAAATCACGGAAAACTACCGATCAGAGCAGCCGGCCGCTCGAATTTTCCTCCAGGCAGTGGCTGAATTATATTTGGCTATTTACTAACTAGTGTCCAAAATCCTGTCTCCGTTGGTACTCGAACTCCAGTACTTCCCGGTCAGAGGCACTGCAGTGACATCTGATGATGCGCCACCTAGGCTGGTCTTTCTTTCGCCTCATGTCCTTCACATACACATTAATCACTATTGACCTCTCTGCCTTTCTTGCCTCCTTGTGCTTCTTCTCTAGCCTTGCTCTGTCTCTTTGCCTTTTCCCCACTCTTTCATTTAAGCTTTTTCGCTAACCTCGACTCTCTGCGAGAAACTAGGCTGCTAACCAACCTCGCCTTTTGTGAATGAAACGAAAGGAAAAGTGTCTTGGCGATTCCCTTACGGGGCGTGACTAGGCTTTTCTGAGACGACACGAGACCTTTCGCCAGACTGTCGCCTAAGGAGGCTGGAACGGCGGCTTCTTTACAATGGAGACTTTCAGTTTCACGCGATTGCACGGAGAGGTTGCGTAGTAATAATTTGGTGTTGACTAATCGTTCTAGTTGAACACGAGGTCTTGTGTAATGGACTGAGAGGAAACAATGTAGAGGAAAGGGCGAGATTCGTGACGCTTTTATGAAGTGACTGGGTATCATGTCATTTGTAATTTTACCATACGAAGTATTTTCACATTATTCTTTCCATTGATTTTCCGCATTTAATATGTAGATAGAATGAACAATTTAGAGATGAATCGTATGAAAATAACTGTGGAGGTTATATAAAATGTAAACCACCATATTCGGACCAAAAAAAAAAATAATAGTATCTAAAATGATGTACTGTGTCCGGAGTAGAAAAAATAGCTTTACATGGCAGGGAATTGAAGAATAGTTTCACTTACTTATTTGTTTACAATAAACGTTGTATAATGTCACAGAAAAGTTAATTTCAGTATTTAGAATCTGATTTGCTCCTATGTAGATAAGGGAGAAGGAAGATTTTATTGCTAATCTTTCATCTAAATGCAGTCTTCAAACACTCATTCATACATTCATTCAAATAAACATCCAAACACACTATGAAAAAGTTGTAGTAATAATATATTGTTGTTATTATTATTATTATTATTATTATTATTATTAGCTTCGTTTAATTCCATTAAGAGCAAAGACCTCCTGAATGCAGGGTGGTGACTCCCTGGGCTGTCTTTTCCTCAATATTAATTCACGATGGTTTTATCGCTCTGTACCTCTTAGTTCTTTCTTACCATTTTGATTTTGTCTCTGTATATCCTTTTGTGATCTGTAGTCTTACGTGTAAGTTCTTTCCATTCTTCTTTCATGCTTCTCTTGACCTTCTGAAGGTAGTGAAGTTCTCAATAGAAGGTATCACTTGGTTGTGCCTTTCAAACTTAGGGGTCGTTTATAACAGTGATATGGGCTCTCCGCGATTCGACGTACTTCCAAGTGGGTCTGTCGCGAGCTGCACGTGTCCAGGTGTTGCCTGCTTCTTTCTTGAATTCGTCTGCCCATCTCAGTCTTTGTCTGCCTTGATTCCTACATCTCGTTCTTGGATACTACATTGTTGCGTCTTATTTCTGCCCGTCTTTCTTAGTTAATTCGGAATACGTGTGCTCCCCATCTTCATTTTTGTAGTTCTGTTTGTAGGACGACATCTTTTATTTTTGTTTTGTCCCTTATGATACAGCTTTTCACTTTGTCTCTAAGTGTGGTATTCAGAATTTTGCGTTCCATTTATATAACATATACTGTAGTGAAAAAGTCGAAAATGTGGAAGTGATAAAGTAGACATTATATGTTATAAAACATTTGTCTTGATTCTATTAAATACGGAATAGTATGAACGACTTCCAATGTTTTACTGAAAATTGAGAATATTTATTTTTCTTCGTTGGCTCTTTTAATAAATAATAAATAATAATAATAATAGTAATAATCATAATAGTAATAGTAATAATAATAGTAATAATAATAGTAATAATAATAGTAATATAATAGTAATAATAATAGTAATATAATAGTAAATAATAATAGTAATAATAATAGTAATAATAATAATAATAATAATAATAATAACAACAACCTAATGTCTTTATTAATGGCGAGGCTCAGGCCATAGGGCCTGCTATTCCGCCTAACCACTGAATTTACATACGTACGTGTTGTGGCATCGATTTTAATTTTCCGCTAATATATTGTATCAAAAAGAGACTATTCACGCGGCGACCAGGAAGCATCACCAGTGTCAAATCTTCACGTGCGAATCAAGAGCTTCGCAAGGCCTAAAAATGTGAAAGTGCCAGTAGTTCTGCTTTCAAATCGCGTCCTGTATTGTAACACATTTTCATCATAATTAAAATGCTTCAAGCAAGAGTCCTGTATAATTCATAATTTGCAAAGTAGGTCCTATCGAATCTATTACATTGATCAAAGGACTTGTACTAGAAAAGTAAAATGCGTAACTATGGATTTAGTAAGCAATACAGTGTCTGAACAAGATCAATAAAATCCAATATAAATGGTTTTATAAGAGACAAAGTCCACATACAATGCGCTGTGAATGAAGAGCATTGCAGGTATTTATGTACCTGTGTTGTCCTTTTATGCTGAAATGTTACTAGCTTCTCCGTTTTTTGCAAATAACCTAAGAAATAACATTTCAAAACATTAGTTATCCTTCTGTGAAAACTGTCAATGTACATTTTTTCGTACATAAACTTCTGCTATTTTTTAAATGCAACAAAAATTTCTGCGGAGATTCTCTTTGTATCTGTTACAAATCTTTCCTTATTAGAAGTTACTTTTCGGATTTTTTTAAGTGCTTTACGGGAATACGACAGGAAAATCCCCAGTATTACAGAACAAACAGTTGGGAACCATTGCAGGTATTAACAGGTGAATGTGATGTACGGTATTCGCGAAGTTCTTAAACGCAGAATCTCTGTGTACTCAAACAATTCTCTAAAAAGTGCATCAGCAGTGTTTATATATCTCTGACACTAATTTTGAATCTTTTGACAGTGTATTGAAATATGCTCATAAAAAAGTTTACTTAGAGCCAAATACAATTTTCAATGAAAGTCCTCAGTATTACCATTTCTTATAGAACTGCAAATGTTAAAAATTTCGAAATTAACGTTAAGTATTTATTACGCATAAGAAACAAATACGTTCGTGCTGGATTACGTTTTCTCACGCTAGTGTAGGAATAAGGTACAGATAATAGTTCAGTTTATATTAATGTTGTAGGAATGTGAAAATACCAATAGTAGACATTTTCTACTTTTAATTTCACTATAGATTCCACTAATTCTGGAAAACATAAATACAGAATGTTATAAAATGTTACAGAGTCAAAAAAAGTCAGTTTATCTTCAAATGAATTTATATTTGTGCAGAATAATTGTTGTAATTATTATTAAAGCAGCGATTATGAACGTGGAATTTGAAGGCTATTCTTCTCTAATATTTATTTTGAACTTTTCCAGTTAAGATAATGCAGTGTCATAAAAAGACACGACGCACAAACGCATGCCGCACATTCTAAATTCCTTCTCATTGGAGAAATATATAAAAATTAATTCAATTTACATTTAAAAATTGGCTTGTTATAACAATACTACACCCTAATAATTTTAAGGCTTTGCTGCCTATAACTCAAGTCAATTTCTGAATGAATAGAACACAAAGATCTGGTACAATATTATTCGTTCAGTTCTTTTATCATCAATAGAATAATATTGACTGTGTAGGGTATCTTTTTGAAGAGAAGCTAATACTTTTACATTTCAGTAGATTTGCATCTAAATTATTTTCAGTGTACTGTTGATAAAACAAAATTAGCATTTTCAGTAATAAATGATGAGACGCGTATTTTCCTACGTGAACGCATACGCATCGCCAAGTTCAACGGACAAGTCGTTTCGCACCACAAAGCCTTGGCTTCTTGCCAGACGCGCCAGGCGCGCATTTTAACGCCCGCTCCCGAGTCCTTGGACTCCACCGACCACACGTCGTGGCACCGCGGGCCGAGGCGCAAAAATGGAAGGGCGTGCCGTGACCAGGATTCGAACCTGGGTTATTGCGGCCACAACGCAATGTCCTAACCACTAGACGATCACGGCTACCGAGGCTTCCTGCAGGGAGCTGCTCCGGAGAGCGACATACCGGAACGGCTCGGAACGGGAGCGGAGAAAGGAGAGCGGCCACCGAGCACCGGCCTCCTCCGCCACTGCTACCGCGCTCCTTCCGACGACTTTCCGCGGCCGCTGCTGGGCGGCGCTGAGGTGGCTCCCGCCGAGGAGGCGCTACACTCAGAAATAATAATATTAATAACATTAATAATAATGATAATAATAAATTCTTTCTATAAAGTCATCACAAGTTGTTTATCAATGGTTATCGAGAAACACTGTGTAGCAAATTCTATCTTAGCCGAATGTCAGAAGGGATGCAGCAAGGGCTCCCTTGGATGTAAGGAGCAACTCCTCATTGATAGTGTTGTCATGTCTCAAGCATGTAAGAAGAAACGCAACTTGTTCACCTGCTTCATTGATTATAGAAAGGCCTATGACATGGTTCCGCATGATTGGCTCCTCTATGTGCTGTCGCTATATCGTGTGAACTCGACAATCGTAAATTTCCTGAAATCCATCATGGGCAAATGGAAGACAACTATTCGTGTCACTTCAAAAAAGGAAACAATGATTACCAAGGAAATAATTATAAAGCGCGGAATCTTTCAAGGAGATAGCCTGAGCCCTTACTAGTTCTGCTGGGCAAAGAACCCGTTATCGACACTCCTAGAAGACCTGAAATTAGGTTTCAAACTGAGAGGCACTGAAAGATTGCAGATAGCCCATTTAGCGTATATGGACGACATCAAACTCTACTCTGGTACGATGCGTAGCTTAACAATTCAGATGAAAGCTACTGAAGACTTCTCCAGGGACATAAATATGCAACTAGGCAATGATAAATTCAAAATACAACAAATACAGAAGGGTAAACTCACTAGTGAGCTCACATACGAGTCTGTTGATGGAGAAAAAATCACTGCTCTGGAAGCTGAGGAGCTCTACAAATACCTTGGGATTCAGCAAGGAAATATGATTGCACATCATCAACTGAAGAGGATACTTAAAACAGAGCTTACCAACCGACTCAAGTCAGCGTTAAAAACTTCCCTCAACTCCCGAAACCTCACGGCTGCCATTAACTCGTATGGTAATACCCATTACCACCTTCTCGATGGGTATTCTTAAATGGTCCACAACCGACCTAGAGGAATTGGAGAGACTTGTAAGAGTTCAAATGACACGCTTCGGTTGTCACCATCCTAAAAGTGCGATACAGAGGGTCACACTGCCTCGACAAATGGGAGGGCGTGGTATTGTGAAGTTCACGAATCTCCATACCAAACAGATAATTGCCATGAGGAAGTATTTTGCAGAAACGGCAGGCACTTCTCTACCCCACAAGGTACTTGTGCAGGCAGATGACAATTTCACGCCCCTCAATCTAAAACAAGATATGCAAGTTCATCAGCTCTCTTTGCAGCAAGAGGTCTATTCCTGGAAACAGAAAGCACTCCACGGTGCATTACCTGCTGCAGTAACCAATCTAAATGTCGATCAAGAAATGTCGTACAAATGGCTCAGTATAGGATATTTGTACTCTGAGAGCGAAGGTTTCATGATAGCAATACAAGATCAGGTGATTCCCACAAAGAATTACATAAAATATATCATCAAAGACCCAGGAGTACTAACTGACGAATGCCGCATGTGTGGTCGAGATTCATGAAACCATTCAGCACATTATATCAGGCTGGTAGCTGTCTGAGCTGCCCACTGAAACTTATAAAGTGGACAATACGAATCAAGTGAGCCCCATCAATCCCATTCCAAACTAGCCTAAAAAGCACAGGCGTACCTCAGAAAGTGGATGACCAGTACTAACAGTATCATCCTAAGAAGCGGTAGCTAGAAATTGGACATAAGTTATACTGGGGACCGCAGTATTCTGACAGACAGGACCCAATTCTGCAGCAAACAGACGCTGATATTACTCTTTGGGACAAATGTGCAAAGACAGTTTTGGTTTATTGATGTGCAGTCCGTCCAATACCAGCATATGATGACAACATTCCAGCTAAAATCCGAAACAAATACAGAGAACTAGTATTTGCCGTAAAAGAACAATGGCGAGTGTTCAGAAATTGAAAACTATCCGCAATTGTACTTTCAGCTACTGGCGTATACCAAAAACTCTGCTGCAGATCGGCTTTGGAAGAAACTCTGCTTGGAGAAGAGGCCATTATACTCGCCTCCAAAGTCCGTTATAAATCAAGTACCTGCTCACTAGTCCGGTAGATTACATGGGAAGGGTTTGTTGGGTGGGTTGTTGGGTTCATGTTGGGTTTTGCCAAGCTCCCACTCTAAAATTGTATTTGTTTATTAGCAATTTGAAAACCTGTTATTTTTATGTTTACAATCTGAAAACAGTTATTTTATGTTTATGTGTTAGAATGCCGCTAATTTGTTTTGTAGATTTTTAAATATGTGCTGTGTTACCAATGCTTTGATATTGTATCTGTGTGGTATCCCTGTGAAAACTTTGGAGAATAAAACAAAAATAATAATAATAATAAATAATAATAAAATGAGACTTCGGGCCCTGGGAGTGTCCTTCACTTGGATGCCAGGATTGTATATAATATGGCAAAAGTCAGTAATTTTGAATACATGCGCGTATTGTCCAGAAGCCATGTGAACCTTCAGTTAAAGCAACCACACCACCTGGTCATCATTCCTGTGTGTTTGACATACCGACCCATAAGATACTGTGAATAATGAAAGATATGATGATGATGATGATGATAATTAATAATAATAATAATAAATAATTAATAATAAATCATTAATAATAAATCAACTGCTTTGGTGAAGATCCCGGTGGCAGCTCTTCATACGTACATCAAGTAATACATTCATACCATACATTTCATGCCAGTTTTACGTTAAATTAAGTATATTAAAAACCAATTTTTTTTACAAATTATGACTAATACTAAATGAATACAAAATTTGAATGCTCTAGTCGAACATATGTACAATTATTAGTATTTTTAACTTCTGTTTTTTAATTTATTTTTGAATTTTCCCACACTCTGACGTAAAGTCTCTAGCAGTACTTTAGGGAATTCGATCCAGTTTTTTATCGTCCGGTTAAAGAAAGAAAATTTTCCAATATCTGTTTTTTGACTTCTTTCCATAATTATTCAATTGTGGTTCTGACGACTGGGTATGAGTTTTAAGAGTCTCTTCTGAATACCCTTTAAAGCTGGTTCGCCATTGTAAGCTCTGAAGAGAGCACAGAGTCTAGCTGTTTCCCGACGTTTCTGCAAGGATTTCTACATAGGACTATTTGAATTTCTTTTCTCTCGTAATATACATTTTTCCGCAAGTTAATGGCTGTCATTAAAGTCAATGTAGATTAATGTATTGTTCATGAAACGTAATGTAAACGTGTACATTAATAAGAGCTTAATATATTTGCACAAGTTACAATCAGGGTGTATTTAATGTAAGGATTCTCCCTTTCCCCCTGCCTCTCACAATTTATCTCGTGTATTCATGTAATCACTAGTCCATCAAGATCATTCCTTATTTCCAGGTATGATCATAAAGCTTTGACTATTGCATCCTAATGTACCTGTGTATATTAAGTGCGTTCGTGATAATTATTTTAATGTGCATTTCATTGAAGTAATGCGGAAATTTCTGACAGTGTACATTTACTGAAATATTTTTAACGATCATTGCATCGCTCGTGGGCTACAATAACGGCACAACTCAAAAAATACGAATTTTATTTTATTGCACACTCCACAACTGCAGATTGGTCTACCTTCCAGCCGCAGCAGAAGCATATTTTACAGTATGGTATTCCACCAATAAATGGCAGAAGTGTGAATGCAAGAATGATGCATTTCAATATAAGGTGAAAACTTAAAACTACTTATTTCAACAGTTGATTTTTAGGTGTGCTATTATTGCAGCTCACGAATAATAATAATACTTTTTTACACTGTTAAACATAATCTAATGACATAGTATGTCATTAGCGTATGTAATATTCTACACAAGTGTTCATGTATATGTAATATTCAAAAAATAGCAAGGCAACATAGCGTGGAGCGAGGAGAAAATTTTTAACGCTTAAGTATGACTGGACATATTATATGGATCGCATTGCTTTTATGCTTAGTAGTTCAAAACCTGTTTAATTACACTTTCATAATTAGCATTTGAATGCCATAAATGAGCTCTTTGCTGGTTACGTTACTTCCGTCCTTCCACATACATACGAATTACGTCAACTTCGAAATAGTTCGAAATTTATATGGGATATTTTATGAAAAAAAAGAAGAAACAAAAATATTGGAAATGAAAACTTCATTACTTGGGTTATCTTTACACTCTACAGTTCTCATTCGTTAGATCGAAGTTCTTCACCAGTAAGATCTGTCAAAAGTTGTGTAAGGGTTAGTGAGAACCCTGGTGTACAACTTTATTGTGAACTCTGATTTGTTCCCAAAAGTTTATTCCTACCGGAAGTGTCATGTAAAGCCCCAGTGAACTTGCTGTGAAAATGCAGACGTAAGTAAAACACTCGGAGCTACGTTCCGTGTTTTCTAAGTCTCGTTGACATAAAAAATTAAACTCTTGAAGACTTTTTCTTTCACATATATATTGTTTCGAAACTGGTAATTACTAAATAGGTCGATTATCATAGTCAAGCTTCAATACATACAAGAAAGTTGAAACTCGTAAAAAACAAAGCCCTTAAAATACACTTCGCCAATTTGTGCATACGAAGGCCTCCGAGATAAATGGTAAGCCAGACAGTACACCACAGGGTTTGAAAGCGTAATCGCGTGAATCCTTGCTACTAGGAAGTAAATTGGTTCTCCGCTGGCGTGTCCTTGAATTCAGTGTGTCATGGTCCACGAAGGCTGAAGATGTGGCATGTTTAGCAAATTGTACAAAATTGGCGCCATGATTTTTTCATCAGGTGGAATAAAGCTGAATAGCACAATTTTCAGTGTAAATGAAACATTAAAAAACGTGATTACCGATTTTCTGCGATTAAGAAATTCTTTTGATTGAAAACATAGTTGTTTGTTCATAATTTACAACAATTATACGATTTTGATTTCTTCGTTTAACTTTCTAAATGTTTCATAATTTATTTAAGTTTCTGCGTTTATGTAAATTGTTCTTGAAATGTTTTCAAAATTTGTAATTTTTCAGAAACGAAAATACACATTCTTTAACTTCTGTTAAAATAAAATTGAAGAGGTTTAATAATGCTCTGACAAGAAGCACGTATTCTTTCATACCCAGATTGAAAATGTATTTGCAGTTGAAGGGTTTTCCCAGTACTTCGTACTTCTGTCACTTGAAAGAGAGGCCTTTCGTGTGTTCGAAGAATAGGGAATCATCGCGCTTGCACTGGCCAGAAGGAAAGTAGGCATAAATCCGTGTTCGCTGCCTCTCGCGAGTGTACACAGAACCCAAGGCCGCCGTTTGCCCATTCTGACGCGCGGTCGTGAGCGAGTGTGGACGATGCGATCGCGCAATGAATCCAGCAAACACTGGCGAGCACGCGCGCATCTTGGCACATGCAAGACTTCTCTGGCGCCCAACATTAGGTCAGCGCTTACGTATTACGTCACGTCTCTCTGCCGGGGTCTTTCGAGATCACCGCAGATGGGACATGTGGTGTGGGGGATCACCCCGATCCCGGCCTCTGAGCATCAGGCTGATACCTTGGAGAACATTATTGATGAGGAGGTAAAAAGTGCCAGGGCAGAGATTCTTGGAATAAATAAAGAAAAACACAACAAGCAACAATAAAATAATAGATATTAAATCTTTAAATAAATGAAACATTGAAATTAAAAATAAAGCAATGAAACATGGGGTGTCCTTGTAAGCCTGCCCATAGCACAAAGTTGGTCGTATGTGTAGGAAACCAATATAAAGATTGAACCGCTCCCACGCTTGCAAATGCATACGTGAAATCGGGGATTTATCAGAACCAAATATTGAGCGCCTGGCTCTTATTTACAGTTATACTAGTATCTAAGACTTGTGGAAAAATATAAACCACAATGATTTAATAGAACGTAAAATGTGAATGATGATGGACCGATGAGTGGAATGAAAGGCAGAGAATATTTTTTTATATGACATTATAAGAGAAAACTCCCGCGAACCTTCTTTTTCTCCCACAATGACGGGATGTGATCCCCGACGTCAGCGGTGGGAGACGAGCGATCTGATTGTAACATCACGCGTCGCCCAACAGGAAGCGGAAGGCCGGATCTTCGTCACTCCGTAGCCCATTGCAAGCGTTAATTATTCGACGAAACCATTTCCTGGTGTCGAAAATTCGCCATCGACTTCAACCTAGGCCTACCTGCCTGCGAAACTTCATTTAAGGTCTAGCAACCAATAGCGGTTCAATATGAAATTATGTCACACATGTTCTACGACTTTGCATCACTGCTTGCTTTTCACAACTGTTAATTACACGAGAATTACACTTCTTTTTTCGGGAGTTTCCAGAAGAAACTCCTTTCCTTATTTTCATTTCCTTGATGTGCAAATAGAGATGACAAAACACGAACTTGTGCGTTGTAAACATTCCTCACGATAAATGAATCGATGGTCTTGAATAAATTTATATAATTTCTTGATAATACTTGCATTTATAAATTTAGTCCAATTAGACATTGAGGGATATTTTATCAACAATGTGAAATTACTATGAAAGAGAAACTTAATCATGACACTAAAACCATGTTCAGATGGTTTAATTTATTAATAACATTCTGTGAGAATGTAGAAAAATAAAGGGAAGATCTTCCACATAAAACATTTTCAATGTAATACACATCCACTCACGTCTCTAAGGATCGCTCTTACATCGATCGTTAACTAGCAATATGGTGTTAGAAGGTTTGAATGTGAAGTATTTATAGAATTGAAAACAAAATAAAATCTTATTAAAAAATAGGTTTTAATTAATTATTTATCGTCAGTCTGATCAATCAACTAATGATCCTTATTATGATAGATACAAGAATAGAACGTACAATTTAACCACTGGAAGCGCGTTAACATTTTTAAAAAAGTATTTTAAAATATTAGTCCTTAAATATTCGAGAAAGATTCAAGAACAAATAGTGTTATTCGATTATTGGAGTTGGACATTATTATATATCGTTCATCTTTAGGGAGACGTATGAAATTAATTATCTATCTTAAGTGCTTTAAAAACAAGCTATTTTGAGAAATGCCTTAAATGTTCTGCAAGAATCCGCAGAAAGGGCCAATTTCCAATTCTCAGTAGATCGAGAGAATTCTAATGACATTTCACTTGCCCGATTGTACAGGAAGGGGGAGGATGCCTGAAGGTTAGCTTCGTAACGACACAAGCAGGTTGCGCGATTCTAATCTTTACTAATAAAAATATACTAATATTTATCTGAGATTCGTCGAGAATAATACACTCCATCGATTTTGCTAATGCGAATTGTCGAGCTGATCAAATTGGCGGGTGTGGCGACAGCGCTATCGAACGTGTAGTGGTCGGGCCGGGCGGACAGGGTGGGGAGGGGGGCGTACTCGCGGACAGTTTGACCTATTGGCTTGAGTAGAGGACTGAAGTCGAGGTTCGCCGCCAGGTTTACCTCTATTATGTCAACTCGAGCTCGCATCCTACCTCCTACCCTACGTCCTTCAGACGGTATATTGGTGTCAGGTATATCGTGGGTCAGAGAACCTCAATCGACTTTTCATTAATTTAGCCCCGATACGCTAACGAAACTAGATGGAACATTATTGTCTCGGTGGTGCAGGGTTGAGCTGCATCCAAGGAACTGCAAGTTGGGGGGGGCTTGAGTCCCACCCAAGAGACGGGTGATACAACAATGTGGTTGTGACGTCTTACAATCACATTATAAAATGTGACGGTACAACAATCATCCCTTTCTTAATCATTCTCTCAACATCTCTGAAACTACATACGCTGGCGCACCCGGTTAAGTGGATCTCCATTGCCTCTAGAAGACGCATGCGATGTCCTTGATGTGAACTTGCCGTGGAGCGTTCTCGAGTTTACTACCGAGTAATTATTCGGGTGCAAGGCCGCCCGGCACGCGGGTCGCCAAGGTGGTTGTTTGGATTCGATCCCAGAACCGGTTGCGCGGCCGCGGGATTTCCGGAGTTTCTTGCGCGGCGACCGATATCAAGGTCAGCGGCAAGGGCACGCACGGACGATCGCAGCGGCAGCACGCAGGCGCAGAAGAAGTGCTGGTGGAATTTTCCCTCCACACTGAGTGGAAGTGCAGATTCTCTACCATAGGACCGCCAAGAGTGCTTCTTCACCAGAAGTTAACAATAGATAATATCTCATCAAGCTAAATTTTGATAAATATTTGTGGATATCTGTGTATGTACGCGCGCGCGCGCGTGTGTGAGTGTGTGTGTGTGTGTGTGTGTGCGTGCGTGTGTGTGTGTGTGTGTGTGTGCGTGCGTAAATCCTTTGTAGCAGTGTTGTAACTACAAGGTCGCCAATGACCTCTGTTTTTGCGTCGCCAATAAATACATAAATGAAAACACAAAATAATAAATATTTTTCATTAAGAACTGCTAATAAACAATCTTTTTTTTTCCTGAACTGGAAGTGTGTGTTTAGGATTAAAGATACAATAGATAATAGGTCATTTGTATCACTACAATTTATTAATATTTTTACAAATAAAAATTTGGTCTATTCACTCTAACAGAACTGTGTCCAACGCACGTTGGCATAGGATGCGACATATAACTGAACTGTGATCAAGGTTAATTTCAGGATAACTGGAATGTAAATGACTGGTCTAGTGTTAAAACCAGATTGGGACTCCGGTAATAGCTATTGCACTTCTGGTTTTCTTACTCATGTTTTAGTCCCAAAGTTTCTTTTATTATATATTTTTGGCATATTGTAGTCATTCCTCTCTTGAATATTGCGTAAGAATTTTCAATAAACTAATAATTATTTTTGGGATCATAGAGGTCATTCATAACTGACAAATGAAAAATGCCTACCTAGTTATGACATTTGAATTAGTTGAACTTTACCAATGTATGACAAACTCGTACTTCAGGATAGATCATTTATTTACCTAGGAAACATTCAAGGAAAATTGAGAAAGCGTTTGAGTACTTTTATAAAGTTCTATTTTTTATCACCTGTACTAGAAAATTTTCAAAATAACGAAGAATGTGGATCTCATTATTTGAAATGGTTTTGTAACAAAATTAATTAAATTAAATAATAAATCAGTAGCGTTAACACTATGAAGAACGCACAAGAGGTCGAATAAATTGCTTCTTTATATTCGAATATTTGAGAGCTTAAGTGAAAATTGCATATTACGTTATTTGCTCGTACGTACAGTGTTACTTGAAGGAGTTGGACCTGACATGTGCAAATTTACTGGAGAGATCAAAGTCGGAAGATCCTTCATAAATGCCTTCAGAGTAAACAATAAAATTGCTTATGTTGTTTTGCATGACATGCGCGGAAGTTGTAAAACACTTCGTTCCAAAAATATGAGCATTTGAGGTGTGTAAAGTGGTAGAACTAACTGTATAAAAGGCTCAATAAACGAATAAAACAGTAGCAATTTTGGTTCGTGAAGGTCATGTAAATCCTTTTTGGAACTTAATTATGTATGCCCTCCCCCAAAGTATGTAAAAATGTATGCCCTCCCCCAAAGAAGCAGTAACTACCACAAACGTTCATATAATTTCAAGCATGAGAAAGAATCTGATTAATATAAGACGAGCAACTCAAATATTGAACACATTTCGGGAAAGGAGGGAGTTTGTAAGTAAATAAAGTAGTAACAAAAATTGTATATTTTAAAATAATTAACAAAAGTAATATAATAACAAAGATCGTGAACATGTTTGGAACTGTTTCTTCATGAATATTCTTCTTTTGACATCTTTGGTCACGCAGCAATACGTTTAGTCTTCTCAGCAGTACTCTCACTAAACAAATAAGAATAACATATTACTTGCATATAGCTAAAAAAAGAGATTGTGCATATGTGTGTCGCACATAGATGCAAAAAATACTCGAGCGATTCATCTTAAATGTTCGCACTTTGTTATTATTAGTAATGGAAGTCTTTAAAGTGGTTTGAATTAAATCAGACATGTGGGGGCATTATTGATGATTTATTCATATGTGACGACTAAAGCGCCCCTGAACTGTACGCAACCCGTCGCACAGCCAAGGATTAATCACATCTTCACTGAATACAAGAATTCTACCACTGCGATTGTGAAATATAGGCCGGAATTATTACTTGAATCTCGGACAAGTAAATCAAAGTTCTCCAAGACAGTGTCATAGCGAACGCAATAGCAAATTTGAGGTAGACTTTTTTTTAGCAATACTTGATAACCATATGCAAACCAAGAAGTAGAACAAACCCATATTTGTGAGAAAGTCATTCATCAATTAAAATGTTTGCACAGCGTAGCGAAAAACGTGATTAACAGACAAGTGAACTCTAGTGTGTGATGTGTCTGCCGCATTGCCGTGTCCACTTGTAACCAAATTAGTGGCATATACCTTTTACTATTGTTCTACATCCGACCACTAAACCCGGCTGCGACGTCAATTACTCTCCGTGGAATAAAATGCCAGTTTCACTTGAGGCCCCGAGTACTACAATGATAAACACAAATAATTTGCGAGGAATGTGTATTGACAAATGTGGAAAATCGAAAGGGGGCACGACCCAATCTCCACATTCTCGAAAGAGCTCTTCACTTTTTCGGAGGTGAAGGAGTTCTTCTTGCACGGCGAGAAGGGTGGAGCTATGGGTTGAATTTGGAGGGG
>BOPP01000108.1:2794592-2806039 GCA_017312745.1 Gryllus bimaculatus
CAGAAGAAAAAAAGAAAGATTTCCCCTAAAAATGGGGCCTACTTCCCTTTGAAAAAAATTTTGGAGACTTCTTAAAAAATTGGCGTTTTTTTAAGTACTTAACTGTTAAATTCGATAATTCGAATCTCTTTTTTTCACACAAAATTTTTGAGTTTTTTTGAAAAAATTCATTAGACACATTTTGAGTAAAGTAACTCTCTACTTTAAACAGTTTTCCACTCACGGCAGACAACAGTTTTTTAAAATTGCTGAAACGTGCGTATTACTAATGTGAAAGACATCTTTAAAAAATTTACATTTGCGAAAACTTTTTTGCAAAAAATAAACAAATACAACAAAATAAAACTTTACCATAATTAAAGAGTGCAATTCCCACTATTCGTTCGGAAAAGTTAGAAGAAAAAGTTTGGGAACAATTTTTTGAAAAAATCGCGTTTGAGAAATTTCTGAAATGCGGCAATTTTAATACTAAGTGTATAATGGCTTTGAACCCATCAACAGCGGGGTATATAATAACCTATGATGAAAGGAAATTTTGTAACACAACCGGCGTGTTGGCTCCAACAGTGGATGCAGAAACTCAGAACGAGAAATTATATAGGGAAGTGATAAATGTATGTGATCAAGTAATAAATACGATATTTTAATTGGTTCTAAGGATATTTCATTGCAAAGGTTACAAGGAAACATCAAATTAGATAAATAACAAGTACTATACAAATAATTACTGTAGAGTGATAATGACAAAAGATTTTATACAAATGCCTCAGTCAGAACAAAAACTTCGCACATAAGGAATAATTCAACCAAGGATGAAAAGCACAAGCAAGCCAGATCGTCGTAAATCAAATCGATCATGTACTGATTGAATAGGAGAAGAACGAGCTGTGGTTATAGATGGCAAAACATTAAAGGGTCGACTTGATTCTGATATTCTTGGTACGAATTAAGTAGCAGCGGCAATTTAATTCTGAAGTCCTAAGGAAATATAAAAGCTAGAAGATGGAACGTAGGGAAACTTAAACAAATCCACCATGTGGAATTACATTATACAACAGCAGTACATGCGGCACTCTATTAAAAAAATAAAGCTCCTCAGATTATAAATTGGAGTGGGATACACATAAGAAAACGTGATACTGGACGCTGCTCAATAAAACTTTAAGGAGTAAGACCACGATAGGATACGCGAGCGGGTTTGATGTAACTGCTAGGAAGCTATGGCAGTAAAGAATGAAGCGAGAGGTAATTGTCTCCTTACACGATACTAGAACGAATAGAAAGTGCCTATGAGGCAAAAATACAGAATGCTAATGGAGAGTAATGTAGGGGGAAAAGGGGAAACATTAAGATAGAAAACTGGAATATATTGGAGGGCAATAATAAAGGACGATAACCAACCAACCAATTCAATCATCAAATCAAAAAAACGTCGTAACCAGATGCATAGAAATGTCTTACATACTCGAGTTAGAAAAATCGGAGAATCAGGCGATGTGGGGAGTAAAAAAGCACAGGTCGTGCAATAGTCATCCGAGGTCTGGGATTGGTTCGCAAAATTTGTTGTAAGACTTGTCTGTTACTCCAGGTCATTCAAAAGAGGACAAATGCAAGACATCTTCTTTATTTGGAGCAGTCACAGCTTGCGTAAATTATTGTATAAACGCACCGTTCATCCAGAACTCTCTTAGGGAAGCTGGTTGCTGCCGCGTAGCAGATTTTATTTTCAGCGATTCATTAGGTGTTTAGTCGTGAAGTACAGGAATAATAATAAAATTAATAATACATTTGCTACGTATTTGGATGAGAATAGTCGAATAATTATGCCTTGACAGACAGGGTCGTAGCTTTCCTGAGTCATTATATTGAATTTGATGTTCGGTTGGCACACGCCCTGCGTAGGCTCTGATGAAGTTTCCACTTCATAGTGAGCTGTTTTTTTCAGAAAATTCACGACAACCGGAAATATAAGAGCGTACTGTGTTAGGTTTAAAGTATTTTCAAACTTGTTAACAAAAATCAATGTAGTTTTATATTAACATTATTTTAAAAGTTCAGACTAATATTTCATATAGGGTAAAATTCAAAGAAACGGGAGTAGCAATTGTACCTCACAAGACCAAAATCTATAGGAAAATAAAGTTTACCATTGCATCTAACAGTTGACTTTTCAGTTTATTAATTTCCAATCCAGGAAGTAATCGAGCAAATAACCTTTAAACAATAATTAGCTACGAAGATAAATATATGTAATAAACAATGTCTGTGCGAGATAAGATACTTGTAGGTTAGGAAACATACTCCGTCTTTTTTTTCGCTGATGATGTCTTAAGAACATGATTTGTTTGTCATCCAACTGCGTTGGCAAGGTATCAAAGATGTTCTGTTGACATCGTACATAAACACTACTAGCTCTAATATATGTTATATATATTATTTGTAACTTCTTAATTCAGTAGTAATGATAGGAATGTAGTTTTTTACGACATATGACATCATTATAGAAATATTATGAGACGTTGTTATGTCGAAGTATTTATTGCTCTGTAATGCTTTTCGATCAACTTGCGCCCGCCTTCTAAATTTGTTGTATGAAAATTGAGTATGAACAGCTTATGCTCTTTCATCGGAGCCAAATCTAACGCTAGAAAACCCTGAATTTTAGATACTCGTAAAAAAGGGCCAACGAACTTACAAGATATTTGTCAAAATATTAGTGCCCAAACAGCACATACATTCTCGCCGTTAGTAACAATTAAGTAAAATTATTATTCGCAAATGTCGCCCATTTTCAAACAGGTCAGTCAATCATGGGGGTTTGTAAAACTATCACAAACGTAAAACATTAGGTGGCGGCAAACTAAATTCTTTTAAAACTATAATATCAACACAAATTCGACAATTAAATGCGTATTTTAGCCAACAACTAGAAGTTGATAATGCGACCAGAGGCGGCGGCTGTCAGCGATTGTAACAGCCAGCGCGGTGATGTTAAAACAACTACGTTAAACCAACAACGGCATACTTTCTCGATATATAAATAAAACTTTCGAAAATTCAGAGAGTTCAGTTGTAATGAGCACTTAGCATTATTTTAAGCGTTCACTGTTCTATCTGTTGGCAAACTGAAGAAAAATTTGAAGAGGTTTTTTTAAAAAACGATTTTTTGATAATTGCCATAAATTTCATAGCAAAATGCGCCAAAAATGTTCCATTTTTCAAAAAAAAAAATTGGTGGATGACATTTTTCTTCCAAACATTTCAATTAAGCCAAGTCTCTATCTAAATTTTCTAGTTTTGGAAATATTCAATTTTGCAATTTTCGAAAATACAGGAGTTCGCGGAATGAGACGGGCACTACAAATTTATTGTCCTTTGATTCATTCGAGGAGAAAATATAAAAATAAAAAATGAGAAGATTTTTGAGGGAAAAAATTCTTCTAAAATGTCTTATAATTCACCGAAAATTACTCGAAAATCAATTCATATTTCAGAGGAATTGTAATTACCTTATTTCAAGATCAGATTTAAAGAACAGATTTCATTAGGTAAAACTCTATCTTCAATATTGTATTGTAGGAAGTGCATCAAAAAATTAGAATTTTCCAATTTTCGGAAAATCAGAGGATTTGCAACGATAATGAGACAATTGGTGATGGCTTTATTTCGATAAACTTGTATTATTTTCCAGAAGTTTTTCATTTCAAAATTTAAACATTTCAAAAGTACCCAATAGATATGAAGATTTTGCCTGTAGAAGAATGGCAAATTTTGAAGCAATGCGGAGGAAATATGTGCTGTTGGACCACCACTAGTTTTTCTCTGTCTTCAATCTGAGAAATACTTGCAGTATTTGGTGTGTTTCGAAGAAGGGTGTCAGTTCTTCCTGTGTCCAATTAATAATCGCGGCATGTTTAAGGCCGTGAGATAAAGTGCTAATGCAAAGCAGCTCAGCAGGCGAGGGAACTCGAGACTCGGTTTGGTTTAGTCATCGGTGTTGCATATGCTTACGCGCTCCACGTGTGCAAGTTCTCAAATGTATCGTTTTAAACATTAGCCACCTGGTGTTTCTTTTTTTTAAAATTCTGATTTGGTGCTGATTCGTTTTTTCTCTTCAGGGAATACATGAAAAAGGAGTGTCAATCTAACATATTTTACATTTATATTTTTACATAATTTTTAGATTTAATGAGCATCAATTTGGAAGAATCAAGCAATGAATTGCGTTGTTGTAAAGGTAATATCCGTTTTCATTCTTTTAGGCACCTTGAAATCAAAAAATAGTTTCTAAATTTTCCCGGAGTTTTATTGAAGGATTGGGCTAAAAATAGCTGCAAAAGCTTCGTTCTGACGAGAGGACACAAAAGAGCTATTTGATCACTTCAAGTCGCCTTAAAACACGTTCTTTGTGGATTTTCCGGTAACCCTCCCCCATTTCACGACAAATTTCTTTAGAAGATCGAGGTAGTTCCTCTCAAAGGTCGAGACATGTCTAATCACTTTCTCCGAACAGAAGACAGAGTTCTTGTCGCCGCAACACACTAACAGAGTTTACAGCAACTGCACGTTATCTGATTTTTACTTCATTTCGTAAGTCTTTGTTTCAACCGTGCTCATGCGTAAAACTGGTGTGTCCAAAAGATAAGGAAATTGATAACTTAAAAATCAGACGTTATCATTCAGCGATCCAGAAAGTGGCGTAACAAAGAACATAAACAATAGTTCTCAGGTAAGTTTGGTCATTTTTGATGAGCTACCTCTGGAGGATTACTTAGCAGGATTCCAAAGCCGATTACAACGAGTTGCTCACCGACAAATCAGATTATAGTTCAATATCAAAAACATAAATACATAATTAATACGTTAAAGAGCCGCAACATCCGCTTCGAGTTGCATATTATAAGCAAACTTTCACTGGCATTGAAAGATATTACTTACTTGACTAATGGATACCGCAACGGAAGCTTTACAATTAAGCAAGTCTGAAACGCGGTAGCACCTTTATCAAATTGGCACTCATTCTCATTTTTCTCCTTCTTTAAATAAGTTTTTAGTGTAACGCTACGTTCATATTAAAAATGCGAGAGATAGTAGTAACTAACAAATGTTTTACTTTCATATGTAATTCATTTATTACATAGTATTCATTGAAATATATTGTGTGTGAGTAGTAGGCTACTGTCATTGGCCAACAATAATTATTTTAATGCAAGAGCAGCTTTTTCGATGGTTAGCCATCATCATCAGTTTGTCTGCTGTGGTAAGCCACAAAAACGACTACGTAGTCGTAATTTAATGCAAGAGCAGCTTTGATGGCTTTACTAACGTAGTCGTTTTTGTGGCTTCCATCCAGCAGACAACTGATGAATGATGGCTAAGCCATTCGAAAGCTGCTCTTGCATTAAATAATTTGTTGCATGACACGTCTTTTAATGATTTTATGAAAATGCCAAAGATATCACATCCAACTGATGATGATGGCTAAGCCATCGAAAGCTGCTCTTGCATTAAATAATATTGTTGGCAATGACAGTAGCCTACTACTCACACACAATATATTTCAATGAAATCTATGTATTAAATGAATTACATATGAAAGTAAACATTTGTTATTGTACTACTATCTCTCGCATTTTAATATGAACGTAAGGGTTACACTAAAAACTTATTTAAAGAAGGAGAAAAATGAGAATGAGTGCAATTGATAAAGTTGCTACCGCGTTTCAGACTTGCTTAATTGTAAAGCTTCGTTGGGTATCCAGTTAAGTCAATAAGTAATATCTTCAGTGCCAGTGAAAGTTTTTGCTTATAATATGCAACTCGAAGCGGATGTTGCGGCTGCTAACTGTATTATTATGTATTTATGTTTTTGATTTGAACTATATCTGATTTGTCGGTGAGAACTCTTGTAATCGGCTTTGGAATCCTGCTAAGTAATCCTCCAGAGGTAGCTCATCAAAATACCAAACTTACTGAAAACTATTTTGTATTATGTTCTTGTACGCCACTTCTGGGATGCTGAATGATAACGTCTGATAAAGTATCAATTTCCTTATCTTTGGACACAGTGGTTACGATGAGCAGCGGTTGAAACAGACTTACGACAGTGGAAGTAAAAATCAGATAATGTGCGTTAACTCTGTTAGTGTGTGCGGCGACAAGAACTCTGTCTTCTGTTCGGAGAAAGTGATTGGACATGTCTCGGACCTTTGGAGAGGAACTACCCTCGAGTCTCTAAGAGAATTTTCGTGAAAATGGGGGGAGGGGTTACCGGAAATCCACAAAGAACGTGTTTTAAGGCACTTGAAGTGATCAAATAGCTCTTTTGTTTCCTCTCGTCAGAACGAAGGCTTTGCAGCTATTTTTAGCCCAATCCTTCAATAAAACTCCGGGGAAATTTAGGAAACGTATTTTTGTGGATTTCAAGGTGCCTAAAACGATGAAACGGTATATTACCTTTACAACAAAACGCAATTCATTTCTTGATTCTTCAAATTGATGCTCATTAAATCTAAAATTATAGTAAAATATAAATGTAAAGATGATGTTAGATTGACACTCCTTTTTCATGTATTCCCTGAAGATGAACGAATCAGGCACAAATCAGAATTTAAAAAAGAAGCACCAGGTGGCTAATGTTTAAAACGATACATTGAGTACTTGCCTCGTGGAGCGCTGTGCATATGACACCACCGATGACTGAACCAAGACGCGAGTCTCGAGTTCCCGCGCCTGCTGAGCTGCCTTTGGCATTAGCACTTTATCTCAGCGGCCTTGAAACGTGCGCTAGTTATTTGTTGTTGACACAGGAAGAACTGACACCTTCTTCGAAACACACCAAATCTGCAAGTATTTCTCAGTTGAACAGAGAAAAACTAGTGGTGGTCCAACAGCACATATTTCCTCGCATTTGCTTCAAAATTTGCCATTTCTTCTAAAGGCAAAATCTTCATTTTCTATTGGGTACTTTTGAAATGTTAAATTTTGAAATGAAAAAATTCTGAAAATATAAAGTTTATCGGAAATAAAGCCATCACCAATTGTCTCATTATCGTTGAAATCCTTGATTTTCCGAAAATTGGAAAAGTTCAATTTTTTGATGACTTCCTACAATTACAATATTGAAGATAAGAGTTTTACCTAAATGAAATCTGTTCTTTAAAGTCTGATCTTGAAATAAGGTAATGTACAATTCCTCTGAAATATGAATTGTTTTCGAGTAATTTTCCGTGAATTATAGACATTTTTAAAAGAATATTTTTTCCCTCAAAAATCTTCTCCATTTTTTATTTTTATATTTTCTCCTCGAATGAATCAAAGGACAATAAATTGTAGTGCCCGTCTCATTTCCGGCGAACTCTGTATTTTCGAAAATTGCAAAATTTAATATTTCAAAAGTAGAAAATTTTAGATAGAGACTTATGGCTTAAATTGAAATGTTTGGGAAAAAATGTCATCCACAATTTTTTTTGAAAAATGGATACATTTTTGGCGGCATTTTTCTATGAAATTTATGCAATTTATCAAAAATCGTTTTAAAAAACCTCTTCAAATTTTTTCTTCAGGTGTTGGCACAGATAGAACAGTGAACGCTTAAAATAATGGCGTAAGTGTCATTTACACTGAACTCTCTGAATTTTCGAAAATGTTTTATTTATATATGCGAGAAAGTATGCGTTGTTGGTTTAACTAGTTGTTTTAACATCACCGCGCTGGCTGTTGACAGTCGCTACAGCCGCCGCCTCTGGGTCGCATTATCAACTTCTAGTTGTTTGGGCTAAAATACGCATTTAATTGTCGAATTTGTGTTGATATATCAGTTTTAAAAGAATTAGTTTGCGCACCTAATGTTTTACGGTTTGTGATGAGTTTTACAAACATGCCTGAGCTGTGCTTGAAATGGGCAGATATTGCGGAATAATAATTTTACTTAATTGTCTACTATACGGGATGAATTATGTGCTGTTGGGCACTTAGTTTGACAATATTCTTGTAAGTTTCGTTGGCCTTTTACGAGTATCAAAATATGATTTTCTAGCGTTGATTGTGGTCCGATGTAAACAGCATAGAGCTGTTCATAGTCCAATTGTATTACAACAAATTTGGAAGGCGGTCGCAATGATGATCGCAAAAGCATTACAGAGCAATAAATACTTACGACATAACAACGTCTCATATTTATTTCTATAATGATGTCATGTCGTAAAAATACATTTCTTCATTACTACTGAATAAGAAGTTTACAAATAATATATAAAATATATTAGAGCTAGTAGTTGTTGATGTACTTATGTCACAGACGATTCTTGAAGTACTTGACCAACAGCAGTTGGATTGACAAACAAATCATTGTTCTTAAGGACATCATCAGCGGCAAAAAAAGGACGGAGTATGTTTCCTAACCTACAAGTGTTATCTTATCTCGCACAGACATGTTTATTACATATGATTATCTTCCTTATCTAATTATTGTTTAAAGGTTATTTGCTCGATTACTTCCTGGTTGCAAATTAAGTAAAACTGAAAAGTAACTGTTAGATGCAATTGGTAACTTTATTTTCCTATAGATTTGTGGCCTTGTGAGGTACGATGCTACTCCGCGTTTCTTTGAATGTTTACCCTGATATGGAAATATTAGTCAGGAACTTTTAAATAATGTTAAAATAAACGGTACATTTAGATTTTTGTTAACAAGTTTTGAAAATTACTTAACTAACACAGTCGCTCTTTTATTTCCGCGGTGTCGTGGGAATTTTCTGAAAAACAGCTCAACTAGTGAGTGAACTTCGATCAGGAAGCCTACGGCAGGGCGTGTGCCACCGAACATCAAATTCAAATAATGAACTCAGGAAAGCCTACGACGCCGTCTGTCAAGCATAATTATTCGACGTATTCTCAATCCAATACGTAGCAAATGTATTATTAATTTTATTATTATCCTGTACTTCACGACTAAACACCTAATGAATCGCTTGAAAATAAAATCTGCTACGGGCAGCAACCAGCTTCCTAAGGAGGAGTTCTAGGACTAACGGTGCCTATACATAATTTACGCAAGTGTCACTGTTCCAAATAAAGAAATGTCTTGCATTTTTCAGTCTTTTTGAATGACCTGGGAGTTAAGACAAGTTCTTACACAAATTTTGCGGAACCAATCCCAGAGCTCCGATGACTATTGCACGACCTGTGCTTTTTTACTCCCCACATTCGCTGATCTCGATTTCTAACCGAGTATGTAAGACATTTCTAGTCTTTGGTTACGACGTTTTTTTGAATTTGATGATTGGAATTTGGTTGGTTTGGTTGATCGTCCTTTTATTATTGCCCTCCAATATATTTCCAGTTTTCTATCTTAATGTTTCCCCTTTTCCCCCTACATACTCTCCTAGCTTCTGTTATGTTTTGCTCATAGCACTTTCTATTCGTTCTAGTATCTTAAGGAGAATTACCTCTCGCTTCATTCTTTACTGCCATAGCTTTCCTACAGTCATCATCAAACCCGCTCGCGTTCCATTTCGTGGGTCTTACTCCTAAAGTTTTATGAGCAGCGTCCAGTATCACGTTTCTTATGTTATCCACTCCAATTCTATTCTGGAGAAGCTTTATTTCTTAAAGAGTGCAGTGTACTGCTGTTGTAATATTGTAATCCACATGTGGATTTGTTTAAGTTTCCCTACGTTCCATTTTCTAGCTTTTGTATATTTCCTTAGGACTTCAGAATTAATTGCCGCTCGTATTAATTCCTACCAAGAAGTGATCAGAATCGCAGTTCGATCCCTTTAATGTTTTTGCCATCTATAACACAGCTCGTTCTTCTCCTATTATCAGTACTTGATCGATTTGATTTACGACGATCTGGTGCTTGGTGCTTTTCAGTCCTTTTTGAATATTCTTATGTGCGAATTTTTTGTTCCTTAAATAAGATCTTGTGACTGAGGCATTTGTAAAAATCTTTTGTCATTATCACTCGTTACAGTATATATGTATAGGTACTTGTTATCTTACTATTTGTTGTTTCCTTTGTAACCTTTGCAATGAAATATCCTGGAACCAATAAAATATCGTATTTAGTTACTTGATCACATACATTTATCACTTCGCTATATAATTTCTCGCTTTCTGAGGTTCTGCATCCACTGTCGGAGCAATACACGCATCGTTGTGTTCAAAAATTTCCTTTCATCCTAGGTTATTATATACTCCGCTGTTGATTGGGTTCAAAGCCATTATACACTTTTGTTGATAAATTGCGCATTTTCAGAATTCTCAAACGCGATTTTTCAAAAATGGTTCCAAACTTTTTCTTCAAACTTTCGAACGAATAGTGGGTAATTGCACTCTTTAATATGGGAGTAAAGTTTATTTTGGGTGCTTTGTTTATTTTTGCAAAAGTTTCGCAAACTGTATTTTTAAAGATATCTTACATAAGTTAATACGCACGTTTCCAGCAATTTTAAAAACTGTTGTCTGCGTGAGTGAAACTGTTCTAGTAAGAGTTACTGTACTTCAAATGACCTTGTCTATTGATTTTTTTCAAAACTCAAAAATTTTGTGTGAAAAAGAGATTCGAATATCGAATTTACAGTTGTACTTAACCGCCAATTTTTTTAAAAGTCTCCAAATTTTTCAAAGAAAATTGCCATTTAGGACGAGGTTTTTGTGTTTTTTTGTTTTAAAAATAATATTTCTGTTCTACTAATAGAAAACCAAAAAAATTAAGAAAATTTCAAAAAAAGGAACTGTCAGGCGATAGATGGCAGCAGGCAGGAATATGTGGCGAGTCCGAGTACCTAGTCGGGGACAAAGGAAATAAAAAAAACTAATACGGGAAAGTCTGTGCCATTCTGTAGCACCACTAGTTTAAATATTTTAGTTCATTGCTGTGCATTTACGGACATGGAAAAACAAGTAAAAGTGTCATCAAACCCCTTGCAGGCCGTTCTGATTCTGTACGCCCGTGCCGGCCTATTGAATTATTTATTCCCGCTCCAATACCGTACAATTTTTTTTCTGAATTCGATTTATTAAAGTTAAGATACAAGAAAATACAATAACTAACTTGTGACGCTATAGAATGGCACATACTTACCCCTATAAGTTTTCTATTTCTTTCGGTAAAACGTTTGGCAAAACGTTTGACAAAACGAACGTATCTCTAATTTGGGATGAACCTCAGTTGAACCTAGTCCGCTCTGAGCAAACAGCACGTCGGCATAGCGCACTAATCATCCTATCGGGCGTGCCAGCAGTTACTGTTCATAAACCGCGCCGGTCACTTGTTAGCTTTCGTAATGCACAGCACTAACCCCTTTCTGCTTCGTACTTCTGCGCCGATGTTCTCCCACCTCTCACGCTACCTCTTTTCTGATTGGATACTCGTCCCTTAGCTCCTAATGCTATTTACTCTTTGACTTGCGGTTCTCTAATACTTTTGTAATTTTAATTAA
>BOPP01000108.1:2806900-2816926 GCA_017312745.1 Gryllus bimaculatus
GGGAATCTGCACAGAAATAATTATTCTTTACGACATCGCCAGTGCTATAAAGGCCAAAATATGTTTGGCTAACCTACATGTGGAATCGTATTTTGCTCCGACATGCTTATCATATATTATTATCTTTTTTACCTAATTGTTGTTAAAGGTTATTTGTTGGATTACTTCCTGGTTGCAAATTACATAAATTAAAAGGCAGCTTTCAGATACAGTGTAACTTCCTTCCCCTATAGGATTTGTGATATATTTGTAAGTTACGAACACCAGTGTCCTTCTTTGAATTGACCCTGACATGGAAATAGCAACGTTTAGAATAATGTTATATACGTACGGTAAATTTTATTTTCTGTTAACATTAAAAATACTTAACATAGTGCGCTCTTGATTTTTCGCGTTGCCTTGCAAATTTCAGATGGAGAACACAAGGGAGTGGAAATTTCTGTTAGGAAACCTACGTTAGTTTTCTCTGTGGGTTTCGTTCACTTATTGTTCTGTTTTCTGTTAGTGTGCGTGCGAATTTTGATGGTTGTGTTTTTCGTGTTGGTGATTTGTGCTTTTGTTGAATAGAATTTGTGAATTTTTGTATTTGTAATTGTTTTTTCATGTTGCTCCATTTCTGCCACCGGCTAACGTATACCCAGTTGTAGAATAAAGTTTCTATGTTCAATTTTCTGATTAAAAAATTATTAATATAACAACATTATAAAAATATAAATATTAACTAAAACAAGTTTTTGATTTATTAGTATATTTAAACCACTATTTAGATCCCAGAAAAAGTAAATTTAAAAAATCATAGTTTCTTAGATGAGGGTGCCTAAAATAAGCAAATTTAACATTGCTAGTATAGGCGAGGTCCCCTCAAGTCTAGCTATATTTTGTTTTTTAAGCTTACGTCCTCATTTGCCAAGTATAGTATCCAACGTATTCTCATCCAATACGTAGCAATTATTCGTGTTTGAAATCCGCGGTTTTATTAATATTGTTTTTATTATTATTATTATTATTATTATTATTATTATTATTATTATTATTGCCGTATAAGCCAGTACTGATCACGCTATTCAGTTAACGTGTGTAATTTTTCCATGATCAGCTTTTCAGCCATATCCCTCAGTACGACAAGGTTGTTACGCTTTATAGTGTTAATTATGAGAAGATAGGATGATGAGGGGTGGATGGACAATCACAAATCCGACCATGTCTACGCCGAACTCGAATCTGCAGCCTCCTCGGCGCAGACGACGGCTGCCGCAACCGTCTGCATCACGGGGCCGACATTATTATGTGAAAACCGCCATGTTAGGTAAAGCAATGGAAATGTTAAGTAATAATCGCGTGTATCTAAATTCGAGCGTGAAAACAGAGAGAAGGATTGTTCTTCTTCGCGCTACATTACGAAGTTTGCAAGAGAAGCGCTATAAATTATTAGCTTTCAAACACAAGATGCATATGTAAATATAAAGCATTTGTAGGATATTGAAGCCCACAAACCGCGGCCATACTTATGAATGAAACAAACAACAAATTTAAAAGAATATAAGTATAATTCAATGTTGCTTCTGAATGATCGATGTTAGTGATTCCGAGCATGTTCAACGGTTAAAGTCATTAGTTCCCCAAATGTAGGTGATCATAGAAATGGGGCTGATCTTCCTCCGCTGGATTACCGAGAATCCGGCGCTGACCCTACCTCTCAGTTTCGCTACGTCCCCCATCAGGTTATCTCCCACTAGCAGGCACCCAAATGGGTGTTTGCTTCAGTCGGAACAAGCCTAAGCCAGCCATGGTGGTAGTGCAGACAAGTGGTTAAGTAAAGATGTGAGGATTGGGCAAGGAAGAAGAAGGAAAGGATCCCCGTTTCGCTCTTCCTTTCCAACCCGCCTGACCTGGATTCATATTCTTCCGCCCGCTTGTGACTGTCACACACCGCACCGTTGCGCTGCAATGCCATAGCTTGAATGCTTTGCGGGTTGCCAAAATTGCCAACTAAACTCAGTGCGGTGCTAAAACAGCACTTCATTCTCATATTATTTATAACTACTGCATATTTCCCAGCACATGCATACAGACAAGCAAGGATAATTTCCACGTATAAATGTGACATACAGAACCGACGCCTTGCAAATATACGCATTATGAATGCATGTTGAAACGACAATTATCATTACTTATGCGTACCTGTACATTACTTATTCCTGAACAATAATAAAGTTGAATATAGCATTATTAAACGTTGAAGACACATGTAAAACTAACGTTAAAGGTAAATTAAAACTGCATTACTTTCCCATCATGTCACTGTTTACTAATTGGTGCAGCTAATTGGGGCTAATTTCAGTTAGATTTGCGGGATTGCTTGAAAAGAAAACTTACATTGAAATAAGCAAATTGTAGAATAGAGTAAAAAAAAGCTATTAATATTGGAATTTTCAATAGTAATTATAATTAATTAAATTATTTTTCATATCTTTGACCTATTTCTGTTCTCCGAAGGATTTTTCTCGTAGCTTTTAGTTGATGGAACACCTGTAATATATATTTCATTTAATTTCAAGCAGATATTTTGTGAATCTACAAGTTAAAATTATGCCATCACCCAATTTTTTAATGAGGCTGATTTTTTACAAAGACTTGAGTAAAAAATCTCTACTTTCAATTTTGAAGGTTTCCAATGCTTAATATTATTGCTAAATTTTGGGAAACAATAAAAATAAACAAATGGAATTAGCGTCGCATTTATATCACCGCCTCTTATTACATATGAGGATATAATTTACAAGAAAAAACGCAGCAATTGGTTTTTGAGGGAAAAAATGTTAAATATCTTAATTGGCTGTAATTTCGCGCAAAATTAACACGAAAACTACTAATATTTTCGAAAATTTTAAACACGATCTTGTTTCCAAAGATCTATTTTGAGGAATAGTTTTGTCATTAAGAAAAAGGTTCAATATTTTTGTTTTGTACGAAGACGCCCAAAAAATTTTCACGTTTTTCAAATTACAAAAAAGTAGAAATTTTCAACGAAATGAAGCCTACAGCATTTTCTTAAGCGTCTACAAGTTGATAATGCTTAAGCCGTTGTTGTTTGGGCTAAAATACGCATTTTAATTGTAGAATTTTGTGTTGCTATAGTCAGTTTTTAAAAAGAATTAGTTTTGCCACGCTAATGTTTTTTACACGGTTTGATGAGTTTTACAAAACATCATGATGTGTGAGCCTGTGTTGAAATGGGAGACATTGCGGAATAATAATTTTTACTTGAATTGTTACTATAGGGTGATATATATGTGCTGTTGTGGTTTTTGACAAATATTCTTGTAAGTTTCGTTGGTCCTTTTTACGAGTATCTAAAATTTCTAGTGTTTCTAGCGTTTGATTGTGGTCCGATGTAAACAGCATAGAGCTAGTTGATAGCAATTGGTAATTACAACAAAATTTAGAAGGTGTCGCCAATGTGATCGCAAAAGCATTACAGAGCAATAAATACCTTACGACATAACAACGTCTCATATTTATTTCTATAATGATGTCAATGTTCGTAAAAACTACATTTCCTTTCATTACTACTGAATAAGAAGTTACAAATAATATAGCTAACATATATTAGAGCTAGTAAGTGTTGATGTACTGATTGTCACACAGAACGATTCTTGAAGAATACTTGACCAACAGCAGTTGGATTTGAACAAACACAATCATTGTTCTTAAAGGACATCATGAGTCGCCAAAAAAAGGACGGAGTATGTTTCCTAGCCCTACAAGTGTTATCTATCCTCGCACAGAATGTTTATTACATTATGATTATCTTTCCTTATCTAATTATTGTTTAAAGCGTTATTTGCTCGATTACTTCCTGGTTGCAAAATTATAGTAAACTGAAAAGTAACTGTTAGATGGCAATGGTAACTTATATTTTCCCTATATGATTTGTGTCTTGTGGAGGTACGGAATGCTACTTCCCGTTTCTTTGAATGTTTTAACCCTGATATGGAAATATTAGTCAGGAACTTTTAAAATAATGTTAAATATAAACGGTACATTTGATTTTTTGTTAACAAGTTTTTGCAAAAATTACTAACCTAAACACAGATGCGGCTCTTTTATTTCCGCCGGTGTCGTGGAATTTTCCTGAAAAACAGCTCAACTAGTGAGTGAAAACTTCGCATCAGGAAGCCTTACGGCAGGGCGTGTGCCCACCGAACATTCAAATTCAAAATAAGTGAACTGCAGGAAAAGCCTACGACCCCGTCTGTCGAGCATAATTATTCGACGTTTCTCATCCAATACGCTAGCAAATGTATTATTAAGTTTTATTATTATTCCTGTACTTCACGACTAAACACCTAATGAATCGCCTTTAAAATAACAATCTGCTTACGGGCAGCAACCAGCTCCTAAGGAGGAGTTCTAGGGACTTAAGGTTGCCTATACAAATATTTACGCAAAGGTCGACTGTTCCAAATAAAGAATGTCTTACACTTTTGTCAGTCTTTTTGAATGCCCTGGGAAGTTAAGACAAGTTCTTACACACAATTTTTGCCGGAACCAATCGCCAGAGCTCCGCAATTGACTATTGGCACGACCTGTGCTTTTTTTACTCCCCACATTCGGCGCTGATCTCGGATTTCTAACTCGCATATGTAAGACATTTTCTACGCCTCTTTGGTACGACGTTTTTTTTTGCATTTGGATGATTGGAATTTGCTTGGTTTGGTTGATCCGTCCTTTTATTATTGCCGCTCCAATATATTTCCAGTTTCTATCTTAAATGTTTCCCTTTTCCCCCTACATACTCTCGCTAGCTTTCTGTTTATGTTTGCTCATAAACACTTTCTATTGCGTTCTAGTATCTTAAGGAGAAATTACTCTCGCTTCATTCTTTACTGCCATAGCTTTCCTAACAGTCATCATCAAACCCGATCGACGTTCCTTTCGTGAGGTCTTACTCCTAAAGTTTTTATGAGCAGCGCTCAGTTAACACGTTTCTGATGTTATCCACTCCATTCTAGCATCTGGAGAAGCTTTTATTTTTAAAGAGTGCCGTGTACTGGCTGTTATATATTAGTAATTCCACATGGATTGTTTTTAAGTTTCCCTACGTTCCATTTTCTAGCTTTTGCTATATTTCCTTAGCGACTTCAGATATTAATTACCAGCTCGAGCTTAATTCCTACCAAGAAGTGATCAGAATCGCAGGTTCGGGATCCCTGAATGTTTTTGACATCTATAACACAGCTTCGTTTTTCTTCCTATTTATCAGTACATGATCGATTGGATTTACGACGATTCTGGTGCTTGTGCTTTTCAGTCCCCCATTTTTTGTAATATTCTTATGTTGCGAATTTTTTGTTCCCTTATAATAAGGTCTTGTGACTGAGGCTATTGTAATAAATCTTTTGTCATATCATCGTTACAGTATATATGATAGGACTTGTATCTTACTATTTGATGTTTCCTTTGTAACCTTTGCAATGAAATATCCTGGAACCAATAAAATATCGTATTTTAGTTACTTTGATCACATACATTTACAACTTCGCTATTATATTTCTCGCTTTCTGAGGTTCTGCATTCCACTGGTCGGAGCAATACACCCAATCGGTTGTGGTAGCAAAAAATTTCTTTCATCCATAGGTTATTATATACTGCCGCTGGTTGATCGGGTTCAAAGCCCATTATGACATTTCGTGTTGAAAATTGCCGCATTTTCAGAAAATTCTCAAACGCGATTTTTCTCAAAATGGTTTCCAAACTTTTTCTTCAAAACTTTCGAAACGAATAGTGGGTAATTGCCACTCTTTAATATGGGTAAAAGTTTATTTTGGAGTGCATTTTGTTTATTTTTGCAAAAAGTTCGCAAATCGTAATTTTTAAAGATATCTGCACATAAGTTAATACGCAGTTTTCCAGCAAATTTTAAAAACTGTTGTCTGCGTGAGTGAACTTGTTCTAAGTAAGAGTTAACTGTACTTCAAGATGATCGTCTAATGATTTTTTCAAAAACTCAAAATTTTTTGTGTGGAAAAAGAGATTCGAATATCGAATTTACAGTTGCACTTAAACGCCATATTTTTTAGCAAGTCTCCAAATTTTTCAAAAGGAAGTTGCCATTTAGGCACGAGGCGTTTTGCTGTTATTCTTATGTTTTTTAAAATAATATTTCTTTTCTATTAATAGAAACCAAAAAAAAAATTAAGAAAATTTCAAAAAAATGAACTTTGTCAGCGATAGATGGCAGCAGGCAGGAGTTGGCGCAGTCCGAGTACCTAAGTCGGGGGCAAAGGGAAATAAAAAAACTAATACGGAGGAAAGTCTGTGCCATTCTTGTAGCACCCACTGTTTAAAATATTTTAGTTTCATCTGCTGTGCATTTATGGACATGGAGAAAACAAGTAAAAGTGTCATCAAAACCCTTGCAGGCGCGTTCGATTCTGGTACGCCCGCCACTATCTGTTCTGTGCGGGCCTATGAATTATTTTTTTTCCGCGCTACAATACCGCCGCAATTTTTTTCTGAATTCGATTATTTAAAGTTAAGATACAAGAAAATACAATAACTAACTTGTTGACGCTATAGAATGGCACATACTTACCCTTAAAGTTTCTATTTCTTTCGGTAAAACGTTTGCAAAAACGTTTGAAAAAACCAACGTATCTCTAATTTGCGATGAACCTCGTTGAACCCTAGTCCGCTCTAGAGCAAACAGCACGTCGGCATAGCAGCACTAATCATCCTATCGGGCGTGCCAGAGTTACTGTTCATAATCCGCGCCGGTCACTTGTTTGCTTCGTAATGCACAGCACTAACCGCCTTTCTTCTCGTACTTCCCTGCGCGCGATGTTCTCAAACCGTCTCGCGCTTGCTGTTTTTCTGATTGGGATTACTCGATCCCTTAGCTCCTAATGCTATTTTACGTCTTTGACTGCGGTTCTCTAATAGCTTTTTGTAATTTTTAATTAATTCGCACTGAAATTTGTCACGCTTTTCATGTTACGTTTTTTATTTAAAACAACTTTGCACGATTTTGCTCGTCTTATTTATCCTACTGCACTTCCCGTTGTAACTTTCTGTATGTATATAATTACTGGCGGGTCTCCATTTGTGACAAGCGCAAATATTTTCATAACACTAATTTTATTTTCTCTATTTGGCCCTCTAATGATCCCAATGCAGAATACCGGATGTGGCGTCTCAAACTGTACATCATATTGAATTCAAATTATCATTTTTTAATGCTTCTCTTGGTATTATGACGGTCAAAGCTAATTGTTTAGATGCGTCTAATGATAGAAAGTTTTTTCTTTTTTACCCATTTGACCACGCCACATCTATACGCATTATTATTTTATGAGTTTTATTTTCTTAAAAATTGACTTGAATCAATTTTTCGTACAGAACGTAAAGTTAAGTATACTTAACTAATAGCTAGCCTTTAAAAAAAGACACAACGAGCCAGAAAAATACTGTTTTTTCAGGCCACTGGTGCAAAATCTACGCGTGGTTTTAACTAGTGCCGTGGGTACATTCAATATACTTCAAAGTAAAAGCTTTATGACCTTTTCCTGTGGCCTTGCTCCTTTCTCAGTGTGCATACGACTGTGGTTACGTACTGATTTCTGTGTTCCTATTTACAAGTACCCCGCAATATTAATTGTTGATTGTAGTCCATATCTTTAGAGGGCGCAGCAGGGTTGTCAAAGGATGTTTTGAGGCGATGACCAATATGATTTAGCAATAATTGATAGCAATTAATTTTTAAAACATTTTTAATTGTTTACTGAATAAGACGTCACAAAGTAATAATATAAACATTCTGTAGTTCAATAATATTAACATTAAATAATAGTGACGGAAGATATCTGGTGGATGCACGAAAGTTAGCTGATACTGCGTTTGTAGCGTTGACGTACTAAGTACGGCAAGAAAGTCTTAAGCAGTTGACGGAACAAGGCAAGTGAGTGTGTGGATGGGAATTGCCACAGAATAATTATTCTTCACGACATCCGCCGAGTGCTATAAAGGCCAAAAATATGTTTGGTTTGTTATGCGGCTACATTGTGGAACGTATTTTGCTCCGACTGCCTTGTCCATATATGATTCTCTTTTTTAACCTAATTGTTGTTAAAGGTTATTTGTTTAGATTACTTCCTGGTTAGATTACGTAAGTAAAAGGCAGCTTTCAGATTACAGTGGTAACTTCCTTCCCCTATAGCGCATTGTGATATATTTTGTTAGTTTACGAACACCCAGTGTCCTTCTCTTTGAATATACTCCTGACGCATGGGAAATATTTTGTTAATGTAACACGTATAGCGAAGTAATTATTTATTCGGTTAATTAATCTCATACATTTCACGTATGCTACTATCAGTAGCCGTCTCGTAGACAAATCTTTGATCGGTAATACATTAAAGAAATATAATCTTAAATTTTAAGCGGCTCTGATGTTTCGCTTGTTGGTCGTTGCAAATTTTGCGAGGAACAAGGACTAAAATTCGTCTCGAATTACTACTGGTTTTTCACTGTGGTAATGCGTCAACTCTATTGGTGTGTGGTATTCTGTTAGTGTCTGCCAATTTGAATCTGAATGTTTTTGTGATGCTATTAGCTTTGTATGTTAATAGAATTAGTGATATTTTTGTATTTTGGTAATTGTTTTTTAATTGTTTGCTCCAATTCTGCCACGGCTAACGTAATACCCAGTTGTAGAATAAAGTTTCTATGTACAATTTTCAGATTAAAAAAATATTTAATATATAAAAACATTATAAAAATTAATATTAAGTAAAACAGTTTTTTGGAATTTGTTAGTATATTTAAACCAACATATTTAGATTCCAGAAAAAAAAGTAATTTAAAAAAGCAAGTTTCTCGATGAGGGTGCCCTAAAAAAGCAAACTTAAACATTGCTAGTATAGGCGAGTGTCCCTCAAGTCTAAGCTATTTACAATTTGGTTTTTAAAGCTTACTTCTCATTTAGCCAAGTATAGTATCCAACATTTATTCTATCCAATAAGCTAGCAATATTCGTTTTGAAATCCGCGTTTTTATTAATATTGTTTTTTATTTAATTATTATTTATTTATTTTATTAATTATTATTATTTATTATTATTATTATCTATTATTATTTGCCGTATTTAAGCATCACTGATCACGCTAGTTCAATTAACGCTGTGTAATTTTTCCAGGATGCAGCTTTTCAGGCCATATCCCTCAGTACGACAAGGTTGCTTACGCCTTATAGTGTTAATATGAAGAGTATTACGATGATAGGGTGATGCTGGGGGGTGGAGGGACAATCACAAATCCGACGCATGTCTACGCAGAACTCGAACTGCAGCCTCTTGTCGGCGCAGACAGGGACGCTGCCGCAGCCGTCTGCGTCACGGGCCGACATTACTAGTGAAAGCGCCATGTTAGGTGTAAACAATGGGAAATGTTAAGTAATTATCGCGGTGTATCTACATTCGAGCGTGAAAAATGTGTAGTCGAGGCTTATGTGAGAGCAAGGAAATGAAAATTTGGAAATTCGAACAAAGAACTGTAAAGTAATGCTAGAGAGTAAAATATAAATGGGGCATTAGAAACCCATCGTCCTCTATTCCTCCGTTATAAAATGTTCATCCTTTCATTTGTTGCACTAGGGTCCCATACAGAGCAATGCTGTCCCCTTTAATAAATATCTGCGCCGAACTGCAATAATCTTAAAAACAAAAAGTGAATTTCATTCTCAAAAACTGGGTTTAATTTCATACTCTACTATACATTCAACTTTCATTTTGGGCATATTTCTACTGCATGTTTGTTTTGCGTCGAACTTAAAATGTGTGGCGTTTTAAAAGTTACAATATACCTAAACCGTTACCAGTATTAACGTAGCAAGTTACAGAAAATAGAAGTATTTGCTTGTTGTAGCCCTTCACCACACTAGTTAAAAATCTGAGATGAAGATTAATATATAATATAATTTAATTGATCGAATATTGATATGATGTTTATTATTTGAGGATGAAATATA
>BOPP01000108.1:2816951-2834383 GCA_017312745.1 Gryllus bimaculatus
GAATATATTTGTCGTTTAACGCAAGATTGTTTTTGATAAATGCGGGATCATCAAGCACGGTAGAATTTTCTTTTAATTTCCTCAAAATAATACACTCTTTCTCTCAGAATGTCTTAATTGTGTCCAACTACGCTTCATCAAATAAATCATTCATTTCAATGTATTGCTGCTTATACTTCGAATATTTATAAAAAGGTGATGAAATTTCAAAATGTGCATGTGTACATTGAACACGGTTGGTCCTATGTTGATAATATGTTCTCAACAATAATGATAGAAAGTAGCATAGATAATGTATTGAAAACATTTAATTTTAATAGATTTCAGAAAAGCTTATGATAGTGTATCTTTCTGCACATTATAGTATATGCTTGTAAAGAAGTAAGTAGGATTCACGTAAGATATGAAAATCAGTTATGCAACAAAACTGCCTGCAGCGTTAATATTGTATAAAAATACGAAACCCTTTTCCTGTTACAAAAGTGCTGTATTAGAAGGTTAAATAATGTTATGAACGTCAAAAAGCTCTTTATGTGAGTATGACCACTTACAAAATGCTGTATTTCCTTACTTCTTGAACTATTATATTGAGTTGCTCTAGAAAAATCATTAATTAATTTGCAAGAAAAGCTATTTTTTCTTGACTTCTTTCCAAGTACTGTTTCTTTTTTCACTTGCAAATTTCACTCATCTTTCATTTATAAGAAATTAATAATATTGAAATAGTCTGTCAATACATTCTCATCACATTTCTTGAATTGAAAATCAGAGAACAAAATGTTTCAAGTGAACAATAACAGTTAAATTATTTAAAAAGAACTAGGGTTATGTTGCAGTTATTGGTAGAAAAAGCGTACGAAGGATGAATATTAGTGTTTATTAAATCATTAAGTAAATATTACACATTATAACAACTTTTGTTTTGCAAATTGGTTACACATATTTCAGTGGTTATCATTTATTATTTACATGAATAGTACGACCTCTTACAGTTCTTTGATCCACTTCTATTATAATTGGGTGGGTCAGATATTGCTGAAGGAATGAAGAGACTTTTACTTTGACCCTTCCGAACTTTGACATTTCCCTTTATGTATAGTTAATAAATTAACTTCAACTGCTTAAAAAAAGACCAACTGCTATTTTCGAAATCCACTACGTAATACCTTTATATATTCATTACAAGTTTTGAAGGTTTGTTCTCACGTGATAAAGAGATTCATTTATTATCAGACAATTGTTAGGTGGTGAGAGCGATCATGAAATGCATTCGTAATGCTTGAAGCATTGCAGTATGACATTCGATATGAAATTTGTTTAAGATTGTTGATCATTAATGCATTGTAAATACTCTCATCAAAGATAATTCTAAATTAAATATAAATCATAAACTTGTGGAAATATCTTCTTTTTTATCAAATCATGTTCCTAAATATTACTTAAGGGAATCTCATGTAACTAGTGGAAACCCGCAATTAGTGAAATCGCACAAGGATTTTAAATCCGTATTCAATTTTAATTGGCTGGGTATTTATTAATCATAATCATCTATTCTGACAAGCAAAGGAATGAATTCAGTCTGTGGTGTATCTCCGCTCTGGCTTGCCCTGCCTTACGCCGAAGTGCCCCATCCACCCTGCTCCTTTCTACACGCCTCGCATGACTTTACCCTGCCATGTTTTCCACGGTCACCGTTGCTATTGCTCTAGAAATTGCATACCAATTAAGAAGTGCAGTGGAAACGCACGTTGACAGATGCAAACGCTTCTTTAAAATTCACTGAACTGCACAATATAATACTGCACAGAAAAGATGCAGTGCGACCTCACTTCTATGGTCCCACCATAAGTGCTTACATGTGTCTCCTCCAGATTGTTCTAGTTGCGGAAAATAAATGAATTGTAGTATTAATATTTATAGGGCATACACAAACATATTAGTTACACGTGGCGTCATATAGAACTTCCAGCTTTCAAGCAAAAATTTGAAATAGACTAGTTCCAGATTTCAACTTTCAAGCAAACCCAGATAGATTGAGTAGTTAAGGGATATTTACATAAAGTCGTTTTAGAAATAATGAGTGATGATGATTCCGAACGCCGGCATTTCGGTTAGATGACCATTTCGTTAAATGTTCTATGTTGTAAATAATACATCAGCATTTTCCCCTCAGTCTTTCGTCGTTTTTGGTTTCATTTCGTGATCTACATATAATTTTCCTATGTTATATCTATTCCTAATTCTTCTTTACCTTTTTCTATAAGTAATACTAGATCTACTTCTCTTTGTAGAGTACGACTACCTTTGAATAAAACCAATTGTCAAATCTCCTTCAGTTTTAATTCCTACCAATGGAAGTTGTACGCTTGGAAAAATGTATATTCTGCGAGGCTCTTTGTTTTATGATGCATCTTGCATTTTCTAGTCTTATCTCTCACTCGCTCTTCTTGCTCCGGTTCTCGCATACTTCCAATTTGTCTACCTTTCTCTTTTTCTCCTTTCATGCCTTCTTTTTTTCCATCATTTTTGCTTTAATTTTATTTTTCCTCTCTACCTTCTTTATGTATCCTCACTTCTATTTTTTCTTAATTTTTTTCTTTATTATTTAGAGGGTGCCGGAATAAAGGTTTCAAGTGCTAACAATAGACATTTTTTATGTTTTACTCGCTAAATATTATATGAACCAACACCGATGATGCAGTACAAGAACCATCTGCAGTTTCAGATATTTTTGTTGTAAAATGCGTCATCAGATTGTGGTCCGGAATTATCCTTACGGGCATTTCTTTTTCACATTTGCCTGCTACTCTACAGTGCTCCTTTTCTCTTCCCTCTTTTTCTAGCTTTGGTTTGTTGCCGTAATTTTCTTCATACCAGATATACATTTTATCTTTCGCCAAAGATGACGCGCCGCTTGCCCCAGAGATCGAGCCCTCGGTGTCCCGGGAACTGATCAACAAGGATCCCCTTCATCCGGCGTGTTCCGCGCGACCGACTAATACACTAGTGTCCCTAGAGCATTCAACTGTGCATTATGAAATTTTCTTTGAAGCAGAAAATATTTCATTAAGACATTCTTCGTTCGACTGAAGTCTGCCAGTAAGTGCCACAAGAAGTTTAATAACAAATTTCCGGACGTGAATATTCATTAGTCGACAATTCTGAAGCTTGTCAATAAACTTCGCACTCATGGAATTGTAATCGATAAACAAAAATATTGAAAATTTATGTCCTAAAGAGAAGATGAATCATATGTCTTCCAAGTTACAACAATTTCTAAGAAAATCTTTCAGGCAGCTTGCACAGCAGGCGCTTTATTGGAGAGAAAATAGCTGCAATTCCTCGAGCCTTACTTCAAAAGGTAAATCAAATATGTTCCGTAGGTGCCAATAATGCAATCGAGCCGAAGGGCGCCAGTTTCTGCAACGTCTTAAAGGTAATTTAAGCCCAGCGATAGTTCCCGTATGTCAGCACAGGCGTTGAGGCAGCGCATCGCTTGGCGAGCGGCTCTCAACACTCCCGGCGACGCGGCCCGATTCTTCGACGAACGATAAAATGCACACACTGTCTTTTTCAGTAAGTTTTCTTTCTATATCGATTTCTCTTCGTCATTTTCTTCATATTTTTCTCTAAGAATTATTTGTTATGTCGCTTTTTCTTCGCAATTTTCTTCATCGCAATTTTCTTTGTGATTTCCCATAAGAATTTTTCTATATCGCCTTTTCATTTTCCCTTCGTCGTATTTCTTTCATTTTCGCCTAAGTATTTTTGTTCTTGGTCGTATTCTGCTCCACGCCGCTGCTCGGCTGGTGCGCGCGCGCGCGCTAGATCTTAAAGCTAGAGCCGTCGCTGGCCGGGCGCACCTGCACGGCGTTGGCGCCGAAGGTGAGCGGGCCGCGCGAGGGGCGGGGGCGGCCGAAAAAGTCGTCGAGGAAGGAGGCGGGCGGCGGCGGTCTGGAGGCAGGGGCGGCGGCGGCGGCGGGGGTGGGCGCGGGTGGCCGCGGCCGAGTCCCACCGTAATACCCCGCCCCCGGCGCCTGCCCGAAGAAGCCACCGCCGCCCGCGGGCGCCGCCGCCGCCGCCGGCGGGGGCGGGGCGGTGTAGAGATTGGGGAAGACCGGGCGCGTGTGCTGCAGCAGAGTTTGCACCGCAGTCAGCGTCTGGATGGGGATCTGAGAACAGGAGCGGACATGCAAAGTATTATTTTTCGAATTGTTTATTCCATTGGATGGGCATCTGAGAACAGAGGCGGGCACTCGAGGTATTATTTTCAAAATTGTTTATTCCACTGGATGGGAATCAGTGAACAGGAGCGGCCACGCCTGAATCAAACACAAATATGTGTAATATATGACTTATATATTATTGCTTGCTTTTGCCTTCGATAACGATCTCTATATTCCCTGCATAACGTACGTGGATCGAGAGGATCATAGCGTCGAGCGAAATATGAAAACAGTTGCTTATTGCAACATTTTCTCTTACGGAGATGAATATGAAATGAAAAAAACAACGAAGTTGACAACTAGTCAATTAGTTAAAAAGTAGATACGAAGAATTAAAATTAGGTAAAAAATAAATCATGTATGTACCTTGGTTAACAGGTTCAAATGATCTGGGGCGACAAAATGCCCTCGAATCGAAGATCCTCGGGCTTTTTCTCGCCGCTCCATCATTAGAATCCTAATAACACGATTGGTGCACATTTCCAAATTTATATTTTCTATAAATGGGAATTAGATTGCCAAAGGCCAAAGAAAACCGTGCATAACTGTTGAATTCAAAGAGTTAAAAATAAAACAAAAGTGTGTGCCTTGACTTATCAGTCTCTGCACAAAAAACTCAATCACGATTATTCAAGGATAATAGTTTCCGGCACTTTATATTAATATTAAGAGAATATAAAGATAAAAGAGCGTTTCTGATAGAGGAAGTATCCAAACTTTTTGATGAAATGTTTAGTGGTTACGTGCCATTAATATTACAATTTTCCTTCCATGCAAGATCGAATGAAAATTAAAGCGTTAGAATAGAACCTATAATATTATTATTGATTTTTTCTACAGATTCTTGTTAGTGTGTCGGTAGTGATCCCACTCGTGAAATTAAATCCGGTAGTTTTTAACTATTCATACAAAATGTCCCACTCAGGGCAGTGGATCTCAAAAAGTTTATTATTTTTTCTATCTGATTTTTCTTTCCGCCTCTATCTATTGGCCAATCATAAACTTTCACATACGTTTTCAGTGATTTTCAATATTTGGCGCAATTTGAAACTCTGTTGAACATAATTTCACTCGTGGAATAGTCCCATTAAATACCACTGTTTTTTCTTAATTCTGAGATAAATCCCCTCCTCGCTTCGCGAATCGGGAATTTATCGACAATTTCCAATTTCCAAAGTACTCGAGGTATTGCCCATGATATTTACGCGCCATATTGCACCTCTATTTTTGCCACAGTAAATATCCTTTTACATGCTTATTCAATTTTTTGTTTTGCATGTTCAGCGCATGTATAAAAAATAACATTTTCAAATCAAATTTTGATTTTATATCTTTTTGCTGACAAATTTACGATGTTTTTTGAACGGAATCTCTAAGACAGCTGAAGCAATCATTGTCTTAAAAATATTAGGTTGGTGCGTGACAGTAGGTAATGCCCAATACAACTTGTGGAGTTGGAAACTCACCTGAAAAATGTCGTTGAGGATCTGGTTTCTGTCCGCCTGCCTCTTAAAGCGCGCGGGCCTTCCACGGCTGGGGTGGCCTACGCCCTGTAACATTGAGTCATCTCAGAAGGCTGTTATGTAATTCATTATCGCCCCGACAATATTACGTTCGTGTGGGAGGAAGAGGAGAAAGGTGTAGAGGCCTTCCCCGTGTGGTTACGTCTGCTGCCTAATGTTCGGTTCGTTTAACGTTTACGGGTTAAGTCACTCTTCTTTGGCATACAGTGTTTCTGACAGGACTTAACAACACATGTACAGTGGGTTGCTTAATTTACTTGCAACATAAATAACAGTTATGTAGTCTTATTCACTCTTTGATATCAAATAAAATCTGCAGGACTTGATAACATACGTAGAGTATAGCTTTAATTTGATAAAGTTGCTGCTCTTCGTAGTTTAATTTTAATACATTTTTTCATAAATGATTCTGATCTAATGTGTCACTCAAATGTTCTTCCGTTTACATTCCGTAAATTATTAGACAGTAAAAGAGACGTCATTCACTATTCACTATGAAATACGGTCGTTGCCACAAAGAAAACACTGCACCCAGAAGGACAAGGAGGATTTAGATCATTTAGATAGTACCACACATACGAAATTATTACACATTCACAGTTGTGGGACCAACTTTCTATGGCGGTACGCAGCCAAGGAAAGTACATGTTAGTATGGCTTTGGCCGCTATGTTGGCGAACAATCGCGTCCGGGAGTCGCGGAATGGAGTTGTACAGGTCTCAGATGGAGTCTTGTAATAGTCCATCTCGTGTTGCTTGCATTTGAGCGCACATTCGATTTCGAGTTATCAATGGAAATCCACGTTTTGAAATCCCCTGATACCGAAAAAAGTTGTTTTTCAAAACTTCGGTCCGTCCGCTTGTCTGTCCGTCCGTCTGCGAATATCACTAGTCTAAACCATACGTAGGATTTTTTCAAAACGGATATTCCTCGGACAATCTGGCTCTACTCGAAGCTTTGCTGTTTTCTATAACATTCTTTAAAATTTGGGGGGAACTTTATTTGAAGCCCTAAGGACATATTCAACATTTTCTCAAAAATGGCTCCATGTTTTTGTCTTTAAATTTATTGTAAGAATAGACTCAAATACAGTTATAAAGTTGGCATAGGTCATTTTTCAGTGTTAAATTTGAATTTTCGAAATTTGTAAAAGTTTCAATTTTTCTGCGTCTTCCTACAACTACAAAATTGAAGGGAGACTTTTTATTTAAGTAAAATTGTTTGTCCATATTTCTTTCATTTAGGTCATGTACATTGTTTTGAAAATTTTAGTAGTTTTCGCGCAATATTGCGTGCAATATATGCAATATTAAACTAGTGGTGCTCAAAACAGCACGTACTTTTTCGCCTTCAGTAATGGTTATGTAGTACTATCTATACCACAGTTTCTCTCTGAATAAACACATCTCAGTCATTTTTTTAACTCATTACAAATCGTAGAACATTTTATGTGAAAAGTAAATCATTTTGAACAAACTTCAACACAATTTTTTAAACAATTATTGTTACTTTCATACTCCTGAATCATGTCCCAACAATGAGACGTAATTCACAGAAATTCAGTTGCCGAGTCACTTCAGCAAGACGTAATTCAGCGCAAATTGCCATTGCTAGCATCACTAGCTTTTTAAATGGAACAAAGTTGACAGGTGACGCATGCCAGAGGTGTATTAAAAAATTTAAAAAAATTCAGCTCAGTGCCGTGACCAGGATTCGAACCTGGGTTATTGCGGCCACAACGCAATGTCCTAACCACTAGACGATCACGGCTACTCGAGCTGTCGAGGTGGAGGCGCTGGCTGGAGGAAGCAGTCCGGATCGCGGATGGTTCCGCTCCTCGAGCAGGGAAGGGGGGCAACGGCCGCGGGGCCGCGCTTCGAAAGGAGCGTGGAGGGAAAAGTGTCGCGAGGGAAATGTGCACAGGTACACGCCGTTGGAATCGTATCAAATATTGCTTTATTGTTTACTGATACGCTACGGCTTGTTTATGCCTTCGATTTGGAGCTCAATGTACTCTGTATAACCTACCTGGATCGAGAGGATCGTAGTCACGAGGGAAATATGATAACAGTTGAATGATGCTACATGTTCTCTTATGGAGAGAATTATGCGAGGGAAATATGAAAAGACAAACCAAGGAAAGTTAACAATTAGTTAATTAGTAAATGAGTAAATCTGAATCAATAGAAATATGTAAAAAATAAAATGATGTAGGTGCCACTGGCGTTAACTGGTCCTAAAGACCTCGAGCGACAAAACGCCCTCGGGCCAAAGACTCTTGGGCGTTTTGTCGCCGCTCTATACCTAAATACTTAGGAACATAAATAAATATTCTTGAAATTCGTACTAAAAATGTAGGTCGTTATAGTTGTTTTCTGGAAAAGATTTCATTTCATACACAACGGAAGTTACCGCTGAGTTCTATCAAACTTAAATTTCATTTGCAGTGATTTTAATTGTCGATAATATTCGACATGGAAATGACTACACTGTCCAATTTCAGAAAGCAATTCTTGGAATTGCTCTAAACTACTAAAAAACCTTTGTGACTTTAAATTGTTGTGTGTTGCCTTTTGAAGTCAATAATGACACATTTCAGCTCCTTGAGAATGTTAAGTGAAGTGAGTGAACAAAAACGTGCAATGAAGAGAGTGAGCTATTAAATTGATTACCTATTGATGCAGACGATCTCATTTAAACCTTAGAATTGTTAATAAATGGTGAAAATACATCAATATAAGGATATTGTAATTGGAAAAAAATGATAATGGGTTTTTCAATTACTGACTAGAAGCTTCACTGATCCGTTGGCCGATTTCAAACATAATATTAACATTGCACTCACTGAATACACATTGAAAATAACATATTGAAAGTTCTATGAACATTGATTAAAAAATCAGTGACAAATAATTTTGCATATTAAAAAGCTCTGATGAATCGATCACCTTGTCACATAGATTCTGCAAAAAGAAACGAGATGTTCCGGAAAAGACGAAAATTCCAAAATTATACTAAGATGTTTGTGAGGTGTTAATAATGGTATTTCGTAAATACCTGAGCCAAAACTGAGCTAGTGGTGCTAAAACAGCTCATACTTTCTCGCCCGTACTTTCACGCAAAAGTACGTGAAACCAACTCACATTTTCGAAAAATTGTACATGACCTTATTTCACACCCTACTTTTAAGGAACAGATTCCATTAAGGAAAAAATCTCTGTATTAGATATATTTTAATTATAGGAAGACTCCGAAAAAATTTTGAACCTTTGCAATTTTCGAAAAATTAGGGCACTTAACGAACATGAGATTTGCATAATTGTCTTGAACGTCCTTCACACTATCCAAGAGCAAAATTTAATTACAAACTATGAAGCCGTTTTTTTAAATTTGGAAAATGTCCTGGGGGCGTTATATAATATACCCCCATAATTAAAATATGTTTCAAATTCAAGGGGCCGCGACATCAGCCAGATCGATTGGGGGGAATATCAATTTTGGAGAAATCTGCTGAAAGGTTAAGCCGCTAGTGTTATTCACAGATGACAGAACGACGGTTTGCCGTCATTCGATTATTCGGTATGAAGAACTTTACAAAAATTGGTTGCTGTCCTACTACGTGATAGTAGGAACTTTTTACCTTAAATTTAACAACTAGATTTTTTCACATTGTCGTTACCTGGGCCCTGAAACAAGAGTTTTCTTCCAAATTCACCGCTTTTAACGCATCATTACATAACTTTCTCTCTACTCTGTAGCAAGAAAGTAAAAGTATATGAGCGATGAGTTCAAAGAGGTAACCTGTTTGAATTCACCGCGGAGAGAGCCAAAAAAGAACAAAACACAAGAGAAAAAGGAGTTTACAAGTTTGAAATATCTTAAAATGACTTTTAAAATAAATTGAAAGTCTGGCGCTGCTACCTGTAAAAGATAACTCTTAAATTCCTGGATTGTCATAAAAGTCTTTCAAGTTTCATATGGAACAATTTTACCATGATTTTTTGTCTTTTCGTATATCCCCTTTAACTTCTATACTAATCTCACTATGCCGTTTTTTGTCTTCAATACCTTGGGTGCTTAATCACATAAGCAATTTTCTTTTTTATTTAATCTTACTTTCCCTGCCAAATAATTATTCAACGAGAGTCTCCAATCTATTTTTCTCCAGAAAAATATTTTCTCCGTAGCTCTCAAACGCTGTTTGATGGACAGATCTACAATTCCATCGTAAAGTGATTGAGTAATTGTAAAATTCACATGTATCAGTTTCTTACTTATTTGGTTTTTAGGAAGGTTATACATGGATCTTCAAGCAAACACGTTTTGTATTATTTTTAGGATACTGGATCCGATATTCTTGATTGTTGCGTCTTGTTTACATGTGTGAGTTTTCTGCCAAACCGGGCCCTTATGAGACAACCCTTGGTCTGACTCCGCTGACACCTGTGCAACGTGGGTGACCTGCAGCCGGCAGTATTGACCGGTTTACCAACCCATCATAGCCGCACCCCCTGTTAAGCCCTCGACTTTGAAGTACACACACCTCCTCGCCTGCATGGGCGGTGCCACTTTAAGGCGTTTCTCGTGAAGAACTTATTATATAACGGTCAATAACAATTAATTGTATTCAGGACTTGATTTCTGGCCGAACGCGACGGAACGGAGTTCCGGTACCTCGGGAATGATTCTTAAACTATACTATAAATATGTAACTAATTCGATTAAATTAATAATTAAATTTGGAGTGCGTTCCGGGACCTAACATTTTATAAATCAAGCACTGAATATATTGATCAATGCTTTATTTTTGGTTGAATTTATTGCATTCGTGTACAGGTTCCTCGGAATATATGTGACAAGCTTCGAAGGTTTGAAGAGGTAAAAAGGACCACTTTTTCACAATGAACGTGAAGTTGGAAATTTCATATAACGGAGTTATTCACATGTTTGCCCCTGTATGCTAGGCAACCCCGTATTCAAGGGTGTTCTGCAGGGTCATGAAGACTCCTTGACTGCGTCAGAACAAACGACTTAAGAATATACTAAGACTGGCTGAACCATCGTCATCTTTGCAGCAAATTGAAACCGTTTTTTTTTTACATTTATGCGCCGAACATACTGAAGAATGTGAATGTTATTGTTCCAACCACTTATGTAATTTCAATACAGATAAACGAAATAGATAACTATACAGAAATAAGATCTGATACAAACAGCGTCGATTCAATATATCACAGCAGATCTATACTCCACCACCAGGTCACCACTCATATGTTTTGACTGCAATAAACATGGCTGCTCCTAGTTCTTAGAGTTTCCCCCAAGACCACTAAATCCACAGGGTATATGTAGTATATTCTAACTCAGGGGTGTCCAACTTCCAAGGCCTCGAGGGATCACAACTAAAACCTTTAATATGGTTTCATTACTCGAGTGGTCCCCTCGGGGCCCCGTATTGTTGATCTCGGCAGTTTGCCCAGCTGCAAAGGGGAGGGGGAATTGGAACCATGCGTGATATCAGGCCGTACCATGCACAGCGCAGTAAAACACATTAGAATGATTTGTACTGAATTTACTGCCAAAAAATCGCCATACCTAAACTTCACCTATTTTTACTTTAAGGGGGAGTTGACCACGTCAGGGTATATGCGCTAGGTACGCAAAGGTTTTCGCCCGTCATAGATGTAAGCGACATTGACGTTTGACGAACAACCTTTCGCGGGTCACAATAAAAGGCACCGCGGGCCGTCAGGTGAACAGCGCTGAACTAACTCGTTGGTCAGATCGTAACCTGCCGAGCACCCGAGCTGCCGACCATTCAGAGGTCATTATCGTGGGCCATATTTAATTTTTATAAATCGCGTATTGTATTTTTTGTGAGAGAGGGTCCAAGTCGTGTGGTATCTTTCAGGTGAGCCGGATAGGGTGCGCCTGTGCCCACGTTCGGCCTCCTTTTACATGTAACGCGTTTCGTCTCCTGGTCTTCCAACGGGGCCAGCCCACTGTCCGCCTTGGCGGCGCAGACGCCCCACGCGGAAGCTGCGCCGCGCCGCCGGACCGGCCTCGCCGCGCCTCGCTTCCCTGAGCGTGGGCGCCAGCGGTGGAGGGGTCACTTTCTCTCCTGGTGACGCAACGCAACCTCCACTTGCCTCCGCCCTCGCCGCCGCGCGCCGCGGCCGATGCCCCGACGGCATGATGCCCCGATATATACTCTCTGCCGATGGCATGCGTCCTCCGAGAGACGGAAAGGCCGACGCGCACGGCGCGAATTGACAATTGGCGGGTTGCGCGTAAGAACAGGGTAACGGACAATGTGCGGATGTTGACACTACTGATTAGGGGGCGGATTTTGATTTGAAATGTTAATTTTTGTTTTTTCGCTTTAGAACAATGCCTTTTAGTATAGACATTAATTTTATGCCAGTAAGGAAATTTACCCATTTTTATATCGGATTTTGTTTTGCATTTTTCGTCGATTTCAACTAATAACTCTTTTTTTATCTTTTTCCATCATTTTTAAAGCGTTTTTCGCTAATTTCATCTATTTTAATATATCAATGGTTCTTACTACAAATAATATTTATGAGATCCAACAAATGTTCTCAACAGAATTACTCAGTAACCTATTCGATATCTTCGCTCATAAATTGTAATGTCAGCAGCTCTGAGTGAGTAATTTCCAGAATTAATCTGAGTGAGTTAAGGTTCCTGTGGCGCCATTGTCAGTTCGGCCGATTTCGGGAAAATTAAAGACAGAGATTTTCCAGTAAAGAAGTACCCATTCCTAAATTTGTAAGCTGAGTTCACTTGAAAGAAAGGAAAAAGCCTTATTACATTAGTATCATATCCATCTTAAGTTGTACATATAAACTGATTTTGATAACATTTTTAACGTCATTTTTCGTAGCTTTTAGGGCATTTTGAAAACATTTTAAGAGCATTTTATTGATCATTTTTGGCAATGTCTTAGGTTATCAAAATCCGCCCCTATTAATGATGCAAAAGGTCTGCAAAGGCTAATCCATATTTTACTTTCGTGCTTAGTAGGAAGTTGTATAAGAAAAGTTAATCAATTCTTCAATACCAATATTTTGACGGAAAACCATTTATGGATCTCTGATTTCTAAAACGATTTTTCTTCCTACTATACTCGGTGTATTTCTTTTTTCCTGAATGTAGCACGGTCAAAATTCACGATTCCTTGAAACCGAAAAAGTGTATGAATTCGAGCCGCGGAAGCTTACGTACACAAACCGAAAAAGTGTGTTGTTTTTTTTTCTGAAAACATCTAACTGTTCTTCTGTCTGCGGACATCACTAGCGTGTAAATTGGGGATTTTCATCAAAATGATTCCCGGTCGATCTGAGCGGTGTGGTGGCCCCTCGATTTATAATGGATATTTTAACTTTTATTGGTACCTTGCATGAAGCACCCAGGATATTTTTGAATGTTTCTTCAAAGTGGTTCCAATTGTTTTCTGTAAATGTTTTTTTTCTCAAATAAATCAAAGTTCTTTTAATAACATGGCGTAGGTCCGACGTTTTAATAATACTTCTGAATTTTGAAAATTGTAAAAGTTCTAATTTTTTATCCGTCAGAAGCTTAGGTGGACAAGACGACTTCTCGCGGAGTCTACATGCTGAGTACGAAAAGTCTCTGCAATCTGTCTCGCTGCACTCGGGCAATTATTTTTAAAAACTCTTTTGCGGGTTTAACAACTGTTATAATATTTCGTAACGGTTACAAATAATACAAGCAAGAATGTGTTGTTCTCGAATCTTTCGCTTTCTTTTCTCTCTTAGAAGTGTACTTGTATAGTAAAGAGAAAGCATTGTCATGAAGGAACGGATAGAAGCAATTTTTCGTCAGAAAAACTCGTATTGAGGTATCGAAAAAGTGAATCACTCTTATATCATGTAGTAATTTAATTCCCCTCACACATTGTCAAGTCAGAATCTACGTTTTGTGGGTCCGTGATACCAAAGAATTAGTTCACAGCAAACCGCCAGTCTTCCCGTCTGTCCGTGGTGATCGCTAGCATCATAACCGTTCTGACGATGTTTTCCAAAATTCCGATCAAACAGGGCAAATTTGAGGTCCTTCGAATTTGAAATTAATATTTTGATTTGCGGGTTACTTTACATAAAGACTTAATATTTTCACAATTTTCTCAAAACGACTTCAAATATTTGGATTTTTTTATCTCCGATAAAACAAGGATGCCTACAAATTGGAGCTTATTTCATCCTCATTAAAATCTCGTAATTTTCGGAAATTGAAAATACAGTATTGAATATGGAACTCTTTTGTAACTTAATTCTGATCTTCGAAGCCAGGTCTTTCAATAAAATCGTGTTCAATTTTTCGAATATAAAAATAGTTCTCACGCAATTGTGCCGGAAATAGGCTAATTTATTAATATCCATCCCATTTTCCGTTAACTTTAAATATTAGAAAAATGCAAAAGTTACGAATGATTCGAGAAAGTATGTGTTGTTTGAGCTCAGCTAGTGTATTCTTGGGATAAGATTTTGGAGAAGATGTTAATTGATTCTTTCTATCAAAACTTGGTTAAAAGGCAGTTTTATCATTGTTTTATTATTGATTATTGCTGTATGGTTGACTCAAAGCCGGTCTCATGTGGAACACCACGTCCTTGCCTACAATCCCTCAATCTTCTAGAGGGAGAAGGGTGAATCGACCAATTAACTAGTGAAACGAGGACAATCGTGGATTGCGTATCATAATCCGAAGAAATCCTAAGTATGCTCTTGAAAAAGTTTTCATCTTCAATTATCTAGATTTGAATTCCTCGACGAGAATTTAAAAGTTTTGAAATCATAAATAGGAACCTAGAATCAGATTGATTGTATCCCTGACAGACACAAATTAATTCCTTTTTCAGAACGAAACATGAAACTCACTATTCTTGGATTTATTCAGAGCTTCGTTTGAAGTAAATAAGCTGTTGGGTTCATCCCATCGGGAGCTTGAACGTTACCATAGTGACGTCGCTGCAATGACATATAAGCTCCCGATTTGATGAAACCGTCAACAGCTCATTTACTTCAAACACGGCTCTAAATGAATTCTACTTACTATAGAGGGCGACTGCATCGCCTCCTTCAATTTGCTCCCTGCATATTATGGGCAAAACTCGAAGGTCAAAGGTACAGTCGTAATAGCCCCAGCATAGAAATCATGATTTCCCTGATAATGGGAGATTAATAAATTCAACCTCTCTTTTTTGAACTCAAAATAATAAATATCTCAAACCTCAAAAAGCTGAAATAGACCATTTGTTTTAAGTTCAAATTCGACATATGGCAGTTCCTCTTTTCTTCTTGCTACAGAGTAAAACGCCTGTGAATCCCGACATAAGACTCGGCACGGGCGAGAGCCGAAATGTGGCCTACATAGTATTGTCGGAACACTGGCCTCAAGAACTGTCAATTATGACTGTTCGAGGTCACAGAAGTGCGGTACATATTAGTCTGATTGAAACGTACACGACATTCGAAGAGAATGATCCAGAAATTAGCGAAATGGTGCTGTTTGTTCGATTTCCAAATATAACACCTCTTTGGAGTAATATCTACTTTTTTTGCTGTTGTTGTGGAATCTTGAAAAGGTTTATTTAATCCTGAGAAAGAGTAACTCTATTATAATTCAGACCATTGGAACCTTACAATTTGACATTAATGCTCTAAATTTTACCAGAGTAATGAATAATTAAGTCCTCTCAGTTCAATAATAAGCAATGTGAGCTTTTCTTCTTTCTTATTAAAAGTATAGTTCGTATCTTTTTTTTGGTACTTGAGGTTACAATGACAATCCAAAACTTTGCTCTGGTGGTATTTTAATATTTGTTTTGTATTTTCGTATTCAAAATATTTCGTGGAATACTAACATCGCTTGTGTGAAGACGTAGAGTTTTTAAAATGATTTGTATTGAAGTTTATTAAATGCATTCATGCGGAGACTGAATCAAAAACCAATCAAAACTTTTAAAAAATTGACATGACACTGTTCATTTTGAAAATAGTCACTGATAATTACATTGTGTATAATGTGAACATTAGCCAGGTATAAAATAAAGTAGTAGTCTGCAGTAACAAAAATGCTGTTGCCGAGTTAGTGAAGAATGGGGCCCTGAAATAGCAAAAATTGTTTGTTCTGAATCGGCACACGCACATCCTAAAGCTTCCGTCTTCCTCATCAAATGACGTCAGCTATGTCGCAAGCAATGACGCTAGCAATTACGCATTTAATACGAGAATATAGTCGTAGCTTTAGGAATGAGAAACTGCGAATATAATAAAATGTTTGCATTTTTTAAAGAGGCTTTGCGGTCCTCTGAAAATACTTCTTTTGATTTCACCTTGATTTCATGGACGTCGAAAGCTGCAATCTAGAAATGCGAGAAAGTTGTTTGTAGTCCTTGTGTTTTGATCATGTACGATTCTGCATGTTGTAACTGTGATTCGGTCAATGATCTCCATTTCTATCTCAGCTTCCTGCGCTCCGAAACACGAATGTTGAGACGCTTTGGGAATTTTTATATTTTGAAAAAAAAATGAAATTTTTCTTCTTCACATGCTCACGTGCACTGTTTATAAAATAGAACGTTGCATCAAAGCAAATTTCAAGAAATAATTGTTGCTTCCAAAAAGCAACGAACACCAGAATCTTTTTAAAGAGAATCGAGTTTAAAATAACTGAGCATTGATGATAAATTTTCAAAATTCAGGAGAGCGTGAGAAAAATATTGTACATACTTTCACGTTATTTCTGAAATTTGAACTTTCTGCCTCTTTGGGTTCACGGGAGTACATTATAAATAATTTGCTGGTGATTTCTAAATGAGTATCAATCCAGATGATTGATATGTTAAGGAATGTCTATTTTCGCAGTGTTCTGGGGGGCGAATAATCATTTGTATTTGACTCAAGTTATAAATACGTCAAGCGTTGGCGGGGGGGGCGGGCGGTAATTCCGCGTCTTAGTCTTTAAACTTAACAATCAGCTGCGTTAGAGTTTTGCCTGCGGGTTGTAATACACGCTTGTAAACCTGTGGTTCTTTTTAGAGTAAGAGAGATGCACGTTCACTGTACAGGAAAATTCGGCGGGCCGAGGGCGTGCTTTCGGTAACGCGAGGCAGTTTGTAGCAACCAGCATCAGAAGACCGACGACCTTAAGAGTTTTGCGTGAATCACACGGCGTCACCGCTCCCGCTGCAATTTTAATTCACATGACACTGTATTAAATATTCACTTAATCACACAGTCACTTATCAACATTGTCAGATAAATCATAATGAAACGCACGTTCTGAGGCTGACCACGTGTCTACTTGACTGGAATCACTTGACTCGGAAACTCACCCATGCTAGAACGATCCGTGCGCTGCGTGTGCTTGGTCGTGTGGCGTGGGGCCTCACCTGGACGAGAGTTGCTCTTATAGGGGTCGGTGAGACAGTCACTGGTCCTGCCCCCTTCCAACTCTACTACAAGGTATCGCCTACTCTCCTGCCTCCTTGGCGTATCTGAATGTGTGCGGTTGTGATGTAACTGAACTGCGAAACTGTACGCAAATGGACTTCTCAATATGAATGAAGACAATGCGAAAGTAATTTTGTGCCGGAAACTCGGCGTGGAAAATTAGGAGACGCGTTGCTTAAGGT
>BOPP01000108.1:2838455-2867029 GCA_017312745.1 Gryllus bimaculatus
TCTGAAAGCGTAGCATAAAGAACTTAATTTAGTGTTCAATTCATTTAAATGGAAAATTTTGTTACCTTAACTTCAGTCAATGGCACGCCGTTCATTTTCAGTGAAGTGCCGAGCTGTTTATTTGAAATGGAGAACTGCATTGAAACATTTTCTTTTCATTTACAATTAATTTGTTATTACGAAACCAATTTGAAATATCTGATATTGTACGGTTTCTTTATTTCAAAGAATATTCGTATCATCCGCAAAGAGAACTGTTTTTCCGTTTCTAATCGAGGGAACTCTTCGCGAGAAAGAAATTTGTAAACTAGTTTTTCCAACAAAATAATTTTTTGCGGAAAATAGTCAATTGCCAACTTCTCTAGAATGCTGGTTGTAAAAACCTAAACGTACACTTCTTCAATTATAACTTTTCATATTAATAAAATGCAAAAAACAATAGTACTGATATTATTGTAAGTCTGTCTGTGGTTACCAACTTCACAGAACAGCGCACATGTTTCGCGGATTCCTGTTTACACAACTGACTCAGTATATCTGAGGAAGAAGGCTGCTCTGTTTCAGGCAGACCCTTGAAGTGTCAGTTGTTTATAAATAGACTTAATTGTCGCATTTCGTCAGAAGACTTATATTTGAGACCGTATGTGTGTTTGTGCAAATCATAGCATGACGTAAGTCTTATGGTTGCATTATGTTTGGATGTCACGATGCGTCGTGCCATTGACGCCTTGAATACAGACAGTTCGGCGGACAGCGGGCTGCCCACGTGCGCAGGTGAACAAACTATTTTTTAAAATGTTAATTATGAGTGCCCCACTATGAAATTTAAGGATTATCTAGACCTTACAGATCTATACTAAATTAGTGCGTAAATACATGAGTATTTTTACAATTGACATAAGTGTCGTCCTGAAGTAAACAATTTGCATTTTAAAAATTAAAATGTATTTTAAATATTTAAATAATATGCATACAAAAATTATATTTACATCATATATAAGTACATCTTTTCAAGTTAAATTTAAGTGTAGTTAATTTTTTCTGAATAAAATGGTATTTGCCCATTAATTTTTTAAACATTAGCGTGCATAATTTTTTGGAAAAGTAAATGGTAATATTCTGAAAGGGATGAGATTTAAAAAAAATAAAAAAAATGTATCACCTGTTTTCAACCTATAGATCCCATAAAAAAGTTTCAAGTCACTAAAAAATAATGTTGAAAGTGTGCAATTTGACGTGGAAGTGGACGTGACTTGTATATTGTGTAAAAATATTTATAATCTAAGAAATTACTGTACATATTCTGTAGACACTTCAAAAAAAATATTGTAATTGTTTACAGCAGTTAGTTTAGGAGCAAAACTCTCTAATACATATACTCTTACAAATTCTTTTATAGCTTTGTGACACTTGTTATGACCCCACAGTGTCAGAAAAGTGTAACTTGTAATTATTTGCAAAAATTTGGTTCAGTGACAGAGTCAAGGAGGGCAGGCTTGAGGCATATATTCTCTCTCCTTTGGACATAGAAATGTATAAAATGTGAATCATGTGTTCTAATAATGAAATGCATAGGTGTGCAGACAAGGAAGGCTAGGGGGCCTAAGGTGGCACACCTGAAAATTTTGAGAGGCCCCAAAGCTTCAAGTTTTAAAACATTTGTAAATATGGACATTCATATAAAAACATTCAGGGAATTGATAAACAATGTTCAAAGAACACACTCTCCAAACCATCTGGCGGCACTGTAAATTGTTCAACCTGAAATCATTTGTACTTGTTAATAAATTGTGTTAATTAATTGTATCATTATCAAAAGTTTTAATTCCGTTCTCCTTGTAGTATGTTTTATTAGTTTTTTAAAGAAATGTCGTATGTAAAAAAAAATGTTTAATGGAAAAGAACGCCTGAGGGATGGGGGTAGAAATGAAGTTTGTTTACTTGTTTTAGGTTACACAAGCCAATAAATTGTATGAACGTTTATTTTTATTATAATGCTAAATATGTTATTAAATATTTGCAGAATGTTCCTAAAATTTAAAAAAAAAAAATCATTTTTTTGCCAGTTCTCTTATATTTTGTTACGCAGGAGCAAAATGACATTGCACACTTCTTCTTTTTATTTCAGTACCAATGATAATGGTAAACATTAACTGAGTGAATGTATATAAATTTGATTCTTTTAGAACTTTTACCAAATCCTTGTGATTGTTTGGTAAAGATAATGATAGAATACTTTTATCCAAATGGATGTGGCATTTGTAATGTTACATTGTCCACTAGAAACTTAAGGAAAGGCTGGAATAATATAAGAATGAAGGTTTTTCAAAGATCCTCAACAATAATTGTTACAAATTTGAGTTATATGAAAAACTACTGAAAATAATATAGTTGAAGAAATAAGACTATCAGAAAAAATTATTGAAACATATTAAGAGAATGAAGAATGAATGACTTTCAGAACTAGCATTAAATTACTCGTAGGATGAAGAAACAGTAGAAAACCATAGAAAAAATGGAGAGAAGAGGAAAATCTGGAGTTAGAAGCCAGCTGGTCTATTGTACAGACAGGAACAGACCAGATCCTGCGTTTCAAGATAATGATGAAAGTAAACATTTCCTTTAGTTTACTATTCCTAAAACTGGTCATCATTTCTCTTCACTTCAAATTTTTCAATCCACCTTTTAGAAGGGAAATTAAGCTTCCCATTGGCATTTTTCATCAGATGGCAGATGTCTTTAAAAAAAACAACAAATAATACCATTAAGGAAGCCTATTCACCCTAATGTAGACCCTTCATTATGAATTACAAGAGAGGATGAATGATGAGACTGATGACAGTATCAGAATTTAAGAAGTTATTTAGTGCTGAAATTATGATATTTTATTTCAGTGAAAATAATTTTTTGTGATGTAGAATATGAATAATCGGGTTTATTTCCAAAAGCTCAATGCCATTTCTCATCCGTAAAGAAGTTAAAGGGCTCCCAAATCACTTTTTAATGATCCAATAAGATAATTTTAAAAGAACAGCACGTCTCCACAGCAGTAAGAGCATAGGCGCTCTCAATGTGTTATAATATGATGCCCCTGTTGTACAGGTTTTTTAGTCTTGCTTGATATTCCTTATATTCTGAGGTATTGGGAGGTAAGAAAGGTAGGAAAAACAATTATTACAATATTATCATACTGTATGAAAAATTTTCAAGTGAATGTAATATTCAGGATTGAAATAAGCAGTGGTTGTTTTCAGTCAATGTTGTTGATAATAAAACAAATAGGAAATAAAACTTGTGCCTCATTAGTTTTCTTGTATAATCAATATCAATTGTTTTATATTATTTAAATTAATGTTATTTTGAACATAAATGTACATTACATTGCAAGACATTACAATGCTTTACATTACCTTCCATTAGCATCTATTATAATAGGAGGAGTTTGCCTAACAAAATAAAACACAAACATATAACATGTGACTTGTTAATATTGCTTTACTTTACAGGGTTGACTTTTGGTGTATAAAACAACCATGTAATAAATTTTTACAGATTTATATTTCATGTACAATAGAGCTTTGTTTAGGGAATAGTAATAGTTTTCTTTGATAATCATCAGATGTTAGGATTAGTTCTTACTCTTGTGTCCCTACTTGTAAATATGTCCGAAAATGCTGAAATAAAGAATATTAATATAACATACGGTGGATGTAGCAAAAGATGTTGCAGGGCAATTTGGTAGGAGGGGCATTTCATGTTAGTGTTTGTGACTGAAATTGCAGTTTCCTGTTCTGATGTTTATTATTGTCATTGTTCTTTATTAGAAAATTCTTTGCAGGCTTTCATGGAATAAAAGCTATCAATTGTTTTGTGCAGAGGTGGTGGTGTTCAATGTTCTCCGGTGATTGTTCCATCTTTTCTGCATTCCCCTACAGAAGTGTGCCCACAAATCCTTCCATGTGTGTGAAGTTGGCAATAATTCTTTATTTCAAAAGTGGTCTCAAGGTGGTTGTTGTTGTTGTTTTAAATTAATTGGGTCACTTTAGAAACGGCTAAGGACATTTGTAATCACTATTATTTTAAGCATTAGTAACATGTTGACTATAGATATAACAACATTAGATACAAAATGTAAGCAAAGAATAATGAATTAATTAAATTTTTCACAATAATTTAAATTAGTTTGTTTGAAACCTTTAATTATTAAATATGTTATCATTAATTTACAGCCATCAATTGAATTAAAATTTTCGCATACATCATTTTCAATGCTAAGAATTTTTCTTATATTTGGATTATTTGAAACATTTGAATATATTTGGAACATTGTTGGAGAGTGTGACTAGTAGATAGGATTCCACCACATTTTCTTTCATTAGTTGACAGAGGGTAAAAGAGGAGTGGTCAATTCTTGTTCAAGTACTTGCTCCCTGGTTCATATATGTATATTGCAGATTTTTAAATCTGCCACTGCCTTCTTTACAAGATGGAGTGTAAATGATAGAGCTTTCTACTAATGATTCCATAATTTTATTATGTACTTCTTTAAAAATTATTATGTAATTTTCAGGCATCTCTTTGAAATTCGGGATTTAGGTGATTACTAATGACTTATTAGATTACAGTATGGAATAAACAATTAACTTTTGTGTCTCAAAAAGTAAAATGTGTTCTTCTGATGTATTTTTCTCCTGAATTCAAATACAATGATGATTTCCCCCATAACTCAAAGTTTCAAGGTTTATAATTTCAAACATTTTAAAACTTTTTGCATTCTTACTTACACAATATTCGAACTTTCTGACTGGTCTAGAAAGTAAGAAATGACTATTTTTTACTATATTTTGCCTATTTAGCATGCCTGTTAATGGTCCAACCAGAATCGGCAGCATAGTAAGATTCCATTTTCCTTGATATATCTTTTCCATAGCTAAAATTTCCTGAAAATGATCCCCGTGCTCATTGCTCACTGTGTCAAGATTTTCTGGAAGTCTAGGTGCATGTGCAGGAACTGTACTTTTAAAGACATAGTATAATCCACAATTTAAAAAGATGCTATAAAATAATTGTCATTATCTTGGTAATTTGCCGGCTTTCAATTTCCCTAAAAACAGCAACATTGTTTAATTCTTGCCAAGCTGCTCTCTTCAGTGGATACAATAATTCCTCAAGTAATTCATCATGTAATAATGATCATATTTGTGGACCCACAAATATTTCTTCTTTAATTTTCACAGCTCTACTTTTAGGAAACATCTGTTTTAAGGACACAAAACCAGGAGTATTGTCCATAGACGAAGTTCTTCATTAATCCTAATTTTATATGTAACGGAGGTAGGTACACATGCTGTATTCACACAAAAATTAACAGTAATTTGCGTAACCAAGTTGCAAACCAAGATCACAAATATCCCATTGCATATTGAAGCTTTTCCCATATAAATTTAAAGTTTTTGTACATGTATATTTCATACTAGCTGCGGGCACCACAGGTAATGATAGGAATTAATTACCATTACACAGAAATACAGCTTTAAAACTAACTTTACAGGAATCCACAAACAAGCACCGTTCTGTAGTCTTTGTTAAGCAGAAATAGCAGTCAGGAGAGTGATCTTTGGGTTCCCTCCAAATCATAGGGATAGCAAATGGCATGTGGCAGGTGCCACTTTTCTATGTAGTGGAAAGTCTAGAACGTCATAAACAACAGATTGTGTGTGTGTTTGGGGGAGGGGGAGGGTTAAAGGCCCTTATTTGGTCCCCCACTTTACACCCGAAATAAAGTTCATAACACTTTTCCACTAATGGAGTAAAATTTTGCCTTTGGAACTGACTATATACAAAACAAAAATTGTTTGTATTATTTAAACAAAATCTAGCTATTTTAACTAATGGCTAACTAGTGACTAATTAAAAAGAATGTAAATATGAAATACACAGTTCAAGCACAATGAGGTTCACAGGTATCTCACAATTGGATTAGTTCTGATGAATGTGTGCCATTCTAGATCATTTTGTACATGTCTGAATCTGTACCACTGTAGCAACACACCCATTTGATTTAGCTCATTTGGTTCCATCATATTTACAATGCTTCGGGATATTTTTCTTGACAATGGGCAAATGGAAGAAGAACTTTTTCTAAATATTTAAAAAATTAAAATGACAAAACAACTGTGGGTGTTGGAGAAATTCCAAATACATATTTGAAAACCAGACGAAAACTTCATTAGGTACATTTATTGGTACTTGTGAGATGAAAATTGTGTTGACCAGTGTTATATGCCACAGTGCAGTGCATGAATTTTTCCGTAACATTGCTGCACTCAAATCACCGATGCAGATGTGGTTTATTGGATTTTTATGAAAATCTTACATTGATCTTTGTATTAATTTGCTATTCAGTTGATTTTCTCTTCCAATTTTCATTGGATCTTTTACCTTTATGAATGAAAATTTGAGGTAATCACCTTCAGTGTCAGGTATTGTCAAAGGTGGAACACTTATTCCTTTGTCTTCAGTGATTTGATCCTGGAGAGCCTAAATAGATTTATTATTTTGGTATATAAATTCTTAAATTGGCTATTATCTGAATAATAATTTTTAAGTTCTGGATAGATTAGATGGTAAATCAGGTAGTATTCCTGCTGCTTTGATGGCATATTTGAAGGGTAGCATTTGTCTGTGATTAGATGGGGTTAGTTCTTTAGGATCTGTTGCAATACTACCAACAGGGCTGGCACCGAAACAACTGGGTATATTATTACTATTTTATGATGGGTATATGGACATAAAAATAACATTTTAGATATCTCAACTTGGGCTAATTCCCTTACCAGACACAGATTTGGATAATGATACAATTTTAATTTTGATAATGTAAAGGTAACAGATATAAAACAGAGGAAGTACCCAAGATTAATATCAGAGACTCTACATATCAAACTTAACAGTATATTGAATTTCAGTGTTGAATCCAACCGAATTACAAGTATGTATGACAATTTACTCCATAAAATTAAAAACATCTAAAAGCATTTGTTTCAAATCCAATATACGGTATTTGAAACCAAATATCTTTACTCCAATGACCTTCCAAAATATTTCTTCTTTCTAGACTCTCCATAGAATATTTCCATCGATCTCTCCCCCTCTCCCCCATTTCCCCTCTCGCTCCTGTCTCTGACACAACCTTCCATTTTCTTTTCCCGGACATTCCTTCCTGAATTTCTTGTGACCAGTCAGTAAATGCATTGGAATTAAACACGACACATATTGCAGTGTTGTGGCTAAATGCTGAAGTGAGACGTATATGATACATCGTAATGTATTGTATTATACTTGTTATAACACCTGTTAAGTGTGTGTGACACATGCTTTAATGTTTGGTCGATTTAATCATTTCTTGTGATAGTTTTGTATGTGCTAATTTTTGTTATAATTTGTAGATGACCTGAAGATTAGGATTACCCAATTTACACAATTATCTCCTTTTTTTATTTCTGTGTTAATTTTTCTTTGTAATAATATATATTCATTTCTTTTGTAAATAAACAATTTTTTACAAAAGAGTCCCTGGTCAAAGGGAATAAAGGCACCGACTGACTGTGACGTGATGAGACTTGACCACTGGATCCATGGGGGGGCATGCCCCTCACCCCAAAGGCCAGGAGTGTTCATTTACCTTCCTTTATTTGACAAATTTTTTTAAAATTATTTATTTATGTTCAAATTATGTAATTATTTAAACAATATTGTATAGTGTCATATCTACAGTACATAAATAATACACAATATAATTAAAAATACATTTATTATTTAACAAAAATCTACAATGCACCCCCCCTCCCCAATGATTGGCCGGATCCGCCCGTGGACTTGATTAAGATAGTAATCACTTCCTATTGGTAATGAAGGATTACTCAGGGGCCCTCAATGCCCAAAAAGGGAGATGTGTTGCGTAAACAATGGTGCAACAATTGGAGAGAAAAAAATCTGGAGTATATGGTTTCTGAATTGCAAATTTGGCATAGAGTATTTTTTCAACCTAACTTTTGAGTGCTTATTCAGCTCAACCATTCGAAATATTGAAGGAGTTTATTAGTAAAAATATGCTTAAAATTGACTTATCAGCTTATTTTCAAAGTTCTGCAAATATCTTCTTGCATATATTTCAGTATATTTGTTTAAAGGCATAATGCATGCAATTTTGTGTAGCATTACATAGAATTTGTAATATATCAACGTTCTAATCAATTTAATAGTATTTTGTAAATTGTCAGTGTTTTAGATACAATTACTCATATATATCTGAACTACAAAGACTGTTCATAAAATATTGTTAATAAGAATTTTTTAATGGATTACAATTATAATCCAAGGGACCACTTACCTTCAAATTTTGAGTGCGACCACTGAAGGGTTGTATGAATTGATTTAATTGTCTTTAATGTAAGAGAATACCACTGCATATAATAATATTCAATATATAGACAATTATTTTTGGTTTCCCTTTAAAAATAAATTATTGATAATTAATTAGGAAACAGAAACAGATTACGAATCACGATAGAGCTGATAATAAAGTAGAGTGTATATGTCTATGACATGATTTACTTGCAGATATTTTTTAATTGGTATGTGATATTTTGATCCCCCAAGGGAGTACAGGTCATTGACATTGACATTGGCAGTGGGGCTTGAGTATCTTAATGGCACTGAGAGCTATGCAGGTGGTGTCTTAGCTACTAGTAGGGCCTCCCTTTAGGGCCGTTTTAACAGCTTTGGGGATCCTTGAGCTTACGTTAATTTGGAGACGCCCTATTATTACTTTCACCTATCTCCCCCTTCTCCCAATTTAAAGACAGATTTGTTAAAAAAAAAAACTTCACATTTCTGAGTGACATTCTCGCAACAACCAGCGCCATTACATATTATAAATGGTATACAGCGATGCGCGAAACATCAGTTCATTATGCCAAATTTTTGCGAATAGTTTAATTATATACTACTTTTTACCCGTTTTTTAAAATTTAATTAAAAAAAATAGTATTGAATAATCTTTTAGAGCTATCGGTGGCCATTGAACATCGTGAGTCCACGGGCTAACAAGGGTCTGCCTCCCTTGCGGACAAATCAAAGGAAAGGGGTTAGACAGAGAAGGACCCCATAAGAGGACCTAAACGCAAAGAGGAGGCGAGCGAAGGCCAACAAATTCCAGGGTTAAAGACGGCGATAGAGACCCAACGACCTAGGATGCCAATGAGTGGACACCTTCAACTCTTCTAGTTGGTTCTTCCAAAGGGGGAGTCGCACCTCTAAACCATGGCGAATACAATTTCTCTAAGACAAGGAAAGTCCAAAGTAGTTCCCCTCTCCTTGGGAAAGAGGTTACGCGGGGAGGGCTAGTAACCCACACATGTAAAATGAGATTCACCTGCAGTGTCCAGGAAGATGGCCTCGAAACCAATACTATTAAGACGTTTAAGGCAAGGAAAAATGAAATATGTGAGCGGATATTTTGATTGACTTACATATATATTTATCAGATTCGGCTGCTGCCATAAATGAATAAATCATTACTATGTATACAGCATTTCAGTAAAGCTCTTGAGTGCGGAGGTGTGTTTTTGGCACTGGCGTCTGACCACTTCCCGTGCACCAATCGAGACGTATGAGCTGTCATTCGACGCGTCTCGGTCTCCTGATGGGGAAATGATAATGTGTTTTCGTATCCCGCTAGAAGATTTCAATAAATTTCCAAAACGTTTTTTCTTTTATTTTTTTTTTTCGTATGTGTTTTGGCGCTGCGATCTTTGTGGTAATGCCAGGAATTAAACCAAACCTCCTAAATCGATCTATGTACGTGGTGTTGATTAAATACCAGAGTCCAAAGGCATTTTTTTTCTTAATACGCCATAATTTTCTTTCACGACCTTGGCAATATTGATGTTGACATCTTTAAGTAAACAACTGAATTCCCAAGTAAATTGCAATGCATTTTGATTTCAATTTAGAGTCAAATTATTATCGTAGTTTTAAAAATAAATTTGCCGAAACCTACGAACAGTATTGCGTCGAAACATATTGAACTTGAATAATGCAAGTGAATATCGAGAAAACAAAACTGTGAGTAAGCTAGAGAATGAATGAACGTTTTGTTCGACTTCGCACTCTTACGTTATTACATAAGTGCGCGAATACTGTTTTCAAATGAAAATGAGTCACAACTTAAGTTTATTAAACTTAACTAACACCTTATTGACATAAACATACAAGATATTCACCTATTAAGATTCGCATGCAAAACTAGACTCTCATACAAATTACGATTAGTAGAGCAATTGCAGAAGTATAAGTGAACATAAATTAGACTGAGTTTGCGGAGTTTCATCCCTTCAAAAATTAAGGGAGAAAATGTGGAAGTGTTAAGGAAATGTGGGGATGAATCAAATGTAGTTGTAAAAGATGTTGCGACAGAATTTTCGGAACTAATTGGGAATGCTCTGCATTTTTGCATTTTGCATTTATGCTAATGCAAAAGTGCTATGTGTATTTTTTTGCATATTACCAAAACAGCGTAAAAATGTAGCTGTACAAAAATGTAACTATTAGCATCAAAAATTGCAAGTATTTGCGATTATGATTTTGAAATTGCAATAAAACCAGTTCATATCCCGTATGGAAGTAACACACAAGACCACTGGGTATTGGGAACTTTCGAACGGCAGTATACATTATCAGCTACTACTAATCATTGGTTCGTCCAATGCATATACTGAAAGAACATATTTATACAAAGCTGGGCTTGAAAGAAATGTAGTATTAAAGAAATTTTCAACCCATGAAACTATTTTTAAAACAGTTTACAGGGACAGCAACGCCATATTTTGCTAGTAAATAAAATATTTTACGTAAATGGCGAAGTAGAGTAAATGGCGTGGTAATGAACCAAAATGTTTCGACTTCAATGATTTTTAATATTTGTATTTTATTTCGCATACGCACAGTCGCATTTACGTCCATTTATTTTCAATTTTATTTTTCATAATCGTCGTCGTAGTCCTCTTCGTTGCAGGGGAGGTAGATGACTTTTATGTCATTGTCCTGAAACGGACGATTGTTTGACTGTATGAGTGTGCCATTATTATTTTTCATATTTTTGAAGGCAGCGATCTGAAAAGGAAAAACATAGATGGCACTTAGTAAAAGCCAATTATTGCTATTGCTTTTCAAAGATAAGAGTAAGACAATACATTACCTTAATAGTTGACGGAACTTTCGTAAGAAAACAAATTAAATATAAAGAGAAGGTCGATCGTTTTCTATTCGTATTTTTAGCTTTTTCTTACAAATTATTATGCACTTTCAGAATTTTAGAATATTTCATTGTACTAGGGGATAAACTAAAATGACGATTCTAAACTTTTTAATACCGCAGGCAGTGTTTCTGGTATTAAAATAAATTTCTATAAAATTGAAAATTTCAGGCAATATTATAAAAAGAAAAACAAATGATAGAAACAACACCGTTGTAGATTCCAATTCAAAGAACTAAATATCAACTTGATCCGTAAAATAATCGCAGACTTATGTAATATGTAACTCATACCACTTACCACCGTTCGGTCTATGCAGGCAGTCTTGTCATGAACGAACCAAGTGACCCCTTCTGTGCACGGTGGTATGGTGAAGGATCCTTCGTACATGTAATAGCCACATTGAAAATACTGAGGCATGAAGAATTTCGGTCTGGTAATGTATGAATAAAAGCTACCAGGTGTCTCAATTTGTTTTGCCACATAACTATCATACATATATAGGTCTTCCTCCATGGAAACTCCGCATTCCTTTAAAAAATGTGAATCTCTCAGACATGAATATGTAACTTTTCAGTTATTCCAAAACTACAGTCGAATCACAATATTATTCAAATTCGTGATTATTCCAGAAACTTTATTACTTTGTAAACAATTCTAATAAGCAAGAAAGTCAATTTTTTGGGGGATGAGATTTCATACGTTGTAATTCTTCCGAATGTAGGTTCTTCAACGTACATTCTTGTCCCATTTATTAAAATCTGCAAATAGAGGTGAGTGAACAGTATTCTTGAATTTATAGAACTGCTTCGTTCTCATTCATAGCTCGTAAAAGTTGTTTGCGAAAATTGCGAAATTTTGCCAAATTGTCAAAAGTAGCATGTCTCAAACTGTAACAAACAAGCTTACAAGTGAAACAAGCTTTCAGATTTGTAAATGAAATATGAATTTGAATGCCAATTTTTGAAACGTAATTTTGCTATATTTGAACGAGGAATGGTGCTAGAAAAAAAAATTAAAACTAAAATTAACATTTAGTATGAGTTGAAAGAGGATATTTATGAACGTTTCACTATCTCTGCTACCTATTGTTTCAGGGGGACATATCGCCTCTGAGCAAACAATATCTCAATTTTTATGGAAAACTAGAAATTCCGCATTACCCATGGATATACGAACCACAGTCGTATATTCAACAGAAAGAGGAATGATTTCGATGAATTCTAACTGTAATGTATCCACCTTGGTCTTTGCCCTGTTTTGCGTTGCACTGCTCAGAACTACTCTGTTCAGTGCCATCCGCCCAGCTCCACCTTGCCATTGCACCTTTTACGACACGATGGATAGGAGAAAGTCGGAGCAATGCAATATTTATATGCGCATTTATGTGAATATTTTTTATTTAAAAAAGGATTTGAAATTGTTAAATCAATCCTACTCAATTCTTCCCCTACCGTACCCGCCCGTCCGCGTTCCTGCTATACAACGTATCTTCGCGCCGTGCTCTTCCTCCTATCGGCGGCTTACTCTCAACCTTACGCTGCCTTATCCTCCCCCCCTCAGCAACAGCTCATTCTTCCCCACCAACCCACCGCCACACGTCCGACGCAACCCAGCTTCCACCTTCTTCTGCTTACCCCACGCCCGACCTACACCAGATCCACCTCCACAGTACGCCTCGTCAACTCTGCCTTACCCGAGACTCTCGTCCCCTCATCTCTGCCCTACAGCGCATGCCCCGTCCAACCCAGCTCCACCCGAAACGCCTGTCACTGGCCTTAACTGGGCCGTCCGCACTGCTCTAGCCTTAACTGCTCTCACACCTGCCCTATACCACAATGCCGTCCACCGCCAGCTCCACCGGAAGCGCCATGCGTCACTGGGCCTTACCTGGGGCCCGTCCGCTCCTGCTCTACTTACTGCTCCTCACCCTGCCCTATCACATTGCCGCGTCCACCCAGCTCCACCCGAACGCCTCGTCACTTGCCTTACTGGGGCCCGTCCGCCCTGCTCTAACCTTACTGGCTCCTCACCTCTGCCCTACCACATGCCCGTCCACCCAGCTCCACCGAACCTCTCGGTCACTGCCTTACCTGGGCTCGTCCCCCCTGCTCTACTTACTGCTCCTACCCTGCCCTATTCCACAATGCCGTCCCTCCCAGCTCCACCGAACGCCTCGGTTACTGCCTTACTGGGGCCCTCGCGCCCTGCTCTACCTTACTGCTCTCACCCTGCGCCACTACCACATGCCCGTCCAACCCAGCCACCGAACGCCTCGTTAACTGCCTTAACTTGGGCCCGTCCCGCCCTGCTCTACCTTACTGCTTCCTCACCCTGCCTACCACATGCCCGTCCACCCAGCTCACCGGAACGCCTCGTTACTGCCTTAACTGGGGCCCCGTCCGCCCTGCTCTACCCTTAACTGAGCTCTCACCCTGCCCTACCACATGGCCCGTCCACACCCGCTTCTACGAACGCCTCGTTAACTGCCTTACCTGGGGCCCCATCCGCCCTGCTGCTCCTACTGCTCTCACCCTGCCCTTATGCCACATGCCTCGTCCACCAGCTCCACCGAACCCATCGTTACTGCCTTACTGGGGCCCCGTCCCTGCCCCTGCTCTACGCTTATGCTCCTACTCCTGCCCCTAGCCACATGCCCGTCCACCCGCTCGCACCGGAACGCCTTCGTTACCTGCCTTACCTGGGGCCCGTCCGCCCTGCTCCTACTTACTGGCTCCTCACCCTGCCCTACCACATGCCCGTCCCACCAGGCTCCAACCGAACGCCTCCGTCACTGCCTTACCTGGGGCCCGCTCCGCCCTGCTCCTACTTTACTGCTCCTCACCCTGCCCTAACCACATGCCCGTCCCACCCCAGCTCCACCGAACGCCTCGTCACTGCCTTACCTGGGGCCCGTGCCGCCCTTCTCTACCTTACGCTCTCACCCTGCCCTACCACTCCCGGTCCACCCAGCATCCACCGGAACGCCTCGTCACTAGCCCTTACCTGGGGCCCGTCCGCCCTGCTCTACCTTACTGCTCCTCACTCTGCCTACCACATGCCCGTCCACCCAGCTCCACCGAACGCCTCGTCACTGCCTTACCTGGGGCCCGTCCGCCCTGCTCTACCCTTACTGCTCCTCACCCTGCCCTAACCACATGCCCGTCCACCCAGCTCCACCGAACGCCTCGTTACTGCCTTACCTGGGGCCCGTCCGCCCTGCTCTACCTTACTTGCTCCTCACCCTGCCCTACCCACATGCCCGTCACCCCCAGCTCCACCGAAACCGCCTCGTCACTGCCTTACCTGGCGGCCCGTCGCCCTGCTCTACTTACTGCTCCTCACCTGCGCCCTACCACATGCCGTCCACCCAGCTCCACCGAACGCCTCGTTACTGCCTTACCTGGGGCCCGTTCCGCCCTGCTACTACCTTACTGCTCCTTCACCCTGCCCTACACAATGCCCGTCCACCCAGCTCCACCGAACGCCTCGTTACTGCCTTACCTGGGGCCCGTCCCCCTGCTCTACCTTACTGCTCCTCACCCTGCCCTAACCACATGCCCGTCCACCCAGCTCCCACCGAACGCCTCGTCACCTGCCTTAACCTGGGCCCGTCCGCCCTGCTCTACCTTACTGCTCCTCACCCTGCCGCTACCACATATGCCGTCCACCCAGCTCCACCGAACGCCTCGTTACTGCCTTACCTGGGCCCGTCGCCCTGCTCTAAACCTTACTCGCTCCTCAACCCTGCCACTACCCCACTCCCGACTCACCCAAGCTCACACAGTACGCCTCGTCACTCTGCTTGCCAAAGAGGCTCGTCCATCTGCTCCAACCTTACTACCGCTCACCCTACGCCATCTGCGACGCGTCAGCTCCACTTCTTGACGTGTTCGCAGTTTACCACCGATTGATGCCATTCCAACAAGATACTTGCAAGATATGAAAAAGTACAACATCTGAAATTTGCTTGTAGTGAAGAAAAATTCGATTGATGTAATTTTTTGCAAAAATATCATATATGCAGTTATTTTTTTCTTGTTTTGAAGGTGACTTGTACAAAAATTTCATTAAGTTCGAATAGATTGTATATTAGATAATTGAAAAAGAAAACAACAGACTCACATTCGTCTATTTATAAACATTCGTTTTAGTGCTACAAGTGTGAATCTAATTGAAAACATGTTTTAGAAAGAACAACCTCAGTTATGACCAACACAAATACTTTATCTTTCAGTGATAACTTCTACATAATCGTTCTAAGTGTTTTTGAAGATTAGCACGGTTAACCCACAGATATCGTCGAAACTATTTCATTAGTTTTTTTATAATCTAAAAAAGTATACGACTATAAAAAGACATTTAACTTTGATTTCATAGACAGCCACTTCAATTTTATTTACGTAGATGAGCTAACTTTCTGATATTCCACTGTTAAACAAGAATACAAAGTGATTTTTAATGATGTGTTCGAATCTGAATTAAATTGAAGAAAACATCATTTGTTGTTTGGTCTCCTACAGAATTATTTTTTGACATTCCAGTTATTGCTTCTAAAATGTTGATGTATTGAGCTATTCCTCTCTTCACTCCCCTTTCTAATGTAAACAATATTTATTTATTTAATATGTAAAATTTCTTCTGCCTTGGCTTGCTCAGAATTACTTATATTATTTAACCAAGGGAATCGTTCGGGTCACAGAAAAATTTATATCGTTGGTGGACCGTCTTCTCATACGGAATCGCAAGGATGAAACTTTGACGTAAGGAATATATTTTGCTCGATTAAATTAATGTATTGAAATTTTAAAAAATTAAATAAGTTCATCTTTCTGAAAAACATTATAATTTCCCATTCTTAACATTTCTTCTATAATTTCTAACCCTCGCTGTAATAGCTGAATACACAAACTAACAGAAAACAATATTACACTTGTCGATTTATCCATTTTTACTCAATTTATAAACACATACATAATCTTAATTAACTGCATTTATTCAATGAACAGTTCCACTTTTTTATTATGTTATCTTCATTATTAACTAACAACACAACTCTTCATAACTTCTTAAAAAAATATCACACTCCCTTTTTGGCTCATGGCAAACCTAAACGGCGATGTTGCTGCATTCATATCTTACCACCTGCGATGCCACGCCGTATCGATGCTGGTTTTCGTTCTGCTTCCAAATTTTAAACGTCCAATTTTAATAATCTTTCGAAATTTCGTTAAAAATGTATTCACTCGATTTTACAATCGCTATTAGTTTTTCCAATTTTCAACTTCATTTACATTAGACTATTAACTTCGGAGAAAAAAATCTCTAACAAATTAATTGAGCTAACAGTTTTCACTCACCACAGATCTACTATCGATCTGTTCGCGAATCACGGCTCAGCACGTTCTGTTCGATAAGTTATATTCCCGCCTTTCATTGTTTCTTTCAATAGCCGATCGCGTTCCAAAATTCGTTCCTTGTTGCTCATTCTGTGCATTCTCTTCAATTGTCAAATATCCGTGTTCCTTCCGAGTGGCTATTTTACTTGTTTTACTTATCACTGCATTTAACTCTTTGACAATCTGGTCTCGTTTCTATTCTTCATTTATATATTTATTGGTCGGCGAATTAGCCATCCTAGAACACGCGAACGAACCACTTGTACTCACTGAGCCGTCATGTTCTCCCGGGGACCCAGTGCAAGTGACCTTTTTTTTTTGAGGGGTTAATGCAAGTCATTCTTACACCCTAGGATTGTTAGCCCTGGGGTAATGGAGTATGAGGTGTTGATCATGAATGATTGGGTGAAGAGCATCAGCAAACATACACACAACCATGCCCGAGACGGAACTTGAACCCGTCATCCTTCCATCCGAGATCGCCACAGCACTAGTCTTCGCGATCTCGGCTATTTATTATTTATATTATTATACACGGGAATTCCTCACTTATCTATATCAACTATTAACTTTATTTTCCGACGTTTTATTACATTGGTTACTTCCTATTATTCTTTATATTTTAATTTCGACGCCAATGTTGACCTCCATTGTCGTTTTCCTAATATCTTCACCTTCAAACGTTTTTATGATGTTTTTTTATAAAACTCCAGGATACTCTATCACAGTACGAGGAGCTGATAGAGTGCAAATGGTTTGAAAAGTAAGAAACTTCTTAAGTAAAGGATCTTATTTTTCCTTTAACGTAACTAAAATTTGATATTACAAAACGTGTACAGAAAAATTATGTAGACGGTATTTTAAATTCAATTTGTTTTTCTATCGGTAATTCAAATAGGCTGTATCAAATACAGAAAAACAATTTTGCTTTAAAATACGCTCTTTTTAAAAAATATGTTTTTTGTAAAGATGATCGTTTTAATTTTAGTGAAATACTATGATGTTTTTATTGAAATAATATGAAGTTTAAAAGCCGGCCTTATAATACAATGCTATTTACTGAAAGTCAGAGTAATTTTATTCATACTTACATTAATTAAGAAGGCCAAAATGATGGCGCGATTCATTTCAAGATTTCGATGCACCACGTGCGTTTCGAAGACAGAACTAGGCAAAAAGATGTAATTGTCAGAGAGTTCACGCTAGCATGAATGTAAAAATATTGAGAACAATTGAATATTGCATTCAGTTAATATACAATTGTTGAAGCGTTCGTGAAGTGGTAAGATCCAGTGCAGATTTCGAGAGCACTGTAGACGGAGAGGCATTTTCCTTGTCCTAGTTATTGCCAGAAAGATCAAAACAGAATGGGGTCGGACAGGATCGTAGTCTGTCATTTCAGAAACGTCTCTCAAAAATTCCTAAAAATTTCTGTGACCTGTACCATTTTTATAAGCGTACTGTTGTCTGTACGAGCAAAAAAATTGGGCAATTTTTACTTTCTCGCTACGGAGTAGTGAGAAAGTTATGTATTTTCTGCCCAAAAAAGGTGAATTTTCAACAGAACATTTATTACACGGCCTTGGCAACGAAAAAGTTGATAAATACAGTTGCCAAGGAAAAAAATATTCTATAATGTTGTGTACCCAGAATCCAGGATTTGTGTGTCCTTGATACTGAAAAATCGAATGACGGCTAAACATCTGTCTGTGAATAACGCTAGCGGCTACATCGTTCAGCCGATTTTCTCCAAAATTGATATTCTACAATTGTTCTGATTGATGTTGCAGCGCATTGTATTTGAAACCGATAATATTATTTTGGGCGCTACTTTACATGAAGCCCTGGTGACATTTTCCAGATAAAAAATCACTCCAACGTTTTTGAAGAAATTTTGTTGTTGGATAGTGTAACGGACGTTTACAACAATGGTGCAGGTCTCATATTTGACAATCCTGACGTTTACAAAATTGCAAAGGTTCAAACGTTTTTCGCCGTCTTCCTACAAATAAAATACTTAAGATAGAGATTTTCCCCTTAGTTAAATTTATTTCTTAAAGATAGATTTTGAAATAAGGACATGTATAATTTTTCGTGTAATTTTGCGTGCAATTACGGGCGAGAAAGTACGTGTTGTTTTTGCATCACTAGTTGAAAAGGTCGTTAGGGATTCTTGTAAAGTAGGGGAGAGGCTGGCTAGCACAAGCCATGGTAACGCAGGTACCTTCATGACCAAAAAAAAGGCGTTCATAAGCTCGAGCTTTGTGTCACATTACGACCTAACGAACTTCACACAGAAGTCTCAATATAAGCAGTGCAACCATGATGAAACCGTAATTTCAAATGTGTTTTAGCATTCAAAGAGTAATATTTTCATTGATTGTCATCTGTCGATTTGATAGAAAATATTGTCTCTTTTTTAATTTCAGTAGTATACATATCTTTTCCGGCTCTCACACGCAACCGATCTTCATAAATGAGGAATCTAAAGAATGAGAATATCACGTAAACGTGACGAATTGCACTTTTACTTTAAAATGCGAATGATGTGTTTTAAAAAAAGCTTCTAAATATTCATGTCAAAAGCAACCCGCAATACTCTGCCAGCTATATCGTTAAATAACTCCTAAATGAAGCGTTCTAGGGCCTTAAAAATGAAAATTGTGAGGCTACAGGTAGCAAACATTTCCCACACCGTAATCTACAGGATGAGATATTCCTGGACATTCTATTAAATGCTTTCCGGTTCGGTGCTTAATCGATATTCTGTTCTTTCTATTTTCTGTGGCCTGGGCTAGATTTTTGGTCATACCAGATACTATTGCAAGCTGCCATCTATCGCCGCCAAAAGTACATTTTTTTCAAATTTTTTTACATTCCTCGTTTTTCTAATGTAAGAAATATTACGTTCAGAATATTACAGAAACGTTGAACTGTAGGTCCTTTTGTGTCCCTGTAACAAAATTGTCGTTAAAAACGTTGGAGCCGTTTTTAAGAAAATTTCGTTTAATTGTTACTGTAAATTCAACATATGAAGCTCTTTTTCGTACAAAACGTTTGAGCTTTCCAGAAACTTCATTGAAAGACGTAAACATTAAAATCGTGAGGGGCTAGAAAAAATATTTTTTGGCAATTTCTGCCATCTCTTAAAATACATTGAGCATTATCCTTATCAAATGTTTAAAACAAAAAAATGGAGCCGTTTTTGAGAAAATTTAGTTTTTATTTTGAAAATTGCATAGATTGCACGCAGTTTTGCGCGAAAAACGAAAATTTTCAAAAAATGTACAAGATCTTAATGAAAGAACTAACTACGGATAAATTCTTTATCTTGAAAATTATAGCTGTAGGAAGGCACCGAAAAAATCAAACTTTTGAAATTTTCGAAAATTTAGAGTTAACCGTAATAATCGGATCTTTCCCATATTTATAAGTGTATTTTACTCTATTTTCACAAAAAAATTAATAAAATTATTTGAGAAAAGTTTGAAAATATCTGGGGGGCTTCATGTAAAGTACCACAAATTTTAGTGAATTTTTTTCAAAATCGCCTCGCTTCTAGCCGAGCCAGCTCGAGCGGGGAATATCTCATTTTGGAAAAAATCCTACGTATGGTTTAGGCACTAGTGGTGTTCACACGCGAACAAATGGACGGACGTTAAAAAAATACTATTTCAGAATCATGGGACCTCAAAACGTGTATTTTCGTCGAAATCTAGAAATTCATGTTCCGCAGCATTACATAACTTTCTCTATTCTACGCATATTATTCCATATATTCGTACGTATACGAGAAAGTAATATACTATGTATATTTCTACGTATACGAGAAAGTAATATACTATGTATATTTTTACGTATATACGTACGTATACGAGAAAGTAAAAACATTAAAGCATCGTCTAGAAAACATATATAGTAGACCAATTTTGGCTAAATCTGGGAGGTCCAAAAACAGTGGCAAGGCAGTTTTGAATTCAAATATCTAGCAACAAGAATGCAAAAATTATTCATTAAAGAATACTCACCTTCTATTATCTAATGCATGTTCACTTGGCCAGTGGAAGTGAATATTTGTCATAAAATATTCAACAGTTTCTCCATTTTGTGTTAACGTTATTCGAGATCTTACTGATTGAGAGAAGTACTTATACGTTATGTTCGCTTAAACAAAAAATAACAATTACATTACTTGTTACTAATTGTTCTAGTTTCTTTCTTTCATTTCTTTATACATAATTTTTTATAGTAACATTGTTGAAACTAAGTGGACAAGTACTACAACTTTTATTAAATATATTTATACAAAAATAATAAATATTCTTTAAGTAATTTTTAATAATAGTAAAATGTTAAGTTTTATCATGTTTATGACAATTGCATATAATTATTTTAAATTGTAAATGCTAATACTATGATTTTTTTTAACTCCAAAGCACTATATTTCTCTAACACCATTTTCTATATAATTCTTCTTCTTCTTCTTCTATAATATTTCTTTTCTACTACATAATTATTTTTTTAACTTTTGAACACGTAAACGACAAGGCTTTTACTGGCAACTTATTCCACCTTTTTATTGCTTCTACTATGGTATAATGGTATATATGATACTATGGTATAATATTATATATGATAATATGAGACTATGGTATAATTACTATGGTATTCACTATTACTCAGAGTGGTTCATTAATTCATTGCAAGTGTAACATTAAAATTTCCTTTTCAAATGATTCTTGTTCAGTGTTTTTCACCTGTTCTGTTATTAGCTGAAGAACGGGTTTGTAGTTTAAAAATCAGACTACTTTTTTCCTTTAAGGTAAATGGAGAATGTGATGTGGTGGTTAGAAATTGTAGAGGAGGGAAACGAAGCCACCAGGTGGTAATTTGAAACGTTTATCCTCTCTGCAGTCCCTAACGCCTTTGCGACCGCTACTTCCACTTCCTCTTCCTCCTCTACCCTGCTACATCCATTCCAACTGCTTCTGACGCCGCCACCACGAGCTGTGCGAAAGTTATAATATTGTCATTGGTACATAGAAGGGCGGAGACGGCGGGCGATATAAGAGTGATTAGCGAGTACCGAGCGTGGAGATATTTTCTAAAATAAACGCAGGTGTTTCTCAAGGCTAAGGAATTTCTTCTATTCTCTTTAAATTTATATTTGTGAGGTTACTCCATAAGTAGTATAGAAAGTGTTCTTTATGCAAATACAGAATTTCACTTTTCACTGTTGTCATTAAGCTTTTGGTAACCTTAAAGTGATTTTGAGACTTATTTAGACAGGAAAGTGGTGAATTAAATCTATAGCCTGACCACTTAGAAAAAAAACTTGGAGTGCGCATGCGCGAAAAGTAGCGGAGGGGAAGTTTCTCCTCCTCGGCCTGGGTGGGCGGAGAGAAGTCAAAATGTCCCTGACGAATGACACGAACCCTAGAGTGTTAAAGCGTGAGAACTAAGTTGCAAGAGCGAATCAGTTATCGTTGCAGACGGTCCTTGAGTTCAAGTGAGTTCCCTTTCGGGAGAAGTGAGGGATGGTTTAGCCCACCTCCCGAGGTAAACGACGCCATTATGGGTTTTTTCTAAGTGTTTGCGCTATAACTTGATAATTATCTAACTAACTTATAACAATCTAAAATATTCATTATACGCAAACCGCTTCCTTTAAATTTCAGAATTCTAGTGCTTATAACAGACCAGCTGCATAGATAACTGCTGTTCAGCAGTTAAATTGCACAGGAAGTCTCTTCCTCGATGCAGCGCCGCGCCGTCGCAACTCTACAGATGGGCACAGTCCACAGTTAATATTGGGTTCCTTAGGCTAAGATGAGCCCACATCAAGCAATAGCTAGTAATAGGTAGAGTACGCTCCGAAGAAGGCCACAATACGCTGGCCGAAACGTTATCCACAATGTCAGTGACGCGGCTTGTCCCAGATAGCCTAGACATCACAACACAAGCAATAGGTCAGGCAGTACTGTCAAGGATGATTGCCTATTTGGTAAGGCAGTAAAGTCTTAACGCTATTCTTAGGAGGGAGTTGATTTACTACCCTTCGCTACATTTCGGCTTGAGAGGAATCTTATTATCTGTAAAATAATTACTGAAAGATAAAATACGTTGACGAATTCCGAATACAAGATCGGATAATTTAGGGTAAATACGTGAAAAAACGTGGCGTTAGGCGTACATACTTCGCGAAGAGTTAAAAAAGAATAATATCCATTCATTATTAAAAGTATTTTAATAGTAAATTGAATAAATAAATATATTATGTGAGAACATTATTGGTAATACTAAAGAACGTATATGGTGCAATAGTGAATGGACAGAATAGCATCGAACATGTTAAATAAACAATGTAAACAAGACACAGTCAAGTGAGAGAAAATTAATTTGAACTAAAAAAAATCAACAGAACGTATTGTGTCTCGAGAGGAAGCAGATGTAATACCCTTGCAGGAGTTATTGGAGTTGTTAACTTTCATTCCGGAAAAGTGCGAAAGTACAAACATGCGGAGTAGTTGTAGAATAATAATTATTGTTTGAGTGGACCTGTTTTTATTTAACTGAATAGAGCAAAAAGGTATTTAGAAGGAGAAATAATTCAGGTCGTCCACTTATCGCGACAAAGAGTATTCGCATGACGAAAGTCATAAAACAGTTAGTGTGGGCGCTCGTAAATGGAATTCGGAATGTGGTCGCAGCCGTGAGGACGCCTGTTGGGTTTTGGAGGCAGCGACAAGAGAGCTGATTTCGCCGAGAGGAAAGTGCTCGAAATTTAAGAAAATTTAAAGATATTTAAGTGAGCTGTGCAATGCCGTGAATATATAATTTAAGAATACCATTAAGTGTCCTGTATACCTTTACCATTAGGTAACTTGATTACTATTACTTTGCGGGGTCTTAGAGCTTGCTCCGGCTTGCTAGGGGGAAGGGGGTGTCCTGAGCGTAAGCCAGCATCTCGAGCTTCTCCCGGTTCTTCAGCGCGGGATGAAGACGTGCCCTCCTGACATACGTCATGAACTACTCTTGATTAATGATTATGACACGCCCGAAACCAATACTGATGCACTTAATAGTACTAACTAGGTTAGAGGCCTGTGAGCGAGGGTTTGGTGAAGTTGTCATTTGTTTTCGAAATTTAATAAATTGTTTGAAGATCACGTGGTTTGTTATCGACCGGCGGCTGTTAATTCCTTAACGGCTGGCGTCCATTAAGGTTACCTTTTCATTCCTCTGTTGGGTTGCGTAACACAGATATATTTACAGGACAGTGTTACGAAAAAGCAATTAATGCTCTTAGATGTTACACCCGTTACCAATACTCACGCACTTCATAACAAGGGCAGAGGCCTGGGAGGGAGGGGTTGTTCAAACGGACATTGCCGTTAGCCCATTCTTACGTAAGTAGCCAGTGTTGTACGCCTTTAGGTTGGCTTCTTTATCATAACCGTCAAATTTCATCTCGAAGTTTTTTTTCTTTTTATCAGTTGCATTCCATTCCTCAGCCGCTGAGGTATCTATGCGAATTGGACTTTGTTTTTTCCCCCCGCAATCCGGGAAGGTCGAGGGCCAGTCTTTCGGATCCTCTGTTCCACCCCAAACATCTGTAATGAAATAACAGTGACAAAGCAAAACTACATGCTACGATTACTTTCTCCTTTCTCACATTAAAGAGAGAAAGGTATCTCAAGGGGGCTAAACGATTGCACTAGTGATCATAGGTGTAATGTTTCGATTCAGCAAGAACATCATTATCGCAGGGATCAGGCAATTAAAAAGCATATATAATATTTTGCTTGATCTTTGTTGTAGAAATTTTCATGTAGTAAAAATACACAATATTGAAATATTTAATTATCTTTATTTTGAATGAAGGGGTATACTACTTATTAATTCTATTTATACACCTTATTTCTCCAATAGCTATCAGTTTTTAATTGCAAGTTTAAAATATGCTTATGTCAAAAACGTTATATTATTCGATGAGTAGTTATTGATTAATATTTCAATTCAACAGTTCATTGGAATTATTCTATTAAAATCAATATTCCATTGATGATAAAAATCCAACTTAAATTTTCAGATACAACGTCTTCATTACTACTTTGAGGTAATTTAACACTTTTGTGAATTTGATAAACAGTAATTAATTTTTTTTAATATAAGAATTATCCATTGAATATTTTCTCTTACGATATTTTGTACGTGATTTATATAATTATGGTCGTACAAATAGCTTGTAAATATTTTAGGTTAAGAATAAAATTAATTTTAGAATTTCCTAAATAGATAGAAAAATTAAAAACGCTATTCAAATGCTCGTAGATTCAGGTATGATACTTTAAGATCTAAAGTCAAAAATCAAAAACTTGCCTTCTGCAGAACATATACCAAGAAACATAACTGCTACAAACAGGTAATATCTTGAATTCTTCATCACGACGTACAGTGTAAATTTGACAAGTACAATCCTATGAACAAACAATGCACACTTTACAAGAGTACAAATTTTACATTGGGATAAACCAACTAGTAAGGCCCGATATTAATTTTTCATTTATCTTACATTTTTTCAAGTTTATTGATTAATTTGCGAAGTTTTATGTCTTCAAATAATTTACTTATTTAATTACCAATCTTGTGTGTATAAGAGAATGTGCTTCCAAACACTATTTTTCGGATTACATATACCCATTAAATATAAAAATAAACTAGTGGTGCTAAAAAACGGCACGGACGTCCTTCACAATAATCCAGTTGGCAAGTACTGAAAAGGGGGGTTACTTGAATGGTCGCAAGAGTCCATGAAAACTGGTACTTAATTTTTGATGATACAATTCTAGAAGCCTCCACAAAATCTCAAAAATGGCTTCTAAGTTCTCCATTAAACTTTTTTTTGATCAGTGTGAAGGGCTTAAATATAGCGAAGGATTAATTTTCGTTGAAATCACTGAATTTTCAAACATTTCAAAAGTTTAAAATTCTTTCGGCGTCTTTCCACAACTAGAGTATTGAAAAGAGATATCTCCATTTAATGATATCTGTCCTACAAAGACATTTCCATAAATACGATCATGTACAACTTTTTAAAAAATACGTTGTTTTCGTGTAATTTTACGTGAAATATTGGCAATAAAAATAACAATGAACTTCTCAACTATCCATCGCTGCTTTGTTGCCCAATGCATCGTACGGTGTTAATATAAAATTGAGTGATAAAAGTTAGAACAATATTAACTTTTTAAGTTTTTCTTTTGTGTTATATTTCGTTTTTAAGAGAGAGAACCTAATTGGACTAATTTCAAGTAAAGTTTGTAGATTGCGTGAATGAAAAATCATCTGTACATTAAGAATACAAATAGTAGAATAGAGTAAAATGGAATTAATACTGAGGTTTTCAATAGTTAATTGTAATTAAAATTAAATACATTTTTTTAAATATCCTTTTAAACCATTCTTGTTTTCCAATCCATTCTTGTAAGGATTTTTCTCATGTCCCGTAGATGTTGGGACATCTGTATAGATTTCATTAATTTAAGGCGAAAACTACTAATATTCTCAAACAAATGTACAGAACTGTTTTTAAAGAGCTGATTTTTTAGAACAGATTTTAAAACAAAAATCTATATCTTCTATTTCGTGGTTTCCAAACGTTATATTTTTGCAATTTTCAAAAATATGGAAAGAGCAAGGAAAATTAAATTTGCATCAATCTTTTAAGCATTCCTTCTTCTAACTGAGAGAAAAAAGTAAAGAAAAAATTGGAATGGTTTTGAAAAAAATATTTTTTAGAAATTGTATAAATTTCAAGGGCAAATTACATGTAAACTACTTGTTTTTAAATATCTTGTACGTGCGCCTTTTTCTAAAGCTCTAATTTTCTTACATAAGACTTTAAGAATGGAGTGAAACTTATAAAGGTGGCATAAATCCGATTTTCACAGTTGACTCTCAATTTTCGAAAATTGCAAAAGTTTGAAATTTGTTCGGCTTCTTACAATTACAAAATTGAAGAAAAAGATTTTTCCTTCAAATGAAATTTGTTCTCCATAATTAATTATTTCATTATATCAGGTATATTTTTTTAATATTAAGTAATTTTTGAGAAGTATTGCGTGAAACATGCAATATTAAAAAAATATTTAACACAATAATTTCGCAAACACGGCTCCAAACTGTTCTTAAATTTTTGGGTAGGGATAGTGTTAAATATATTTTTAAAATGACATCAAGTAATTTTTTTTTGTTTTTACAAAAATTACCCAATTCTAATTTTTTAATCCCCTTAATCCCCTTAATGATACATACTTTCGCTGTATTGCACTTCCTGCAGTAAACGTCCTCTCTGGGCCTTCCTCTACTAAGAATAGTTTTATTGGCAGCGGTATTTGATCTCAATTGGAGTGCATTGATAAAAAGAGAAGATGATACTCTTTCAAAAAGGCATTTCCAATCGGATCATTTATATGCGTTCTAACCGCTCTCCGCTGGGGTCGCTATTTCTCCCAGGCTCGTCATCGGCGCATTTCTTCTTATAAGCCCTTAAATCTTGTTCAGAATAGAGCCTGTTGAGTCTCGATGATTTTGCAGTCTTCAGTGTTTGTTGGTAAAAACGTGGACAACTCAACCATCTGCAAATAGAATCTGCAGATGTAATCGTAATCCTAGGTTCAGCGGAACTCTAGGAACGTGTTGCGCGAGCCGCAGCAATCCCAGTCCTCCATCTCTCTTGGCCAAATAGAATAAGCCATCTGCAGTACTCATATGCAGATGTAGGAACTGTTTGATTGCCACTCAGATTTGACCGTCCACTTCCCTGAGCATCGACATAGATGGCATGGATAGAATCAATTGATAAAGGTAATGTGGCATTATGTAAGTATGAAGTAATGCCAACTTCTGAGTGGGCTTTAAATGCGCCTTGTTGAAGCCTTGACACTGCTTCCATCAAATTCGATATGGATGCTTTAGATGGGAATCCGTTCCCGATAGAGTAGTTCACTCCCAGGTATGTAAGAGTATGATCATTGCTGACAAAGGGAATTCTCTCCCCCAAACTTTCCAGACAGGGGTCCTCAATAAACTAGGATCGTTAAAAAGTTGTAATTTGAAATTATGATCATTTCGCGACGGACAAGGTCATTCCGAGGTCCCAAAGATATTCCACCACAATATCAACCAATTCTTGAACTCCCGGGGCATCTTTTGCTAACAGCACCAGAGCGTCAGCAAATACTAACACGGACACACTCCTTCCCAATAGCGAGTATCCTGACATATTTTCCAATTTCTCAAGCAGGCCCGCCATGATGAGGTTAAAAAGGAGCGGCGACAAGGGATCCCGCTGTTTTTCTCCTTTATGAATTGGCACCTCAAATCCTTTCCAGGGGTGCTGAATGACGGTGGAAACATCGGCGTAAGAGTCCATTACCAAATTGGTAAAGGCGTCAGGGATCCCTTTCCTGGACAGAGCTCACCGAATCGCCGCGTGAGGAACAGTGTGAAATGCTTTGGTTATATCTAGCACAGCACCTACAGCGCCCTATGTTTTTTTCATGTCCCTGACTGCTTCATGAAGAATTTGAATATTAGCGAAAAAGTCAGGTTCAGGTATAAAACCTTTCTGGCATGGATTGAACTTCACCACGGATCGAATGCGTTTGTCCATAATGCCCCAAAAGAATCTGCACACCAGAGAACTAATTATGATGAGGCGATAGTTAGTGACCATTGTGTTATCCTTACCCTCTTTTGGTGTAAGAATCATGCGATTAATTTTTCACCGAGAAGGCACAAAGCCACTGTATAAAATTTGGGTGTACAATAGGGACAATATTTCAATTTTTGC
>BOPP01000108.1:2887283-2901938 GCA_017312745.1 Gryllus bimaculatus
AAAGCACAAATTCCGATTGGATTTTTCTTTTTGTCAAATAATCAAGTCACTTTGGTAATAGGGTATTTGAGTTCAAGTTCTTTTAAAATGTCAGCTTCCGAGTAGCATGTGGGGATGCCCTTCAGCAGAGCATTAAAGGTCTGAATAGAAGGGTCGCGGAAAGAATAGAATTGTTTGCTCTTCTCTACACAGTAATGTCTAAAGTTACGGTACTCTTTTATTGTAGTAATCATGCTTTTGAGTTGATCACCGGCTGTCTCAGTTGTGAAATCACATTTGACGACTGATTTAATGTCGGAAATCATTAGGTTGAAGTCAAGGACGTTGTGCATAATTATGGGCGGAATTTTTAATGTTTGTTCTGGAGAACTTAGATCGCTGTCTTTAAGATTTCGAAGCACTTCGAAACTCGATGAAGTTTGAACATTATATAATGGCATAGAGTTTTCATCATCACTTCTCTTTCGTTTACTTACGTTTGAAAGCGTTTCGTTTGATGTTGCATGCATCTCCTCATTTTGGTGTTCTTGAGGCAGGGTAGTTTGTGGCGGTTGCTGTTGCATAAACGGTTGCCCTTGTTGCGCTGTAGGTTGATTCTGTTGAAGCAGCAATAGTTACTGCTGTAGTTGCTGATGAAGGAGTTGCAGATATTGCTGCTGTTGTTGTAAAAGTTGAATTTGCGCTGCTGGGAGAATGCACTGATCGCTGTTGTTTGCATATAAGGTATTCATAGCGTTCACACACACTTCTGATGTGCTATGTAGAACCGACTCGGGGCTGCCTTGTTCGTTCATTTTGCCACTAGCGATCACGGGTTGGTTTTCACTCACTAGTGGTAAATATTTATAATACTAGTTGCAAAATTAAACTGTTTTTGATGTAACAATGTATAATATTTAAAATAGACACGTAGATTGCTGTGCAAGCGAAACTAGTTTGACACTCAATCTAAACACACTACGCAGTGAGAGAGCTGTGGCGTCCGATGTGCACGGCACGGCTGCTCGGTGCGAACTGATTTGATAAGGTTTGAGTGCAAACATTTGCTAGAGGATTGTGTATACTGTTAATATACAAATGACCCAAAACAATTTAAATGGAATAATCTCCTATAGGATACCGTGTACATTGAGGGATAACTAAAAGTGAAAGTGTCAATGACGACACACTCAGTGTTTGACGAATGGATCCAATGATTAGTGAATTGGGAGTAGTCACAATATTCCTAAAATCATTAACAGAATCAACAGTTTTGCAATGATTTAATTCTGTGTCTTTTCCTCATGACTGTTTCTGTTAATCGGAACTTGGATAATCTCAAGCCTTCTTTCCTATCAAATCTTACCTTATGATCAATACGCGTAAACTTAGTTAATCATTATAATCATCCATAATGATTTTGATCTATTCAAAATAGTTATATTGATGTGTAAAAAATCTGTGTCAGCGTTGTTTCAGTCTTTGGAAACACTTTGGAAACGCAGTTTTTGTGCTTCTTTAATGATTCTGCTTATTTTTATTCAGTGTTGGCATCATCTCTTTCTTTCAAGGATTTCTTAAATTTTTGGAATATCAAACATTTCCAAACACTCTCTGCATTTTCAAAAATTGGAAAAAAGTCGAAATGGAAAATTTTGATTTCCCGTGTTTACTGAGACCAACGGAAAATATTGCCGAGAGCTTTCATAAAAAAAAGCACACTGCAGCAGTTTTCTTAGACTTTGCGTAGGCGTACGACAGGATCTAGCACGCAGGACTAATGTTTGAATTGCGAAATTTGGGAGTTCCTGATTCCATCCAAAAAATAATCAATAGCCTTCTTACAAACAGACATTTCATGGCAAAATGGCCATTAAAATTATCAACCCATCGAAACATTAGCAGGCTTACCTCAGGGTTCTGTAATCTCTCCAACACTACTTAATATTTACACATCAGATATCCCAGACACCAAATTAGCTCTCTTCACACGTCAAATTAGCTTTATTCACTGCTCATGAAGGCAAGGATACGAAAAGACACACGAAGACACGGCCTACGATTGGATACAAAATAATCGGAAAGAACTAATATCGTGAGCTGATCAGTGGACAATAAAAATCAATTCAGAAAAATGTCAAGCCAAAATATTCACTCCTTCAAAAACTCCTCCAACTTAATCAATAGCTCATTCATAGATCAATTACTCACTTTATTGATCTACAATGTTTATCAGTGATAAGAACAAGATATAAATGGAAGAAGCCGATCCGGTGGCCGGGATCGCCAAAGCAGTAGTGCCGTAGTGATCTCGGACCGAATGGTCGCGGGTTCGAGTCCCGCCTCGGGCATGGTTGTATTGTGTTCGTCCTTTCACCCCCTATCGTGTCATCCTCACAGTTACCAAACCGTCACAAGCAATAGTGGTGGCTAATGACCTAGAAGTTAATGCGACCTTAAATGACAAAAATAAATGAAAAAGTAGTACGAGCTTTAAAAAGAACTACTCGATCTGCCTGCGGTATGGAGCGCAGCACACGCGGTTTAATTATTCTCGTGATCAAGCCTTTTGGCACGAGTGCAAGCTACGATATTTGAGAACAATAAATAGAGAGGCCGTGTGAAAGACGGTGGTTTTAGAAATGTCCAAGTCTCTCTATCAATGGAAGAACAACTCAATGGAAGTCATCTGCGAGCTCGACCGCGGTGCCGCACGGTCAAAGAGAAAATTTTGGTGCAATTTTTTTTAGAAAAGTTTGAATACATGAGAGTACCTCAAAAATTTCAAAAATAATTTCTAAAAACGCAGTGCTTCGAGTCGAGTTTTATTGAGCGGGGAATATTGCATTTTTTCAAAATTTTACGAATATTTCAGCTCTTTCAGAGTCTGCTGTTTACTGACTGACCGGCTGTTTGAAAAAATAACGGTATAAGGATTTCAAAACGTGTCTATCACTTAAAATCTGCAAATATATTTACACCATCACTGCTTAACTTTCCCTTTACTGCGAATAATTTTGTGTATACGTACGCAAGTTGTACTGGAGTAAATGTATGAAAAACTGCGAAAGTAAGAACTGACCAAGAATGGAAGGCATTTGAGATAAGACGAGGTGTCAGGCAATGCTTTATCGCCAAAACTATTCACTTGTCTGCTAGAAGATGTGTTCAGACAGCTAACATTGTATAAAAAACCGGGAATAAAAATTTACCGACAGAGATTGAAAAATTTGCGATTTATAGATGATGTAGTTATATTTGCTACCTCTGTCCATGAGATATGCGAGACGTTTAGAGAGCTGAGTGACAAAAGTTCTAAAGTTGGCCTTGAAATCAACCTACCGAAAACAAAAGTTATGACGAACGACAAACAAATGCCTGTACTTGTAGCCAATAAAAAAATGAATAATACGTTCCAGATTATATTTGGAACAATGAATATCTTTTGAGGAAAGAAAATAAAAAGAAACAAAAAGAAGAATATCGTTAGGTTGCAAAAACGTTCTGGCGTCTCTCCTTTATACTATTAGACAGAAAAGTCAGCATGACAATCAAAAAATCCATTATAGATTCCTGCATCAAATCAGTATTCATATATGGGGTTTCAAGTTTTGGACTCCGAGATACGGCTGGCGCAAACAAGGATGACAACAGAAGAGATGGTCTGATGTGTTCAAGAAATAAGTGGGTGTAAAGTGATCGCAAGTAACAGAAGACAGACAAGTTTGGAAGAACCTTAAAATCAATATGCACAAATTTAGGTTTTTTAGTTAATACAGAACATTACGTTAATGTTAATATATTACTGTCATTTAAGATCTTTAAGGTTCAATACTATGATATGTAAGCATACTATATTGTGATACTGTAGGTGCCCGCTTCTGCGGGAGGCCTTAGCCCTCAAGGGATGTTACAGGCTTAAAATAAAATAAAATAATTAGTAAATTAAAATGTTCTATTGTGATAGATTTGACTTTGTTTCAAGTCCTTAAATTCTCTTAAAATTTAGAAAGAAGAATAGAAACTTTTAGTACTGACACACTTACCTGTTTAAACCTTCAAAGTTGAATGAAGAAACGTAGAATGTACGAGGTATTTAAGCAAAGTTCGTTTCAGGTGATTCGATCGTTTGACATTTTTGCTGTGTCAATAACTCTTCTACCCACTGCTGCGATATAGAATTTCATAGAAACTTGTGACGACTCGTGCCGACTTCGGACTCTATTTTATGAAACCCCCCAAAAAAATATTCATATGTATTTCCCTTTTTATGTTAGCGCCACAAGGACGTTTCAATCGGCGATGAAATTCCCAATTTTTGCACACATGTGTTTCTAAAACCATTCCAGAAATTTAAACTGCAATTAAATTAAATTCAACTGCAGGGTGAACATCCTGAAAAAAAACTATGATATTCCTAGATGTAATATTTTAATACACAGGACCTTTGAATTCGATCATACAAATTCTGCACATTAAGTACATTAATTCATAGGCAGGAGGCGAGTAACAAAGTAAAACTCGCACATTTTGCACGGGCAGCTCCATATGTCCGTCAATTCCCCACACTGATTCACAATCATTTCAGTGAATAAATGGCAATAACGCTATTTTGATATAAGAGAGTAAACAGTTGTCTATTCATTTGATTTTATTTATTACCGACTAGTAAGAAGTATATAAAACATGAAAGGCATACGCACATCAAACGAAATTCAAAAATTCAAAAATTCAGCTATTAAGAAATAAGAAAAAAATTATCTTCCTGAACTATTGGTGAAGCCGTTATATTACTGTTTTACGTTTCGTAGGATGGTTTATGTTTGATAGTTTGACAGTCAGCAGTCGGACACCTACCGGCCTCAAGGCAAGTGAACCGGCTTATGACCTTCGCGCAACCAATTACTGGTTTTTGCATGGAGTTCTTATCTCACGTGCTTCTTAACAAGTGATATTCGTTCGTTTCTGAAAAAATATTTTGATCTTTCCTAAAATTGCGCTGCGTAATTTTGCGTGGAAATTACGTTTGTGGCCTTCCTATTTATAGATGTACTAAAGGAGGAGATTAATAATAATAAAAATAATAATAGTATTACATTATATTTTATTATTACTTATATTATTTTAAAATGTTGTGTTGTGGTTTCTTAATTTCAGCTCTAAAGAAGATAGGATCAGTTCAAAGAATAATTTACTCCAGGTTGTAACGATCTTCATAAGGGTCGGATTTAGAGAATGTGAGTGCCTCTACAACGCATCCTAATAGTTACTTCTATTTCCTTTTCCCCTTACTGTCCTGATAGATACTTGGCTATACTTAGGACTAGAGAAGGAGAAATAAATTTACTTTTTAAGTCACGTGGATCGTACCCGTACGGGTAATGACTCGAGTTCATGACTTCTTCGCTGTCCGGGTGACGCGTCGTTGGCAGAGAGGCTGTTTGGCCTGTCATCTCGGTGGGTAGTGACCTCACTACCCTGAAGAAGTCTGACTAGAGAAGCAGCCCTGGAAGAAGAGATGACTGGCGAAACGTCGGCCTCTCTGCCAACGACGCGGCGTCACCCGGACAGCCTAGGAGGAGGTTACCTATAGTCGCAAACGGAGGCCCAGTGCGAGGTATGATGTACGCTCGCGGGGTCACGAAGGTTGGAAGGGGATCAGTTGCAATATATTCACTTAATACGTATACGTTTATCAATTTCGACCGCTGCCATTAATAAATAAATGCATAAAATATTTTACAGGATCGGCAGAGTCATTCGTGGTAAAGAACCAAAAATGTTGGAATTCAATAACGTTTATTAATCAAGTATTGTGCACATGCGCTATTGCATGTGCATCCATTTATCCTTAATCATCGTCATCCTCTGGATCTTCGTTGCAGGAGAGGTAGACGAGTTCTGGATCATTCTCCTGAAATGGACGATTGTTTGACTCAATGCGTTCCCCGTTTTTGTTTTGCATTTTTTTGAAGGCATTAATCTGGAAAGGAAACAATTTAGCAGGTGCTTAGTAAATGTCATAGCTTTGCTTTTTCGTCGCAATGAGTAGAGTAGGTAATATTTTTCAAAAAATACTTCATTAGTCTTTCATACGAAAACTTCAAGTTCATAAATAAATGGCAAATAAATTAGACTTGCGAAATACATTTTTGTTTTCTGCGGATCAAAATTGAAAAGGTGTCTGAACTCACATTTGATGTATAATCTTATAACTGAATGTAAATCACTAGCAGTTTTTTGCCAAGTGAGATTTTCAATATAGTACCAATATTTCGGGTTCTTTTTATCGTGATTTTAAATGGTTGACGTACTATTTTAGAGCATAATTATCTTTTGTAATTCTTCTTTACGTTTGTAGTACATTGTAAGAAACAAAATATTTAATTTTTTCCCGTTCTTTGTATGTCGTTCCAATCCAATCCAATGGAAAACCATGATGTGTAGGGTTATAAAATGTTTTTGTTCTTAATGATTCCCGATGTTTTACAACAGCAAAAATAAGTAATCATACTTATTTCCTCGTTTACATCAAACTATGAGAATGCCAAACAATCCAGTCGGATGAATACGGCACAAATCCCAATCAACACGGTTTTCACTATAAGAAAAGGTTTTCACCTCCTATATTGAGTTTGTGCAAATTAATTTATACTTACCAAACTTTGAAATTATATTTCATTGCACTGGGATATAAACTAAAATGTATCTGAATTTTTTAATTCCGCAGGCAGTGTTTTAGGCATTGAATAAAATGCAGGACCAAATTTCTATAAAATTGAAAATTACAGACAAAATTGTAGGAAGAAAAATGACTGATATGAACAAATCGCTTGTAGATTTGAATTCTACCCCCAAAAAATAGGTATAATCTTGATCCACAAAAATCATCACAATCTTATGTAATGTAAATGTAACTTACGTAACTTACCACTATTTCGCTTAAGCAAAGCGTCTTTCTGTAAACGAACCAAGTGACCCCTTCTGTGCACGGTGGCGTGGTGAAGGATCCTTCGTACATGTAATAGCCACATTGATAATTGCGGGGCATGAAGGTTTTCGGCACTTCAGTGTATGAATAAGAGTTACCGTATTCCACAATATCTTTTGCTACCACTAGCTCTTGATACATATTTAATTCCTCCTCCTCTTCATAATCATTGCATTCCTTTAACAAAATGTGAATCTCTTAAACATGAATATGTAACTTTTCATTTCATACAAAACTACAGTCGAATCACAATAGTATTCAAAACCGAGATTATTCGATAACCTTTAATTATTCATTTGAACACAATTCTAATAAGCAAGAAAGTCAGATTTTTAGACGTGATCTGTAGCGAAACAAGATAAATGCGGACCTGCTCACAAAACATTTATCCGGGCCCCCTTTATAAAAGAGTGTAGCAAACACAAGTAGTATCTTAAATAATAAAAATATCCTTTAAAAAATTTGAATTAATCAATCTAAAAATCTTAATAACCAATAGTGGGAAATTCTGCCTTTATTATTTAACTATATCAAATTAAGACTTGTAAAACATAAATTGATTTATTAGAAGCAGGAATAGAAAAGCTACCGATGCGGGAAAAAATGGTTCTGTTTTTAATCTTTTATTGTATCGACTCTCGCAGAGTATCAAGTAATTAATATTTCTTACAATCGCAAAACCTTCAGCCCAAAAATTGTCCCTCTCCGGCCAGGGTCCTTCCGCAGTACAGCCCTTGCGGGCTCGAACGTTACGTCACTGGGCATGATGTCATACTTTGTAATTCTTTGTAAGAAGAAAAGGTTGAAACTTGGTCTGAAGAAATTTTTGGCCTGATTCATAAAAATTGACGAATAATGCTGAGGGAACATTATTTTAGAATTTATTGAACTTGTTCGTTCGTAATTGGCAAAAGACTGGTAGGCCTCAATCTGTGAGAAACAATCTTACAAATGAAACGTAAGCCTTAAAATTTGAAAATGAAATGGGATTTTCAATGGCAATTTTTGAAAGTTTGTAATTTGGAAATATTTAAACGCGGAACGGCGCCAGAGAAAAATAAATTTCAGACCAAAATTAACACATTTATACAGATTGAACCCAACGTATAAATGCACAGCTGAGGAATACGACCAATCTGCTTAGATTGTTTGGTTTGTGTCCTGAGGAAGAAGCCAACCTTACAGGCCGAAACGTAGACGTTCCCTTTTTGCAATAACTTTGTTACTTTTAAATGTGAATTTTCTTATTATAACTATAATTGTATAAAATCTGATCAATTCTTATATTGTATGTTAATATTGAATGTATAATTTGAATATTTGACCATTAAATATAATTCTTATATTCATTATTGATTAGATTTTATAGCATTTAAATAAGCAAATGATTCTATAACAAGACATTTATTTTGAAACCACAGACCCCTTCATTTTTTTACACAGATGGGCTTACTTATTGTTGTTTTCTTTAAATAAAAAAATGTATTTTAAAAGTATTTTTACATTAAAACAAAATACGAAGTATTATAAGTGTGTCCAAATTATGGAAGAAAACATCGTTTGTTTTTGGCCTCCTGCAGAATTACTTTAGGGGATTGCTTCTTCGGTGCTGATGTATGAGAAGCTGACAGAATGCAAATGGCTTGAAAGCCTTCTTTAAAAATACTTATTTTTTTCCTAAGGCTGGTATGATTTAATTCATGATTTAAATGCATTGGTTTTTAAATGAATATTTATTATTTGTAATATTTGAAAATATATTTGTATTTTAAATATTTGTAACACAAAAATTACGCAGGTAAATAGACTTAAATCACTTACAAAGTTGATGTTAAGTGTATATAATATTTCTTATAAACTTTTTCGCATAACTGAACTATATTGAGAAAATAATGTACAATACAATGTACAATAAAATGGACAAACTTATGAAACGAAGAACAAAAAACAATTTGTAGTAGTTATAAACTAATTGACTTAGATAATCGATTAGTTTTATCCAGCATGTAATAGACTGAAGATAAAAACTAATTTAGCAGCAAAACCGTCCCCACCAAGTTAGTTTCGAGAAAAATGCGTTTGAAGCTTGAACGGTGTCCACAAATCAAAATTTGTATTAAAATATTTGCTAAAACACTTAAAGTGCATCCGAAAGGCAATGAGTATCGATAAAATTTAATATTATTTATACTCATTTAAAGAACAAATTAATATCTTTAAAACTAATGAAAACAGATGTTAATCTTACTAGCTTGAATATATTAAACTTTTTCTTTGTAAATATAGATAAAAATAAATTTTAAGTGGGAAGCATACTTCCCACTTACCATTATACCCCTTAGTTTTACAACTATTAAGTAGAATTTAATATTTCAAAATTTGCCTAATTGTGTAACTGTCAAAAAATGTCTAAATTGTTGTGTTTTTCGATGAATTCAGTTGTTTTCAACAATACGTGCCTTTTTTATTCGGGCAATATTGCACTGAAAATGGCAAAATTTCTTTGAACGAAGAATACCTTTTTTCTAAATCATGCTAATAGATGGTGCCACAAGCATATTCGGTAGTGATGATGAATGAGAAGTGTTTTAAGAGCACGAAACTATACGTAAATCAAGTTTAAAGATTTTGTCGGTTAAGGCTGTATTGCCCCTAAAATATACAGTATCTTCATTTTTAAAATAAAATTTAAATTTAAATCTGATGTTTTAATAAACTTTTTCTGCTTTTAAATAAATAACTTAATGATTTTGGTTTAAAGTTAAAACATCTAATACAATTTAAAAATAGTTTTTAATCTGATTTAAAATCAGGATATTTTCTATCTCTATTATTTCCTTTAACATAACTAAAATTTGGTAATATTACAACACAAGTATACAAAGAAATCGAGTAGAGTATTTAAAGTTCATTTTGTTTTTACCAGTGATTCATATAGACTGCTCCAAATGGGGAAAACACTTTTGCATTAAAACAAGATCTTATTGATTAAAAATTAATGTTTTATTTAAAGGTGATCTTTAATTTTTATTGAAATACAATAATTAATTAGTGTGCATTTAAACATCGACTTTTCAATTCAAAGCTCTTTTACTGAAAGTCAGAGTAATTTTATATTATACTTACATTAATTAAATAGGCCAAAGCGATGACGCGATTCTTTTCGAGATTTCGATGCCACATTTGCGATTCGAAGTCAGAACTAGGAAAAAAGATGTTACAGTGAGAACGTTAATGCCAGCACGAGTGAGAAATATTGAGAACTATTTAATATTGCATTCATTTACTACACAATAGTTGAAGCGTTCGTGAATTGCTAAGATTCAGTGCAGATTCGGAAAGGATTGCAGGAGAGAAATGTGTCTTATCTCAGTTATTACCAGAAATATCAAAACAGAATTAGGCGAGGCAGGTTTGCAGCCCGTCATTTAGACATTTCATTCAAAAATGTCTGAGAACTACTCTGATCTGTGAGCTACTCCATTTTTATAAGCGTACAATTTTGTCTATTCGGACAAAAGGAAACTACAAAAGTAACAACAGCACATACTGTCTCTCTATATTACTATGTTATCGTTACGTAATATTATTTCACAATTTCTGCTCTTCTTAAACCTCAAGTATCACTTTATCTCGTTGATACACGCAACTTTAAAAATAAAATTTGAAATGAAATATATTTCTGGCATTCAATTCAGTGTTTTATGAACATATCCTAGGCATATTTTAGCCTGACTTACTATTTGAAATGAAATATATTTCTGGCATTCAATTCAGTGTTTTATGAACATATCCTAGGCATATTTTAGCCTGACTTACTATTGTGCGTTGGCAGTGTTCGAGAAAGTGCAAAAATTAATAAATAATACTATCCCACGGCGATGGCTGCTTGCGCTACAGAACGCGATTGCCAGCTCGTCGTCGATAAATCATCAATGGACGAAATTCACATGTAGATTGAACCTCCAGAACTAAAGGCCATCCAATATATCACATTATAAACGCATTCAAAATTACGATACCATTACCTTACGCATATCTGAATACGCATGTATCATTTTATAGCACGTAGAGAACATTGTAACAATTATGTTACGTAAAGTCACCTTTTCTCTTCCATTACGTCGCCGTTCAACAATGAACATCTCAAATATCCATCGCTTCAACAATGCCGTGCATAGTGGTAATACCAAAGTATTGTAATAAACGTTCGCACAAAATTATGATACTCATTTTTTTCATGTTATATTGAAATTATCCAAATGTCTCAGATTATTAAGCAATGCTCCCTGGTATGTATCAAACGCCACTCTACATAAAGATCACGAAGAGAGATTGTTTTTTAATGAAACACATATCCCAAAGCCCCCCCCAAAAAAAAAAAAAAATAAAAATTTTTTAAGGCCCCCCTGACTTACTATTTTTTTGAAAATGAAAAATATAATTTTCTGGGCATTCAATTGAAGTGTTTTTTAAATGAACATTATCCTAGGCAAATATTTTTTTAAGCCCTGACCTTAACTATTTTGAAAAATGAAATATATTTTCCTGGCATTCATTGGAGGTTGTTTTTTTATGACATATCCTAGGCATATTTTAGCCTGACTTACTAATTTTGCAAATGAAATTATATTTCTTGACATTCAAAATTCAGTGTTTTTTATGATACATATCTAGGCATATTTTTTTAGCATGACTTACTATTTGGAATTGAAATATATTTCTGGCTTCAATTCAGTGTTTTTAATGAATATATCCTAGGCATATTTTAAGCCTGAACTTACATTTTGAAAATGAAATATATTTCCTGGCATTCAATTTCAAGTGTTTTTATGAACATATCCTAGGCATAAATTTTAGCCACTGAAAACTTACTTATTTTGAAATGAAATATATTGGCAATCATTCAGTGTTTTATGATATATCCTAGTCAATATTTTAAAGCCTGACTTACTATTTTGAAGAAAAATATTTCTGGCATTCATTCAGTGTTTTTAATGAAACATCATCCTAGGCATATTTTAAGCCCTGACTTAACTATTTGAAAATGATATATTTCTGGCATTCAATTGAGTGTTTTATGAACATATCCTAGGCATATTTTAGCCTGACTTACTATTGAAAATGAAATATATTCTGGCATCAATTGAGTGTTTTATGAATCATTCCAGGCATATTTTAGCCTGACTTACTATTTGAAATGAATATATTTTCTGGCATTCAATTCAGTGTTTTATGAACATATCCTAGGCATATTTTAGCCTGATTACTATTTGAAATGAATAATTTCTGGCATTCCAATTCATGTTTATGAACATATCCTAAGGCATATTTTAACCTGATACTATTTGATAATGAAATTATTTCTGGCATTCAATTCAGGTGTTTTTATGAACATACTCCTAGGCATATTTAGCCTGACTTCTATTTGAATGAACTATATTTCTGGCATTCAATTCAGGTTTTATGAAACATATCCTAGGCATATTTTACCTGACTTACTATTGAAATGAAAATATATTTCTGGCTTCAATTTCAGTGTTTTATGAAACATATCGTAGTCATATTTAGCCTGCCTTATATTTGAAATGAAATATATCTGACATTCATTGAGTGTTTATGAACATATCCTAAGGCATATTTTTAGCCTGACTTACTATTGAAATGAATTATATTTCTGGCATTCAATTCAGTGTTTTATGAACATATCCTAGGATTTTAGCCTGACTTACTATTTGAAATGAATTATATTTCTGGCATTCAATTCAGTGTTTTATGAACATACCTAAGGCTATTTAGCCTGACTTACTATTTGAAAAATGAAATATAATTTCTGGCTTCATCAGTGTTTTATGAACAATCTAGGCATATTTTAGCCTGATTACTATTTGAAATGAATATATATTTCTGGCATTAATTCAGTGGTTTTATGACAATATCCTAGGCATTTTTTAGCCTGACTACTATTTGAATGGAAATATATTTCTGGCATTCATTGAGTGTTTTATGAAACATATCTAGGCATATTAGCCTGACTTCTATTGAAATGAAATATATTTCTGGATTCAAATTCAGTGTTTTTATGAACATATCCTAGCATATTTAGCGCTGACTTAACTATTTAAAATGAATTATATTTCCTGGATTCATTCAGTGTTTTAATGAACATATCCTAGGCATATTTAGCTGACTTACTATTTGAAATGAATATATTTCTGGCATTCATTCAGTGTTTTCTGAACATATCCTAGGCATATTTTAGCCTGACTTACTATTGAATGAATATATTTCTGGCATTCATTCATGTTTTATGAACATATCCTAGGCATATTTTAGCCTGAACTTCTATTTGAAATGAAATAATTTCTGGCATTCAATTAGTTGGGTTTTATGAACATATCCTAGGGCATATTTTAGCCTGACTTACTATTTTGAAATGAAATATATTTCTGGCATTCAATTCAGTGTTTTTATGACATATCCTAGGCATATTTAGCCTGACTTACTATTTGAAATGACAATAATTTTCCTGGCATTTCAATAGTGTTTTATTTGAACATATCCTAGCTATTTTAGCCTGACTTACATATTTGAAATGAAATATATTTCTGGCATTCCAATTCAGTGGTTTTAATGAAATATCCTAGGCATATTTTAGCCTGACTTACTATTTGAAATTGAAATATATTTCTGACATTTCAATTGAGGTGTTTTTATGAACATTATCCTAGGCATATTTTAGCCACTGAACTTGCTATTTGAAATGAAATATATTTCTGACATTCATTCAGTGTTTTATGAAATATCCTAGGCATATTTAGCCTGACTTACTATTGTGCGTTGGCAGTGTTTCGAGAAAGTGCAAAAATTATAAAATAATACTATCCCACGGCGATGGCTGCTTGCGCTACAGAAACGCGATTCCAGCTCGTCGTCGATAAATCATCCAATGGAGCGAAATCACATGTAGATTGAACTCCAGAACTAAAGGCCATCCAATATATACAACATTATAAAGCATTCAAAATTACGATACCATTACCTTTACGTAGCATATCTGAATACGCATGTATCATCTAATAGCACGTAGAGAACATTGTAAAAATTATGTTACGTAAGTCCACCTTTTCTCTTCCATTTGTCGCCGTTCAAACAATGAACATCTAAATATCCATCGCTTCAACAATGCCGTGGCATAGTGGTCATACAAAGTATTGTAATAAACGTTCGCACAAAATTATGATACTCATTTTTTTCATGTTATATTGAAATTATCCAAATGTTCAGATTATTAGGCAATGCTCCCTGGATGTATCAACGCCAACTCTACATAAAGATTCAATACCACACTGTTAAAGAGGAAGAATTCACTCTCAAATCTCACAAATACCACAGAGACTCGAAAATCATATTAATCATGATGGCATAACATCTTAGATAACAGACATACAAGAAGTTGTTTTAAAAGAGTACATCCTCCTTGATCTGGAACCACCAGAATATAATAATATTCTTTCTTTAAAATAATTGTACTGTAAGATATACTTTTTTGTCACATGCTTGCACTATTGTAATGTTTGTTTGCTATTGTATTGTTGTTATTTCAATGTGATTGTTTATTGTGTTCTTGTTTGTTTGTTTTTCTCTCTGAATTGGACAATTAGTTTAAAACCAATTTTAGAAAG
>BOPP01000108.1:2901963-2917665 GCA_017312745.1 Gryllus bimaculatus
GAAAGAACCAGAATTGGATGGTTTCTTTACATGTCAATAATGTATGTACAATTGTATTTGCCGAATGTGCGAGAAGAACAAATTGCAAATACAGCAGATGTTAGAAACAAATATTGAAATTGTATTTTTAAGAGAGAAAACCTAATTGAGCTAATTTTGGATCTTAACCACTCCTCACGTCGGAGCCCGCACACAGCATCACTTCCACGTGACCGCATTCACACATGTAACACAAAGTCCCCGAGGATGCGTCAACACGTGACTTGCCTCGCGAGCCCTGCTCGCCGATGCACCGCCGTGGCGAAAGTTGTGCATCAGCACGAGGTTCTCACACGAGAACCCACTCACTGGCTCTGTACGCTCCATTATATAGCTGTCCCTCATGTGACGTACACGCCGCCTCCGCCGATCGTTTATGTTTGCCACGCGGCTCCAACGTTTTGGTCTCAGTTTCCTGAGAACGGAGAATCGCAAAGCGCCTCGTGTCTAATTTTGCTACGCGCTCGTTTTACAGGATGCGTTTCTCGCCCTCCTGTGGCGAGGTGATTTCCGGGTGCTAAATTCCTTTCTGACCGCCCCTAAATACCTACTAACAGGTTCGATCGCTAGAACGTTGCAATATAATGCCTCTGGTCTAACTACTGTTGAATAATTAATTTTGATTATTAATTATTATACATTTTCAAATAGAACACAAATAAAATTAGAGAAATTGTTTTTACAGTGATAGTCCAAATTTGCGTTACGTAATTTATGGGCGGCCACTAAGTAATATTAAATTATACATGATTGTGCAAGTCGGGTATTAATAAATAACCAAAGATAAATATTTTAAATCATAATAATAGTTGCTCAGGGTGGAACAAATGTTTTAATAAAAACAGTTTCAAATTGGCACGCAATGTGGATGGCTGGACAAATAAATCTTAGGAAATTTATTTTAATTGGTAAGCAGAGAATCTGCAATTAAATTATTAATAAATTGCCAGCCAGCTAATAAAATAAATTAGATTATATTCATGTATGTTTGTTAAAGAAGGGTATATTACGCAATTTTGTGTGTTGCTAGCAGTTAAATAATTTAAAATAATGGAGACTGGTATCAAGAAATAGTTACTAAAGTTACGACTACCGATGAGGAAACCATTTCTGCGTCGAGTGGAGAAGAACTTGAAGGAGTTAGCTATGATGATACTACTATTGAAAATGAATCTATAATGAACCCCGAAACACCCATTACAAAATATAAAAACGTTAAAGTGACACGTTCGCGAATTGCAGGGACCCCCATCGACGAAAGACGATGCAAAACAAATCTACTCGTATTTAGTTTGCTGATAGACATGAAAACTAAGTTTGAGGGAAAAACTGTGATAAGTTACAAAGCAGTAATTCAGAAATATATGCCAAATTAGAAAATAATTCAGAATTACGTAAAGATTTTGATAATAAATTAGTCCGATAGTAAAATTGAGCAATTATACAACAGCAAGGACAAACTGTCGTGAAAATTTCAGGGAACTGTGGCCGAAATGCGAGAGAAAATAGCAAAATTTTGGAAGGATACGCAATTACGGGTCGCGAGATTGAATGAAAAAAGTTTTATCAATTGGAAAAGTCACGAAAAGATGATCAGATAAATAACATTAATTCCGATGTTAATGTAGTTACAGAATCAGATACATTAAATGAAACTAGCCGTCAACTATGTGAACGTATAACAAACGTTGAAACAAATGTGCAAATACGCGACGCAATGCGGCGTATCAACAAAATCAACATTTAGCAAGGTCGAAGCAAAGTTTTATAACAGGGGAAATATTAATTGAACGGAAATTCCAAGAGCAAGTTAATTTAATAAAGCGCGGAAAATTTAGAACTAAAGTAGAAGATAGAAAAATTGCGAAAAGAAATTACTTTTGCACACGTTAATATAACAACGGCTGTACATCAAACCATTTCAAATTCTACTGTGACGGGGAAGAACAACCATTATCATTTCTTTCAAAGATTGAGTAGTAATGTCCCAGACAGATTAAAATTGAATTTAATTGAACAAGCAATGTCGTTGAAAGCACATCATTGGCTTACTTCTTTAGTTCCAGATCCTAGTAGCTACTAGGAAAAATTTCGGGTTACCGGAAGAAAACCACAATTTTGAATTAAAATACAGATTATGGAAATGTAGATAGTACGGAATCGAAGGAATGTTTGACTTCAAAAAACTGCAGTATTGAAGGCGTGTGAATATAATGCGGACATGAATGAAATTGAAAATTATAATCTGGCAATTACCCGTAAATATTCCAAATTTACTATGGAACTCAATGCATTGGAAGATCATGTGTATATTTCAAATTTTCTATTGGGGCTCGTATTCTTACAAAAGATTCTAGTCTTCTCACAAAAGACTTACGCCCCTAAAATAATTACTCTCTTAATTTATAAAGATGGGCTTCAAAGCATGATATCAACAAATCAGTTTGATGCGTTACGTGAAGAGGACATATATTAGGTGTTTTACCACTATAATAATACTTTTAGTCACTAGTGAAATACTCATTTCATCGCTATATAGCATTTGAATAACTCCATGTGTGTCTGTGTGTGTGCGCGCGGGCGTGTGCGTGCCTGCCTGCGTGCGTGCGTGCGTGCGTGCGGCTCCGTCACTCATGGATAGACCACTTTCCGTGCAACATTTGAGACATATGAGGTGTCATTTGAGGCGTCGCGATCATATTAACAAAAAAGCGTTGAAATGTAGGTGTACTAAACTCATAACTATTTGCGTCATAAATACCTGCAAGTATTTTTTACGGCAAGTATAATTTTAGAAATTGCAATATTACCAGGTCATATCCCGTATGGAGGTAACAACATACAAGGCCATTGGGTGTTGGGAATTTTTGATCGGGAGTATAACATTACCAGTTTCAACGATTCTTTGATAAGTTCAATGCCAGATACTATAAGAACATATTTGAACAAAGCTAGGCAAGAAAGAAATGAAGCGTGAAAGAAATTTTTAACGAATAAACATACTTTTAAAACAGTTAACAGCGTTGGTGACGCTACATTCAACTAGTTGGTAATATAATTTATAGCAGCCCAAAAAATTAATGTGTTTACATATTCTAAATTTCATTTTGTCTATAATTATAAATAATGTTTTAAAATATATCATAGGCTCATTTGTTTCATTGCTACAATACTTAAAAACATGAAAACGCCACCTAAACTCGCTTAGAAATCATATATATATATATATCATATTCATCATATTATATCAATATACTAATTCTAGCTAATTCTGGGAAATCCAAACACAGTGGCGAGGCAGTTTTGAATTCGAACACTAGCAAAAGAATAGAAACATTATACATGATAGAATACTCACCGACGATTATAAAACGTATGTTCACTTTCCCAGTGAAAGTCAATATTTGTTAGATAATATTCAATTGTTTCTCCATTTTGTGTCAAGGTTATTCGAGGTTTCTCTGATGAAGAATTCTTAAAAGTTATGTTCGCTTAAACAAAAACAACAATTACATTATTCGTTAATAATTGGTAAAAATGTCACGATTAATTAACTTATTGTTTTCATTCATTTATACTTATGCTAGTAGTTTATTTTTCAATCTACTGGTCTAGTACTATAATTTTCTATTTCTATATACTGCTTTCTCAGTAAAGAGATAGTGTTATAATAATGCGGCAAAAAACGGTGAATCTTCAGAAAAATTCTTATTGCCAGGCCCTGGTAACGAAACAGTGGATAAATCCTGTCCCTATGTACAGTAAACGTCTTCCCTTAAATACTGAAAAATATATTGATGGTAAAATGCCAGTCCATCTGTCTGTGAACAACGGTAGCAACTAAACCTTAGACATCATTTTCCTAAAAATTGATATTCCCCAATCGATTTGGCTAGTTCGTGACTCCTTGAATTTGAAATCGATATTTTAATTTTGGGGAGAACTATTCATAAAAGCCCTGGGACATTTTCAAAAAATGACACATTTTTTATTAAATTTTGTCCCCAGATACCGTAAAGAACACTAAGAGGATGATGCAAGTCTCATTTTCGTTGAAATAAGAAATGTTCCGGTTTTCAAAAATTTGCAAGGGTTCAATTTTTTTCGGCTTACTCCGAAAATTACAATATTGAGGATAAACATATTTCATCAAATGAAATTTGTTCTCCTTAACTCGTTTTTTCATTAACATTCCGCTCACATTTAGACAATTATACTGGTTTGTGCGCAATTTTGATTGAAACGTGGGCAACATTAAAAAATATTACAAAAAAGAGTGTCTCAAACACTCCTCCAATTTTCTCCTAGAAACTTTTGGTAGGCGTGGTGCTAAATATACTGTATAAGATATCATTAACACCATTTTGCTGTATCTTTTGTTTTTCAAAAATTACACTAGTGTAATTGTTTTGACATGTCACGTAGTTAATATTTTCATGAACGGCGATTTGTAAGCGTTATTGCATCTCTTATACCAAGTGCTTCAAATGATGTCTAATAAAGTTTCTCGAAAACCCCAAAGTTTTCTATAAAAATTAGCACAAATTCCGCATTTTTAGAAACGTTTAAACGCAATTTTTTTGAAAACTTTTTTTTGAACACCAAATTTTATTAATTGTTTTTAACGAATAGTGATAAATGGACTGAATAACATGATAAATCCCACTATGATGTATTCCTGTGTTTTTGAAAAATACACAAATGTATTTTTTAAAATATCTTTTACGCCGTTAATATTTATGTTACCAGTGATTTGTTTACATTATTGCATTTGTGAATGAAAATGCTATATAAGTTTCTTGAAGACTCAAAAGTTTTCTTTGAAAAAAAAGCTTTAAATTTCGCATTTGCGGTAACATTTATACAACATTTTTTTCCAAAACGCTACAAAATTTTAACGGCCTTAAAACTCGAAACGTCCTTAGTAACCATTATTAAGACCGAGAAAGTATGTGCTGTTTCAACACCAGTAGTTTCTTTACGATAAATAAAGGGTATGTTGTGGAGATTTGAAAATGCAAAAGAGGGAACTGAAGCCTCAAATTCGCAATTTTTAACATGGGAGAAGGGAGGATTTGTTTTAATTGATCCTAGTGATACACATTATTCGAGATAATTAATCAGAACGTTTACACACTCTGTAGTCCCTAACTCCTTGACGACCGCCACCTCCACCTCCACCTCCACCTCCACTCCCACCTCGATCCTGATACCGGCAGACCCGCATGTTCCCCACCCCGCGTCCAGACGGAGCTGCGCAGAAGTTCCAAGGTTGTCATTGGTGCACAGAAGGGAGGAAGCAGCGGCCTATGTAAGTGTGATTAACGAGCATAGATTTCTTTTCTAAAATGAACGTAGGTCTACTTCAAGGTTCAATTATCTCTTTAGGCGTATTTAGTCTTTCCAATTAAACAGTACACATTTTAATGAATGTTATAATGTTATTAAAATAAATATGTTCGGTTTCGATGGTCAGTATAAGCTCCAATGAAACTGTTACGCAGCAAAAAAATATTTTACGTGGCATTCAAAAACGTGTATCGATTTTAACTGTCATCAATAGAGACCGTGAAGTCCCACTCCTTCGCTAACAACCGAACGCGCGGACTTCGATGCAGAATCTAATCACACACCCGCGTAACGTCGTCAGGGTGGTTTAATCTTGTAATATTGGAATTATTCTTCATAGATAACTTTTTCAATAGCTTATGTTAAAAATGTTTGTTACCAACTATTCCTCCCCTCCATCCAAAAAATGCCCTTAGATGACATACTCGGGACCAATACTGATGCGCTTAAAAGTTCTAACGATGGTAGAGCCCTGGGTGGGAGGGAGGGAGGAGGTGTTAGCGAAGCTACTTGGCCTATAGAGCGCGCCTTTTCCCTTAACCCATTCTTACCTAAGTAGCCAGTGTTGTACGCCTCCAGTGACGCTTCTTTATCATAACCGTCAAATTTCATCTCAAATTTCTTGTCTTTTCGATCAGTTGGAGTCCAGTCTTCACTTTTTGCTGGAAGTATAGTAATTGGACTTTGTTTTTTCCCCCCGCATTCCGGGAAGGTCTTGGGCCAATCTTTCGGATCCTCTGTGCCATCCCACGCATCTGAAAGGAAATAACAATGACAAAGCAGAAAAGTTGGCCACATTTATTTTCTCATTGAAGAGGAAGGAGATTTTCATTGGGATAAAACAATTGCACTTGAGGTCTTGAAGGTCGTAGGTATAAGGTTTGAATGAGCGATGAGGTCACTTTCGAAGACTTTGGCAGCTGAAGAGAATACATTTGGTGCATGATCTTCGTTATAGAAATTGTAATGTGGTAAAATTACACTGTTGAAATATTTAATTGACTTTCTTATTTTGAATTTAAATTCGTTACTAAAAAAGTACACCACTGGTTAATACTGTTTAAAATAATTCTATTCAAGCCAGTCCACCTTTTAATTGCAATTTTTAAAATATGGTTATGCCAAAAACTATTTTTCCGTTAGTAGTCATTGTTTTACATTTCAATTCAATAGTTCATTGAAATTATTCATTCAAATAAAAATTCCATTGCTGATAGAAATGCACCCTTTATCTTAAAGATACAATTTTCATTTCGACTTTGCGGCAATTTAATACATTTCATAATTGGATGAACGATAATTAGATAGTTTTATTATTAATTTAAGGAATTATCGAATGAATATTTTCCTTCCCGCGATTTTAGACGTAATGTACAAACCAAAAGTAGTTATAGGAATAACTTGAAATCATTTTAATTAGTAAAATTCAATTTAATGATAAAATTTTCCAAGAGCACAGAAAAAGTAAAAAGAAGTGTTTACATGCTCGTTTGTTGAGAAATGGAAATAAAAGATCTAAAGTAAGAAAAAAAACTTGCCTTCCGCAGAACTTATACCAAGAAAAATGGCTGCTACACACAGGAAATATACAGACTTCATCACGACGTAGAATGTGAATTTGACAAGTGCAATCCTATGAACAAACAATGCACATTTAACAGAGGTACAATTCTTAGCAATAGGCTAACCCAACTATGAAGTCATGACATTAATTTTTATTTATCTTACATTTTTCAGGATTATTTTTTAAATTTACAAAATTGTTAACTTGATTTTATAGTAATTCATTTTCAAGTATTTCTATGACAAGATATGTTCTCAAAAACAATTTTTCGGAATATACATTCTCATTAAGACCGGTGTAACAGGAGCGTTGCGTTGACGCGCGTTTGGTAACACTGTATCTCAGACGGAACGGTCAAAATGATCGCGTACCGTTTGTATGCACCCAAGTTCTAGTAAAAAACTCAAGATTTCGACCTCCCAGACCCACTGCTAACTCCAGGAGGCCCGGAAACTGGTATATTTAAAAAAAATGGTGTTTTCTCTACGCATTATAAACTTAAGCCCTGTACTACTAGTGGTGCTACCACAATATATTGCAATATTTCTCTCAATATTGTTTATAGTTATTTAATATTATAAGATGACAATTTCTGTCTTACATTTCAACTCCCATTTGAAAAAGTCTTAAACAAGAACGAAAAAATCATATATTTTTAAAGCCAAACATTTAAAAGAAAACAGCTTTTTACACTTGGATTCAATGTATTCACATTTTATATAAATGTACCAAGGATGCTCGATGCGTATGCTATAAATAAAATTATTAGTTTATATTAAGGTGAACCAAAGATGGGCGTATTATTATTATTATTATTATTATTATTATTATTATTATTATTAATATTGGTAGACATTACATTGTTCAGTTTACATATTAACTGTGCAAATGATTGATGGTCTTAACCTATCTTATGCTAACTTACACCAACTTAAAATTATACATTACAATTATATAAAACAATATACTGGGAGAGGAAGTAGGAAGCACATCTGATTATTATTATTCCAAATTTGCGAATATTTTATAAAATGAATAAACGGATATCTGTTGTTAATTTTCGTTTGATAATTGGGGGCTATGCCTAGTTTATAGAAGGATGTTGCTTGAATTAGGGGAAGGTTAGGGTAAAAGTTGTGTGTGAAATAGGCTATTTGGTTTTTTATTGTGTTTAAATCATTCTGTAATTGATTGTTGCTAATGTACTATGGTTCTTTTGTAATTGATCTTAAAATTTTATTTTGGATAACGTGTATTTTATTTAGGTTTGAATTAGCAGTATTGGTCCAGATGGGACAAGCATAGAGTAATGTCGGCCGGATTATTCTTTGTAGAGTAATAGAGCATTGTATTTGGAGAGTTGACTGTGTTTATTCAGTAAGGATCGGAGTTGAATTAGTTTAGTTTTGGTTTGCTGAGTTTTTACCTCTATATGTTGCTTCCAGTTGAGCCGGGTATCGAAGTTTATGCCCAAATATTTAATTGTTTTATTAGTTGGTGTCCAATTGATGTCTTTATTTATGAAGAATGGAAGAGGGTGTGTAAAAGGTTTTAATGTGAATATTTTTGCTACAGATTTTGTTGGGTTCAATTTTATTTTCCAGACATTAGCCCAATTTGCTAGTAAATTTAGGTGATTCGGAAGCTGTGTTTGAAGAGTTGTTAAAGAGTTCCCTGAGATATACAGTGCAGTGTCATCGGCAAATTGAGCGATATTTATATGTGCTGAAGTAGGAATATCAGCTGTATATAATTTGGACAACGTTGGGGAAAGTGGTGAACCTTGGGGATCCCCAGCAGACATTTTCCTTGAGTTGGAACAGTGACCTTGGATTGAAAATGTTCTATTTGTTATGTATCTAAGAATAACAAATACTAGATATGTAGGTGTACCTATTGAAATTAATTTTAAATAGGGATCTGAATGCCATATTCTATCAAATGCTTCCGAAATGTCTACCAATGCAGCGATGATATGTTGTCCCTTTTGAAATGCAGTGTGAATGTGTTCCGTAAGTCTTAGTAGTTGATGGGTGGTAGAGTATTGTGACTTGAAGCCAAACTGGTGCTGTGGTATACTGTTTGTTTTCTTGATATGTTTGTTCAATCTGATGAGTATTAATTTCTATAAGATTTTTGACATTATAGGTAGCAGGCTGATAGGTCTGTAATTCTCGGCTTTTGAGTGATTCTTGCTTGGTTTTGCTTTTGGGTGAATGACTGAGCGTTTCCATGTTTGAGGAAAATATCCTTTTATCTCAATACAGAGTTGTAAATGTTATTTAGAAAAGCAATGGCTTTGTCCGGTAGATTTTTTAGAATGATTGTGTTGATCCGATCGTGGCCTGGTGCTTTTTTATTTGGCATATCCTTTATTATTTTTCTTATTTCATTAGGGTATATTAATTGTATTTGGTGGGGAACATCATATAGGGAAGTATTGAACATTGTCATTCTTACGCCGTGTTTCGGATCTTTGGGGGTGTTATTGGGTGTGAAAGTTTCAACAAAGTGTGAGGCCAGTACTTCAGCTTTTTCCATTGGGGAGTATTTCATCACTATTCGTAGTTGCTAATGGGGGAATGCTTGTTCTTTTTTAAGAGTTTCTTAGTAAACCGCCATAGAGAGTTGTTTTTTGTATTTAAGTTATTGATATATGAATTGTATTGTTCTTGTTTATATCGGTTTAGAACCTATTTACAAATATTATTAGGCAGATTTAGTTGTTTTTTTTGAGGGAATTCCAAAGTCTTCTTGTTTTATTTTTTATTCGGATTAAGTTAATTATATTAGTTGGGAGCGGTTTGTGCATTATTTTGTTAACATCTAAGCTTTTTTCAATATGAATGTTGCTAATATTATTAATTATTATATTGTTAAGGGTCGTGATGGCTTGGTTAATTTCTTGGGGAGAGTTCAGGATGTGAAATGGAGGTATGGATTTATTTATGGAACCTTTAAAGTACTTCCAGTTAATGTGATAAGTATTTAAAGTGGGTGGGGAGGTTGAGGGAGGCTTTACAACGCGAGTTGTTATTATTACTGGTAAGTGGTCTGATTCTAGTTGATGGTACGTTGTAGAAATGAATTGGGTTTTAATATTTGTGACTGCTATGTCAAGCATGTCTGGACTTTTGTTTGGATCATATGGGAAGTAAGTGGGTTCGGTTGGTGATAATATGTTGAGATTCAGGTTCCTTTTTATATTGTATAAGTATTTACCAGCGGGATTAGTAATTCAACATCCCCATGAGAAGTGTTTATAGTTTAGATCACATGCAATAATGAATGGGTTTGGTAGTTGTAATAATGTGTAGATGTTGCTATTATTGATTTTTATATTTGGAGGTTTGTAAGCAGTTACTATTATTATTGTCCTGTTATTATTATACTTTTCATTTATTGCTGCTGTTTCGAGTCCGGGCGTGTGTGGTAGAGTAGTCTCGTGATGTGGTATACTGCATTTTACTAGTATTAATACTCCTCCACCTTGATTGTAATGTATCCCTGAATAAAGAATGAGGTTTCTTGGTTGAGATGTGTTTCTGTGATGCATGCTATATCAATTCTGTTAGCATGTAGGAAGTGTTGTAATTCGGCTTTTTTGTTGATAATGCCATTGGCATTCCAATTTAATTTAATTATCTCGCTGTGATGATAGCTTAGATGTAAGTAAGCTTACATGTGTTCAAAAATGTTTGTTTTTCATGTTACACGGAACCTTTGAATTTCAACTTTTTGTTTATTTATTTGTGTTTCCGTAGAGAATTAAACGATTTTGAGCCTTTTGCCGAGTTCTCATTGGTAGTTGCGTGGTTTTAATTGCACGCGTGCCATGAAAGTAGTGATAATATACCATTTTTCGTGTAATTAATGAGCATAATTTATGTAGAAAGCGGAAAAATGTTTAAATAATATTATACGTAATCTTTCTTTTCAAGATTCGCATGGTTGCCTCCGAGGACTCCTCTAATTACATTACCATTGGAGTGACTCCACCTCAAACAAAAGGTAGGAAATTGCAATTTCAATTTCGATTTTCCAATTTTCGAAAATACCAAGAACGAGCCGAAAGTGGGACCAGTACCACTTTCTTTACCGTTTTTTGCGAGATATGCGAAAGAATTAAAGAACAAATTGGAGCCGTCTCTGAGAAAACAGTAATTGTTTAACATTTAAAAATTGCCTATGTTGACGAAAAAAATACTCATATTTTCAAAAAATTCAATATGACCTTATTTGAAGATCTGTTTTAGTGAACACGTTTCATTAAGAAAAAAAAACCTTCGTAAATAATTGTAGTTATGAGAAGATGGGAAAATTATCCCAGGATGTTACAGTTATCAGAGGAATGGAAATATGTTCTTATCATTTCTTGGTAAGGGAGAGAATTGTTCCGCCAACTACATGGGCAAAAATAAAACACAGAAACTATTAGAAAAAATTTCCAAACACGCATAAATCTCTACCTGGAGAGAGGTCCTATAAGTATGAACATTGATTAAATGGCATAAGCTCCTTCAACTAATCGAAAAGGTACCCTCTGAAACTCTATATATTAAAAAATTATGAAACCAGAAAAAGGCTAAATGTTTGGAGTCAACTTAATCATGCTGTTGAACAAAAGAAAAGAATATATTTGCAGTGGCTCATGAAGAAAAATCCTGAGGTGTTGAAAGAATATAGAGCTCAATGAATGGAAACCAAGGCACTAGTTTAAGCTGCACATAAGGTGAGCTGGGAATGGTCTGTCTCAAATGTTGAAAATGGTGTGCACTCTCGCCAAGCTACGGTTTATAAAATACTAAAACATTCAAATAGAGAAAAGTCACAGCAAACTTAGAGCTTCTTAATAAAGAATATTGGCTTAGATTTTGCAAATCCCTATGGTGTGAAGAAAATTCAGATTTCAAATACGAGGAACATGAAGGGAACGATACATACTCCTTTGAAATCGATAGAATAGATGATAAGGAATTGCAGGAAGCTCTACAAATCTGTTAACATGGAAAAGCCCCTGGGACAGACAATATAAATATAGAGCACTTTAAATGCTTCCCAAAAGATAAAAACACAAATTGCTGGATTTCTTAAATCAATGCGGGCAGCAGCAAAAAATACAAACTGAGTGGAAGAAAGCAATAATAGTTCCTATTTTCAAAAGAGTCTCTCGAACAGACTGAAAACTACCAAGATATACGTTTGTTGAATGCGGCATACGAAGTATACGCGAAAAAGTTGTAAATAGGCTCAGAGACATCGTAGAAAATGTTCTCTTGGAAGAACAAACGGGATTTAGGAAGGGGAGATCTTGCTCAGACAATATTTTCTTCTTTAAGCAACTGATAGAAAAGAGAAGAGAATATAATTTGAAGATCTACATTGCTTTTATTGATTACAGAAAAGCATTTAATAGTGTTAGTATAAGTAAATTGTGGAATGTACTGGAGAAAACGGGAATACCACTGTATCTAGGTACAGTTATCCGCAATTTGAACGCAGGTACACGAAAAAACGTAAAACTAAAATTAGAAAAGCTTTTGGATGAAACTATTGTCAAAGGAGGCAGAGAAGGGTGTTGTATTTCACCAATTCTTTTTAATATATACCTTGGCAATGTTGTAAGGGAATGGAAGTACGGTTTGTGCATTTTAAAATTGAAGGCAACTTCAAAGGAACACATTTTATTAAAAAACCCTTTTGTATGCAGGCGACCAGATTTTAGTTGCTGACAATGGAGACAATCCACAGAGAGCCCTCTACGAATTGAACAAAACTGCAAAACTGTACTATCTGCATATATCTTCCACTAAAACCGAATCCATGGAACTCACTCCGTAAGATGTAAGCTCCTTTTAGAAGATAGGATAATTGAACAAGTAAATACTTTGAGATTCCTAGGATGTGAATTATTATACTTCGGAGAAGTTGATATTGAAGGAAAGATCGAGAGATTCAACTTCGTGTGGCATCATTAAAAGGACCCTTAGAGATAAAGTACGAAAACACAAATCCTAAAATTTACTAAAGATAAGTGTGCCTATTGGCCAGTATGGAAGTGAAAACCGGAAACAGCTGAAATAAGATTTTTGAGGTCTATCCTAGGAGTAAGAAGAAGAGATAGATTGAAAAACGAGACTATTCAGGAGAACCTTGGAATTTACAATCTAACGACAAAATCGAGGAATAGAAAAAATGGAAAGACCATGTACTAATGATGGATAATAATCGTTTACTTAAGCAATTCCTCTTCTACACACCTCGAGAGGAAAGAAGCAAAAAATCAGACCCGAAAGAAGATGGAGTGATCAACAATTCGCAATGAACCAACAGGTCTAATGCCTGAAGGAGATGGAGAAGATAATTGTAGTTGTAGGAAGAACCCGAAAATAATTTGAATTTTTGCAATTTTCGAAACATTCGGCATTTTAACGGAAAGGAGATTGCACCATTCTTATAAACGTCATTTACAATAGTCGTGGTCAAAATTTAAACAAAACATTTGATGCTATTTTTGAGAAACAATTGTTTAAAAAATTAAAAATAGCCTATGTTTGATGTATAATTACAAAAATACTCATATTATGAAAAAATTGACAATCTTATTTAAAGATCTATTTTTGATGAACACCTTCAATAGAAAAAGTTTGTCTTTATAATTGTAGTTGTAGGACACGCCGAAAAATCTAAATTTGTGCGATTTTCAAAAAAATGAGACCTTTGTCATTCTCTTAAACGTCTTTACGGTATCCTACAGCAATTTATTCAAAAAAGGCTCGGCGCTTTCATGTAAAGAACCTTCCAAAATTACAATATAATGAATCTCTTAAGTCTGGGATAACGACTAATTTTTGCCCCATGCCCTTGAATATTAAACTCAAGTTATTCTGTAAATTTGAAACTCCCGTGTCGCGTCATTATTTACTTGCAATTTTCGAAAATCCAGTATGTTTGCCGAAAGTGAGGCCAAGGCTGTTTTTTACCGTTCTTTGCTACATTCGAGAAAATATTCTTTTTAATGCTTGAAGATTTTTTAAGAGAATAATTGTTTAACAATTTCCTGTGATTTGCCAAGGAGTATTCATATTTTCAAAAACGTGTTCCTGACATTATTTTAATATATGCTCTTGATAAACAGATTTCATTAAAAAGCTGTCTTCAACATATAGGTGTAAAAAGACGCCGAAAAAATTGAACTTTTGCAATTTTCGAGATTTTCACAAAAATGCGATCTCTGCTTCTTTAAGCAATTTATACGGAATAAACGTTTCGCACAGTTAAGCTCGAAATATAAACCTTTCTGTCGAAAAATCGCCAGTTTATCCCGCAGCATTAACACACTTTTTCTAAACTGCACAAGTAGTATGCGAGAAAGTAAAATCGTCTGTAATGTAATTTTAACGACGTACGAGATATTTCAAAATAATTACACTTTTGTAATTTTTGAAAAATCAAAATAATACGTCAAAATAACGTTTATTTTGCTATTCATTACATTTTGAATTACACGTACGAACTGTGTAAAGAAAACGTTTGGAGAAAGTTTTGAGAAAATTTTGTTTTTAATATTGGCTCATTTCCACTGAAAAGTATGCATAAGTGACTAAAATGTTAAAAAAAATTTAATACAATATTCACGAAAGAAATAATGGTGGAGCACAAATTTTATGCGAAGAAAAAATCACTATATTTAAAAATGTGGCTGTATGAGTGCGGCTATTTCTTTTTGTTACTTTTCAAAATTCAGAGTTAACAATAAAAATGAATGGACATATGCCATCATTGTTATTAATAGATATCTACGTCAACTTATAAAGGGGCACATATTCCTGGAATTGTGCTAATGTATCAAGTTCATTTCCTAGATTTTCTTTATTTAAAATAAACCTGTAAAGAATAATAAATTACTGTCCTTAATAAATCATCCTAAATGGAAATTAAATACAGACTAGGAAATTAACTTAAATTAACTAATGACATCGTTTCAAGCCAATAAATATTGCTAAAAATGAAAATAAATATAGATTATTGCTGCAGTTAGCGCACTTACCTGCTTAAACTGTCAATGATGTGTGAAGAAATGTGCTTGGTACAAGGTATTTATGGCAAAGTTCGTATCAGCGGGTTCGATCGTTTGTCAGTTTTGCAACGTCATCACTCTTCTGACGGGTGCTTCGATATAGAATGTCGTGAAATTGTGAGAACTCTTATCGACTTCTGACACTTTTCCCTGGACCTAAAAAATATATTTCACAAGTCTTGGGCACGTGTTTCTAAAAGACACTCTAATGGTACACCCCCGACGTTTTAACAGCCAGAAAAACATTGAGATTCCTGACTAAAATTTTAATATCGACGACTCAATCATATCAATCGCACACATCTTTCCTAGACAAGAGTCGAGTATCAAAGAAATAACTTTTGCATTTTCCACAGGGCTCTCCCGATGTCCATAAACTCCACACCTCACATAAACTCAAAATCATTTCTAAAAGGTTTCATAGGGATTACCATTAGCTATATTTGGCGACGTTTTTAAAGCGATTTGCTAGTGTACAAAGTGAAAAAATACGACGATGCTGTTGATCACATGATTTTCACTTAGTAATTTTAGTTTTAACTGCAGACACTTATTATCTCCCTTGAGAAAGTATTTTTTAGAAAATATAAGAAGGGAACCTAATTCTTACAGTTTTCTAGGTGTTTCACAATTTGTATATATTCTCTACTCACGAAACATTAGATATCTA